>JAHLJT010009419.1:193082320-193127730 GCA_031308135.1 Acheta domesticus | reverse complement strand
GACGGCCCCTTGGATTTGAAATGCTTATTTTGACTAGTACTTTTGAAAGTACTTTACATGAAGCCTCGAGGTCATTTTCAAAATTTTCTCAAAAATGAGCCCAATATTTTCTTTATTTTTTTTCAAGATAGAACAAAGTACGTGTACAAAAATGTCGCAATTCCAATTTTCGAAAATTGAGAAAGGTTAACATTTTTACGGCATCTTCCTTCAACTACAATATTGAAGACACAAATTTTGATTCTTAATGAAATCTGTTCTTGAAAATTGGACCCTTGAATGAGGGCGGGTATTTTTTAAAAATATGAGTTGTTTTCGCGTAATTTTCCGGGAAATAAGGCAATTTTAAAAACATGATTTTATCAAATACGAGCTCCAAATATTTTCTTCTATTTGTCTCGGATAGTGTGAAGTACACTTATAAAAATGTCCAATTTTCGTTGAACTCTGAATTTTTCGAAAATTGCAAAGGGCAGAAATAATTCAAGAAGTACGTGATGTTATAGCACAGCTAGTTTTCCACCTAATATAGTGGTGCAACTTTATTATTTTCAATATCAAGAACACAGAAGTTTCAGGTAAACATGAATTTACACTAATAAATTTATTTTTAAATAAATTTTGCGTTTGTATTAACAAAAGTTAAGTATATTTGGCAATACTAAAATCGAATAATGTATTAATGGTGGTATTTTTCTGCTCAACTTGCTCCCACAACATGTATCCAATAACACGTTCCATTATTCACGGCTCTATAATTTGATTATTTTTACATCTACGACATCGTGACATCTATGACATCTTTCACTAACGATTTCCAAAGGATGTGAATTTTCTTCATAGTATATTTATATTATGCAAAATACTTTTAAGGAGTCGCGTCGTAAAATGCGGGTCAACGACAAAAGACGAGAGAGGGTAAAGAGATCACCTCTTAATACTGATAAATCCGAAGCAACATTTCCTTGCAACATTAGACTTCACTTACAGTACATGTCGTTACTAATTTACTCAAGTGCTGACATATTGTTACCAACCATTTCCTGAAGAAACTAGTTTTAACTATAGCTTATAATAATTTTTAAAAAATAGTATTGCAATTTTCACAAACGATTGAAATGACAGTAAAAAGCCATTGGCGCAATAAATACTGGATTATCTTGAATCTAACAAGAATATCGGGAAAATCGTGTTATAACGGAATGTGACCTTCATTCTTAGTTTCTCCAAACGCTCAGTCCTAGAAATGTATATGATGATTCCGAGCACTAGGAAGTCTGAGGCGCATGGGGCATCGGTAACATCCCAGCGGCCTGCGGCGCCTGCCACCCATGTCCGGCCTGCCCACTCCATCAAGAGCATGTCCTATTGCAGCCTAGGCTCAACCGACTCGACGTACCCGAGTATTAAATTACCAGGAAGGCGTGTATCACCCTCTCAACAGAAGTACAGTCTTTAATGAACTGCCACCTTCCGAAGCCACTGGGCGTAGACCCGACCAGAGCTATTTAAAAACGCGTATTTTCCCAAACGCCCCGCCAGTTCCGGAGGCGAGAGGGAAGCGGGGAGGAGCAACGCACTGCACCGCCAGGGCTTCCCCCCGGGCCGGGCCGGGTGGGGCAGAGGGACGGCACGGAAAAGGCGGGGACCTAAACAGACAGGAAGAAAAAGCGAAAGTAAGGAATTGGGAAGGGAGAGAAAGAGTGGGGAAAGAAGAGGAGGGATGGGCAAAGAAAAGGAGGGGAGGGCTGGAGAAGGGAAGGGGTGGAAGGGAGGGAGAGGAGAGAAGTGGAGGGGAGGCCAGGAATAGCAGCTGACGCTTTGCCGAGGCCCACGCCGCGGTCGCCTAAATATACAGGAAGGGCGTCGCACCTTGGCACGCGGCGCGGCGCGGCGCTGTGCACTGGGGAGCGTCGCTGCCTCCTCGTGCGAGCGTCCACGCAGCCGAGGCGACGCACAGTGTGTAATTTTGACGATCTAGGAGGAAAAAATTAATAACTTTCTTTGAAATGAATTTCTCGTATTTTTTGGAGGTTTGTTGTGTAAATAATGTCCAAATAAACAAATGTGCTTGTAAAACTTAAATTTTTACAAAATATTTTGTAAACTATTTAGGAAATTTGAATACTTTAATTAGCCCTCATGACAGTATATGTTTTTCAAACGCTGAATTTGTTTAACTCTATTGGACATAATATTTGAATTTTACAAAACACACTATGCAAGAAAAATAAAATGAAAGTATACAAAAATAAAAAGCCAAAAATGAAAACAAAAATAAAGTGAGAGGAATGTACAACAAATATTTACAAATTAGTTTGAAACACTACCCGCCTATTCTTCTGATAGTGATTCTTCTAAATATGCCGTCTCTTTTTTGACTTATTCCTTCATTCTAATAACACGAAAAGTTCATGTTTCACTTTTTTGGGTGCAGTTATAGTTTTGGCGCCTATGCTCGACTTGAATGGATTTGAGCTAATAAGCAGCCGGTGGAGCAAATTCATATTTGCGTTTGCTCTTGACGTTTTTCTAGTTCTTTTTCGCCACTTTCGCTTGATTTTCTTCTACTCTCACTTGCCATATTTGTATTTCTGAACGATAAGAAATGTGCAAAATGCATTCAAAATAATTTTTTTGTTGGCGTATGTGTACATACTGGCGGGTAGAAATATTGATATCCATCATCAAAGCAAGTGACAATGATGCAGGCTTTTGAAGAAGGGAACTTCGAGCTTTGTTAATTGTAATTCTCCTATTGGAAGAGGCTTCACAGAGCTCCTTAACTATAGCTGCCACATATATTTTTTGTCATACTTCCTTAGTTTGATTTCAATAGCTATGGATAACTTTTCTGAGCTAGTTGTGTCTACAAAAGGTTTCAATTGTATGGTTTTAGCTTTAATCCCACAGTACCTGAAAGACTCATAAGGTCTTCTAGCTCTATTAATTTTTACATTTATTTGTGATGGACCTGGGACTGACTTTAACATTTAATCAGGAAGGGTAAGATTTTCTTGTAGCCAGGACGAATTATATTTCAAAAACGACTCTTTACTTCTTACGGAGTTTTGCAATCCGGTTTCAACTTTTTGACAAATTCATCTAACGTAAGACTTAATTTTGTCCAAAAATGCTTTGTGAGGTTCTATAATTCCTAATTCACGTAAGAAAACATTTGATACAGCTTCAGATCTCTTATCAATTGAATTTGTTACTCATATATCAAATAACAACCTGCGGGTAACTTGAAGACTCTTTCTGTAAAAAGGTATATATAATTCAGATAAGCAGGTATAAGCAGCTAGTCTTTTCACGATTAAGAACCCAAAAGTACTAGTTTTAAAATGTATATGGCCCGAAAGGTGTATAATGGTGTATAATACACTAAAAGTCTAATTGAATTTAGAGAACGTGTAATACATTCAATATAAATCGCTCACCTTTTCCATTAACGTTTTTAGACACATTAAAAATAAATACTTAAATTTTATCCACATAAAAATAATCGTAAAAGCATGTAGATTACTAATAGTAAACCCACAAATCACAGAATGAGACGAGTAGTGTATTCCTACCAAGAGATCCTCACGGACTGAAAAGGGCCATTCAGAGCTGAGCGCTGGCGGAGCGGCGATGGACGTCTTTGGACATGCACCATGGGGTCCTTGTGACCTTCAAGAGAAAACTAACAACGTTTCCACATAGTTCAGACATACTACTACACAGAAATATAACAATTTTGCTATTTCAATTTAGTCGAAAATTGAATTTTTTCCAGCTAGTTGGCCAAAATTACACACTGTGCGACGTCGACGTCGGCGCCGCGACGGGACGCGCCGTTGCCGAGCCCGCCGCCGCCGCCGGCGCCGGCGCCGCCGCTGCCGTCTGCCGGACGCAGACTGGCCACGTCAAGATGCACGTCGCGAGGCCGGCGGGGGCGTGGGCGAGGGCGAGGGGCATGAGGTCACCACTGGGACTCACAATGACGCAGAGCATTGCTCATACTTCGCTTGGAGGGGGGGGCGGGAAAAGAGACGGACGAAGAATAGGTGATGGTGGTGGAAGTGAGACGATTGCTGCATTGCGCGGTACCTATGAAGAGCCTCACGAAATTACTCTCTCCGTGCACGAGCCGAGTAGCCGACGCCGCCCTTCTATATTCATACTAGCTCGCCAGAGTTTCCCAACGGATGTGTCAGGGCACATCAGTGTGCTGCAAACCGCTTCCAGGTGGGTCGTGTACGTTTTCGAGGAGCACTTTTTTAGCACTGGAAAGCAATAACGCTGAGCACAGAGGTAATTAATGCGGATGAAGCGGGTAGCCATCTTACAAACAAATTTGCTTTTGCGAGAATACAGTTTCAAATTATAGAATGTATGTAGAGGCTTTTCAACTGAAATTTACTGAATTCAAGAAGCGACAATATTGCCACATCTCTTCTGTGAAAAAAATCGGAATAACATTTACACTGTATCTTTAGAAGACGTGTTCAGCTTTTACTCTTCAATAAGTAGTATTTCATTCTATTTACTAGTTAATTATTTTTACACCTTCTTGCCGTGAACTGTGAATGAAATAAATCAACGTGTGAGATGTCAATGGCTTCAGAGGCGGTCCGCAATTGCAACTATTCTTCGATTAAAATTTAAGGCGAATTGACAGCGAGCAGCTGGTACGCGGTTATCCAATCGAGAGCTTCGTTGCAACTGAAATGTTTGATATTGAAGCTTCCAGTTGCAAAAATCGCGACCCTGCTGATTAAACATCAATTAGCCTGCATTTTAATCTGAGTACAAACGGCTCCACTACCCGCGCAACATTAATTCTGAACTACAGTTCATTCCTCTTATTTAGGCTCGGTTTCTGGAAACTAAGATGTTTGTTTCATAAGCTTATCAAATCCATAAGTCAGCCAAAATGTTTTTGGAAAAGTCACACAGCTGTTGTGAGTCCCTTAAAGCTCTCAATAACTTATCTTGCCGTGACTGTTCATTTAAAATGTTATTGGTTTCGTATTCAAACAATAATTTAATTTGAGGTTAATAATGCCAGCTTAGCTATTTGTATGAAGTGTAGACTAAAGGCGTACATCGTGTATCCGAGTAGAATTTGTTGATATCCGAAATGGAAACTTAATCTTCATCACACGAGGAATTATTCGATATTTTGAGATTGTTACCAGGACCGAGGATACTCCGAGAACACACAAATCCTTTCGAGAATATAACGATATTGATTTCAAATAGAGATTCAGAAAGATAATTTTCTAGAAATTCTTGAGAAAATAAGGCCACATCTAGTACCAATTACTAACATGAATAAGTCCTGTGTCAGTCTCAATGCAAATAATGTTTGAGATGCAACAGGGGGATTTCAAATACTAATTGGCGGTACTTCTAACCTACGCAAGTCAACAGAAAGCAGAATTCTGAATAAAAGAAACTCATCGTATTTTATTGCTCTGTTGTGTCGAGAATTAATAAGAATGCCGAGGTGAGAAGAAGAAATCAAATATGTACAAGCTTATTTAATTGCATACATAATTTCCTCGACTTTTAGGCTGTATTGATTACATCCCATTTACCATTCAGTGTCAAAGCCGCTGAGCTATACAGAAATAGAAAATCATGGTTTCAATCAATGTGAACGCTGTTTGAAATGCTGGCATTGAAATTTTGTGATATTACAGTCCGCTGACCAGGTTAGGTTCATAATAGTACTGTTTTAAATATACCATTTCTTCGAGCAAAGTTTGAGACTGTAAGTCCCATGGCTGAGATCGCTACGACAGTAGTGCCGTAGTGAACTTGTACCGTGGGGTCGCGGGTTCGAGTCCCGCTTCGGGCATAGTTGTATGTGTTCGTCCTTTCACCCCCTGTCATTATCATATCATCCTCATATCATAACGTTACATCCAATAGTGGTCGCTAATGACCTAGTAGTTGATGCAACCTTAAATAACAAACAAACAAACAAAAAAGTTGAGAATTGTGAATTTCAAAATAGTTATTTGCTTGGTGATAGTGCAAGTGCATGTAAAGTGCACATGATGGCACCTCTCCTTAATCCTACCACAAACGCTGAAATCTGAATAATGAGGCACAAATTCACATTAAAAATGCCACTGGAAGAGCCTTCGGTGTCTCCAAGAGAAGATTTGCCGTGAAGAGATGCCGTGTATTGCTTCTAAATTGCGCAGAAGTATACCTACAACCTTGGTAATAATAGTGGCACATAGCCGTCCTGCATAATATGGGTTTAATGAATGGAGATAGGCCAGCTAATGCCATGGAAATTGTATTACCTGAGAATCCTGATATTCCGAATCTGCCCCCAAATCGCGAGAGAGGATACGTTGTAAGACAATGATTGGAACACATTTCACTTGAATGAAAACTAAATCCCAATTTAAGTTTGTGTAAACTGCTTAAAAATACATTCAACACTAATTATTTTCACATGTACAGCAAAATAATACAATTTCTAATCTAATTAAAAGGCTAAATAGAATAACAATGAAACCTGACATTAAAACAATAACTACAAATTTAAAAATAAAATTTTACACGATCTCATTGAATGTTTGAGAATGTATCTTAATGTAACTACTAGTTGTACTGTAAATGATAATACCAAAATTATCCACAACAGGACGAAAATTATACATTAATAATATCTACATAAAAGTTTGTTTTTTGAACTATATTTTTTATCTTTAGTTCATCTTCTCTAATTTCCTCTTCAATTTCCAATAATTTGATTGTTCTGTCTTGGATTTCTTGTTTCTGAGTAATTTCCTGTTGTTGTTGTTGTTTGTTTTTTTTTGATCAATTTCTATGTCTAAATGTCCAAGCTTTCTGCGATGAGTTTCAGAATCTAATGTTCATTTATAAATTTTTCTTTTCGCAAATTGTTCTGACATGCTGGCAGTACAATCTTATCTGAAATTTTTCACTTTATTTACGTTTATAATACTTTTCTTCTTATGGGGCAAAGGTAACGGCATGCCAGAAGGTAGAGGTGGTGATAGTTTTTCTGTGCTGTCTTTCTGTAATGGAGTTACAGACTTCGAAGGCTTTGACATAGAAGGCCCCTGTTGATTCATAACAGGAATGACGGATGCAGTATTTGACAATTGGAAACCTATTTCCTGATGTGGTGCAGGTTCTTGAGACACAGCTTCAGGATTATTGGGAATACTTTACTCCATAGAAATCTCATGTTCATAAAATTCTGCACTAGAGTCAAAAGGGTTAACAAGTCATTGTATTTGGGACACCTAAATAGAAAGTACAATGGTCTGGGTCTCCGAGATGTTCCACCTGCTGTTGTAAATGCATGTAAATGTTCCACTTCCGTTTTATATATTTCTACGCAATCAGTATGTGCTTTGCGAATTTTTTTATTAAAAAAGTCGTACTACGAGTACAGAAGCTTTACAAATCTCTATCCAGCGTTGCTTTTTGAATAATTTCCTCTAAATAATTTCCTCCTCTTTCCTCACTTTTACTTTCCCGTAAACATACGTACAGTTAATAATTGTTAGTACAGTCCATAATTTGCTCGAAAATCGTTAATATTAAGTGGAAAATTAATACTAATGACAAATATATTACAAGATAATTAAATAATTCCAGATAAATAAAATGTAACTCTGTACACCTAGACGAAATGGTTTGAATTTGAAGTTCACCAGCACATTTTGTTGCTTGGAAACCTTCCTAGCGGCTAGTTCCCAGCGACTAAATGTGCTGGTGAATTTCAAATTCAAGGCATTTCTTCTAGGTGTACATAGTTACATTTTATTTAACTGGAATTATTCAATTATCTTGTAATGTATTTTTCATTATAATTAATTTTCCACTTAAAATTAATGTCTTTCGAGCAAATTATTCACTATACAAACAAGATCGTTACCCACTGTATAAACGGGGTCATTCCACATTAAATCAACACAGTCATTTTACATCACAATCCCAGATTCAGACGAAATTTGACACATAGGTAGTATGAATGAAGAATAAGAAAACTACAAATTTTGAGTAAAATATTTCCATCTGTTTGTGAAATACGGCCATGTAAAATTTTACAAAATTGAGTTCCCGAAATTTTTAAATTGATGTAGAACCTCTCCAAATTAAGATAGAGAGCTGGAACAAGTGTCATTTTGCAGCTTTCTTATGACCTTTTATATGATACACAACAAAATAGGGGTTGGTTTGAAAAAGATTTCAAATTTGAATTGAAAATTTTGATTTTGAGTTTTTTCAAAATCCTCATCTTCAAAAAACTTGAAAAAATTCTAAAATAATCCAAAATTAATCTGTTTCCAAACAGGTAGGCAAGTTTAAACATGGGACTGCAGTTGGTTCATACGGTAATATTTACTTAAAATGCACAATATTTACTTACTCTAGATTTTACTCATTTGAAATGTATTTTATGTCATTATTATTTACATTAGCGGCAATTTGTTCACATTATTATAATTATGAGTACATGTGCTTTAAATAATGTCATACAAAGTTTCTCGAGAAATCAACCGTTTCTGTGAAAGCTAGCTCAAATTCCGCAGTTTTAGAAACGCTCAAATGCCATTTTCTCATAAATGGCTCCAAATTTTTTCTTCAAACGTTTCAAACAGATAGTGCAAATTACACTGTTTAATATGACATGAAGTTCACTTAGGGGTTTGTTTTTGGTTTTTCAAAAATTACACTAATGTAATTTTTTGAAAGACCTCTCACACCTTTAATATGCAAATTACCAGCAATTTGTAAACACTATTGTATTTGTGAGTTAATGTGCTTTGAATGACTTCTAATGACGTTTTTCGAAAACTCAAAAATTTCCTATGAAAATTAGCTTCAAATTTCGAATTTACAGTAGCACTTAAACGCCATTTTCTTAAAAACGGCTCCAACTTTTTCAAATAAAATTGTGATTAGGACTAGATTTTACTGTTCTTTAATATTCTTAAAATAATATTTCCGTTCTACTATTAAGAAACCGAAATTTAAGAAAAGTCAAAAAGTGTACTTTGGGCGGCTATAGATGGCAGTTGGCAAGAGTATGTGGCATGTCCGAATAGCTGGTCGAGACCAAGGGAAACGGAAAACTAATACGGGAAAGTCTATGCCATTCTATAGCACCACTAATTTATTTAACGTTATCGCGTCTGTAGCATTCGCAACAATAGTTTTGAAGTTGCCAACAATTTCTATCAACAGTTTGTTTTCAAATTACGTACGTTTCCCCGTTTGATTCGCTCACACGTTGAAAATGTATAGGAAAATATCAGATCCACCAACAAAGTTACACAAAACCATAGAGACCCTGTTCACAAAATAGTAGAAAACATTAACAACAATGCTGACGTCAGGAGTTTCACATCAGAAAATTTGTAACTTTCACTCAATAGCTATTAAGTGATAATTTAGGGTTCGTGTACTTTTCAGAAACCGATAAGTGAGATAGTGTTCAAGGAAGTTTTGTATCACGTAACTATTGATTTCATATAATAAAAATTTCAGAAACCGGCCCTCAGAGTTTATACCTCTCGTTTATAATGGTCCTCCATTTGCTAGAATCTATTAGAATCAGAATTTATGAGAATCTATTATCTCTCGCTGAAATGCCGAAGTGACTGTCACGTCAAAATATTGGAACTCTTAACTGAAGCATTCCCTCACGTCAAACGCAACTGTAACATTGTCAACTCAACCTCACTGATGCAGACAATACATAGTATAAAGGATTCAAAAGTATCTAAACAAAATAATTTTTATTTTTTCTGGTCTAATATAACCACAACGTTATTTGCAAACTAGTTAAAAACAGTTTTCAATGTCATTTTAAATGAATATATGCAGAATTCATTATTTATTCCTGCAAAGAATGTTTTCTTGTATCAGCTACCGACAGATATATCTGACGTTCTAATGACTAGCACCCTCTCATCGTGAAACTTAAGTGGGATGCTACTTCGGAATAAAATCGTCGTAGAACTTCTCCATTGGATTCAGTGACCACGTTCGTGAAATCGCAGCTAAGTGTACAACCCTCACGGAATCCCCACGCAGTCATCGCATTTACAGCACTGCATTTCGTCGCGATGCGTGAAAATGGCAAGTCTCTGACGTCGCGACCCCTCCCTCCCCTCCTCACCCCTCCCTGACCGACGCGACGAGTAGAATGGCAACGGCCTGCGTCAGTGAGAGTCCCAGCGCTGATCTCACATTCTCGCCCCCCCTCCACCCCTGCGCCAAGTCCATCGTAACAAAGCGAGCCTAGGGCAGGGCGCCTATCTAATTTACTTCCAAACACAAGCCACATTGTCTTAATGCCAAAGTTTAAACATCACTTATTGCAGTAGTCGTACGTTTGAGCAGGGCTCGGAAACATATCTGATTTTCTTTCAAAACCTACGTGTCTTAATGCCAGCGTTTAATAATGTATTTCAGCAGATGTCACCTGTTAGAGCAGAACTCCGAAAAGTATAATTCTTACATAGAATATTTTGAAAGTAGTAACCTGGAGAGCTCCCATTTCTGTGAAATTGAAAGTGCGCCATAATTTCTTATATTATTCACTTGGAAGGTATATTTAAGTTGAGTGAAAATGTTCATTTAACTCACTAATATTTATTTTTAATTAAGTAAACACGTTTAAATAGTGCAGCGAATAATGTGACCAATACTAATTTAGGAGTATAATTCAAACGTTTACATTATGAAATATTGTAAATATTACAACAATAAAATGCTTAATATTTTCTTTTATTGCAATGCTCTTTTGACCTTAATAAAACAGACTCAGTATTATTAAGTTCAAGACGACCATTGCAATAAAATAAGATAAAAGAGTTAATATATTCATTAAGATAAATATTTCCAATATTACGTTAACAATATCATTACAACACCTGATCTGATCAAAAATTAAGTAATATAGTTTTTCAGTGGATATCAAGTATACATTGTACACGAACTGTCTCATGGTTACGGTACTATTTTACAAATGTGTTGTTCAATGACAGGATATCTGATACTCATTTACTTTACGCATATTTCCGAACATCAGTTGCTTACAAAATGCTTTGCAAATGCATTCAATGAAATATTCTTAAACTCATTATTACTACTAATTGCAATATAAATTCACCTAAAAAAATAGGCATTGGCAAATATTGAATAACAAAATACTGAAAATACCTAAAAAAACGATAATAGTTCACTTGTTTAAATCTCTATTTCATCAGTCGATTAGAGGTTAGCGCAAGCTCACCTCATACTGCCTCAAACCAATTTAGAAAACGTTGGAAACGTGCTCAATGTTTTCTTTACGCCTTGAAAGTTTCGTTTCGAGCAACATTAAAATCGAGGTAGCACAGAAATTCATTCTCATTAAAAACGTCACAGGACTGGACAGGGGGTGGATGTATGACCGATACCATACACATCGTAGTACGAGTTCTTTGCATAAAGTGTTTAATAAATTAATGTTCTCTAAGACACAAGATGTTGAAAAAAAAATCTTAACGTTGTAAAGCAGTTTAACGACGAAGCCGAAATGACGGGAGATAACAAAGAAGATTTATCTAGTCAAAAAACACGAGGTTTATTCGAGCGTATGATACCTTGGGTCGAATCCCGGACCCGACGCTACGATTTCGCGCAGAACAGGCCGCTAATTGCGAGCGTCGCGACCGAAATCCCCTTCCCACCCGCCGCCAGGGCCGAGGTGCCTCCGCGGAGCGACCGCTGCGGCAGCCGCGGCGCGGGGCGGCGACACGCGAGGGTCCCGGGGGGTCAACGCGTGGCGCGACAGCGGCTGCCTCCCTTGGCCCTGACCGCCAGCCCAGCACCCAGGACGAGCGGGGGGGAGGGGGCGGGAGGGGGCGTGTCGTTGCAGGCGCCCTACCTCACAGATGGGGTCACGCCGATGCACAGACACACACACACACACGCGCTCCGCGGCGCGGGCGCAGGGGCGCTGCTGCCGGCACCGCCACGGCACACGGCGCGGTCTCGGCACAGCCACCGCACCGTCACTGCACTGGCACTGCCGCCGCCGCCGTCATCGTCGCCTCCCGCGGTTCGCCGCCCGCCATGCCGCTCGCAGACGCAGCCGTCTGAGCGGCGCTAATTTTAGCCGCTTCGTCTCCCGCCGCCGCCGCCGCTCGCGCCCCTCGGTCCGGAGCCTGCCCCTGAGCTGCCACCGCCGCCGGCGCCGTTGGGAAGCACGGACCCGCGGCCCACTCGCCTCGCGCACAAATCCACGCGTGGGCGAAATTCCTTCGCGCGCTCCCCACTCGCCACACGGCCCACCTCAAGGATTCCGACCGTTATACACTTACATCGATAGGAAGATTAGAGTCGATTAATAGTGTCGAACCTGGACTCGGTTCTACCACGAAACAAAAAAGTACGATTTCTGTGGTCTCCGGGTAAAAGTACTTCAGTAGATGGATTTAGTTTAAAATCTTTTGAATTTCTCTCCTGTGAACGCAAAATTAATTCCCTTCATTCTTAACTTTTCCCTACGTCCTTTATTCAAGAACAAAACGCAGAAATTTTCAACTAATTGACTTAATAAATATAATGCACGAGGAGGCTACTCAAATGACTGAGGGATTGAAGAATATAGGTGTTCGAACACGCGCTGAATACGCGAAAGTTTCTCTTCATTTTCGTGAAACACCCTCGATTTATTCGTATGATATCAGTTTCATGAGACAAGGGCACTCCGAAAAGTCATTACTTCAATTTTCCTCGGCCATTCTGTACAAATATTTAAAGCATTAACCATTCTCGTTTGCCGGCTGTCTTGGACAGTAGCCCAATGGCTCATCAAGCAACATCCTGACGCCGTGGCAATTTAGTGGCCTCGGCTTCATCTCTCTCCCGTGCGAAGTCTGGGGTTTCTGAAGAAAGAATCATAGGGCCTCCTCGTGTCGTGGCTAACCGAAGCAGCTAACGCTTACCCCCTGCTTGCACTCGCGTATAGGAGAGGAGAAGCCGATTGGGTCTCTCTCAATATTTTCTTCGTCCCACATCAAATTCTTTCCTTTCCATACCTTTCAACCTCAGAGCGGGTGAGCACAGAAGTTGGAAGGGAAGTTGAAATATCTCGGGAAGGAATGTTTTCCATTAAAATCTAGGAGACCCGAGGCAAAACGAGGCAGTCACTCAGTCGGGGTTTGCCAGCGCCAAGATCGGATGTCTGGCACGGCAAAAAATGCCATAACTCATAAGCAAACCGTGGTTTCTTAGGGGAAAACTACTAAGTTTTTTCTGGAAAGTTAAAGCGATGAGATTTCATAAATACACATATTGCCAAGCCATATTGCCATATTGCAGCTAATATAGTGGTTTTGTTGCTTTACCCCACTTCAAATTACATTGCGCTTTGTTTTTTTGCAAAAGATTACTAAACAGTTCCTTATGCTTATCAATTTAACAATTTGCATTTCCTATTGTTTGATTTTTATTTACGATCATGAAAAAACTAGTCCTGTAACTGAACTGTACTGACTTCGTCGATTAAAATGCAATGACATAAATTTAATACGTCATTTTTCAAAAATCAAATATGTTAGGCATCCGGTAAAAATACGGACATCATTGGACAATTTACGCTTTGCAGAAAAAGTTGAATTAAAAAAGTTACACAGTTCATGCTACTTTTACAAGGATTTTGTGCTCGCAAAAACTCTTGGAGAGAATTCTGTCGCCGTAAGAGTTGCGAAGGACATTGTGAAACTGTTTCTTTCGAATTGGCAGCGAGTCAGGGCGCACTTCGGGGAGGCCTTTGACCGTGACTTTGTGAGACGAATAGGCGGGGAGCAAAGGATGTGTGGGAATTTGACACGCCGCGACGTCGGGCACCCTTGTAAACAAAATTAAATTTAAATTGTATCGATGGACCTGGTTTCAGGAAATTCGAAACAGTTTTCTGTCAAATGTGGTCTGATCTCGCTAGAAAGTAAATAGCACACGCCCACTTTTCTTCTGAATTTGGATCTTCAATTTAAAAAAAGCATCTAGATAACAAGTAGAAGGTTCATGGGAACGTCCACATTTCAGTCATCGAGATAATCGATTCGTAATAGTCAAGTTATAAATGTACATAAACATTGTCTGCATCGAAGGTGACAAGAAAAATAAAATTTAAAGAACCTATCATGAAATTCGAATTATTCACGTCCCAGTATTTGAGTAAGGTGTGAAGATGAATCATTAACGTAGAGTTACAATAAGTTATCTCTTGGTAAGCGATTTCAAGATCCTTAGGGGCAATTCAAAGAAATACATTCACTTTTAGGGGGAAAGGGGGGTTCCCATAACTGTGACGAAAACGGTGTGGGCGAGAGAGGGTAAATGAAAACTAAAGGTTCTCCCATTTTCTACATTACTAGTTTAATATAGTTAATTCAAACTAAACCGCTAATAAAATTTGATAATATACACTAATACTCTCTATTACACTTTGTAGTCATTTTAAGTTACTATCGCTCCTTTATACATAAATGTACACTAATTCAAAACTTGATGTCACTTGAAAATCAACAAATCTCTTTAATAATGTAAGGAAAGATACAGTTTTGTACCTTTTAAAAGCTCGCAAAACTATGTAATGAGTACTAGCCCATTAAAATACGTTTTCGTGTCTCTCGAGACACGAGTAATATTTCTCAGTCATAGTCTACAAAGCCCAACCTTTCTGGATATTCTGTGACATTTCTGAACGAAATCCCACTCTGAAGCACGAGATGTCAGAAAATTTCTCCGTTGGGGTTTTCGAAATTCCGCTCTTCTAGGTATTCTACCTACTCAGAATGTCCCGTTTCATCCACCAAGAGACAGAGCCAGCATTGCCGTTGACTCTGCAGTGGCTCTGACGTCGAGGTGGTAAGGTTCGAATACCGACGGTGGCGGAATCGTCGACACTAGCTATATGGCTACGAATGCTGTAACTAGACGAATCACGGAGCAGTATCCAAACAAAAGAGTCACGGACCGCACGCTACCCTATCATACACTTACACTACCACACATGTCGGGAGACCAGTTGGAAGCGTAGAGCTTGTCCCGGCAGGGCGGTGCCCCGATGGGGAGATACTTGGAGCTGGAAACCCCCGAAAGACACTTGAGTCGGTGCCGGGGATCTCACCATTCAGCGCGGGAGGAACACCGCCACCTCCCGCGACAAAACATTCACTATACTAAGGGTCTAACGACCGTAGCAGTTGACGCGCTCGCAGACGTGTATCATCCCACCAAGGGCACTCTCCGCAGCAGTAAGGTTTAGAAAAATATTTTGTAATACAGAATCACTTAAAGTAACATGCGGGGTAAATGTAGTGGAACATATAGAAGATTATGGGAGAAATATGTGAACATGACGGGAACAACGAGCGGAACATATGGGGCAAAATGTGGAGAAAGTGCAACATTGGGTGCAACATTGGAGAACGCGCGGTAAAAACATGCATAGACAAAAGGGGGAAACTCATGGGTGCCGAGCTGTTTCTTAAGCCTTACACAAAAAAATAAGACCTTTTTGAATTTCCAAGTACATTTTTCGAGATTTATATATAGCTCTTGTGGGTACTGCCAGTTCGAAGCAAGGGCGGTCCATGTAAAATTAAATTGTAGGGATAGAGACAAACCCAGTGAGCATAAAATGGGAAATACCGTATAACATGTTACACATGTGATATTTACCCCTGATGGGCGGGTAACTCATCCCTCACTGGTGTTTGACGGGCACATGAAATCTTTCACCGTGTCAGAACGCTACCCGTTAAACACCACTGTAGAATGGGTTGCTTACTAATCAGGGTAATATAACGTGTAACTTAGCTACATGACATTTCCCATATCAAATATTTATAAATCAATCTCCTGCACAATTTCGAAACCATCGATTCTGGTATAAGAAACAATGTGTCCTTTGATATTTACTCCATTGGTATTTGACCGCTAAAAACACAAAAATTCCCGAATATAGTTCAATACGCTTTTCACCACTGTTTATATAACGATTATCACAGAAGATTTTTGTGTACAAAACCATACGAGTACAGTATCATATAAAGACGTCTGGGTAATCATCAGCATAAAATCTCCATTTATGAGTATTGTAATTATATCAGTTTCTTCTTAGAGGGCCAACGACCTCTTACGACTGCCAACAATGTGTCATTGGTTATGGATACATTTTGTGGCATCATGAAAGTACGAGTACATTGAGGATTTCTTCTGAAATATGGAGGCAGAAAATGCGGAAATTATCAATGGCTACAATTAACTTTGTGGACATCAATTATGATCAATCATTGGTCAGAAGGTTGATATTATAAATGTTCAACGCTATTAGAACATCGTATTTTATGTTGAATTTTGGGAAAAAACCACCGAAAGTAGTTTCCACTCAGGAAAGTGAAAAATAATAAGATATTCTAGGATTTTTACTTTGTCTTTTGTAAATAAATCTAAAAGTTGTTGACCCTTTAATTATCACATCCGTTATTTAACATCCTTTTTATAAAAATATAAATTAGTAGAGCTTATGAAGTATACTTCCTCGTACAGTATTGTAAATGGAGTGTACACGCGGATTACACATGAAATGATATAAAGATCTAACGTAGAGAAACAGATTACGATTAAGAAAAATCTCTAGTTCAAATAATAAGTCAGAAAGGTAAGGTTCGAAAAAAATTGAACCATTGCCATTTACAATATTTTAGAGGTTTCATTTAAAATCGAACCTGTACCACATTTATGATTTCAATATTCCTCTGTTTTAGAAAAAACGTGGAGCCATTTTGAGAAAATGTTGAAAATACCCTGAGACTTCGTATTAAGTATCCTAAAATTAATGGAAGAGTTTCAAATTTGCCGCCCATCGAGTTCGACCAGATTGATCGTGGAACATCCATTTGGAGGAAAATCCTGTTTACAGTTCAATCGCTAACGGACAGATGTTCTTCAAAAAAGCAACACTTCGTTAATAGGGACTCCCAAAACCTTGTATTTCCTTTAAAATATCGACATCTTAAATGAGAAAATAAAAACTTCAAGAAATTTTATTAAAGAAGCGCAAAAAATGGAAAAATTACATTATTTACTATTTAAATCGATTGTCTGTAAACAAATTCTATTGTTTTCAGTATCTTGCGTTTAACGACAAGCATAGAATTATATAATACGTGATCAGTAAATTGTATATCGTGTAATTTTTAATTATGAAAAACCGGGTTTGTATTGTAAGTACACAACGTTTCACGAACTAAACGTGCCTGAAGATGCGAACAATCAGTTCGTGAAACGTTATACTTGCAATAAAAACAAGTTATTTCTATAAATAAAATTACATGAAATACAATTTACAGATTACATATTAAATAATTCTACTGATCGTCTTCAAATATAAGATACTGAAAACAATAAAACAGAAACATTTCGTATTAATACTGTAATAAAACTGGAGAAAGATAAGAATGGCGAACAGCAATCCTATTGATGAAGATACTGCAGATGTGAACTATGACCTAACTGAAAAGACACTGCACAGAATAATGTGTTAATATGAATAAAATTGATAATGCAATAAATGAGGATAAAGTAGATGTCCCTCAAAACTTTATTTTTCTTAGTTACCATTACATAAGTCTTTGCAAATATTTTTTGTCATTCAATTCGTTGGTTCATTCGTTGTTATCAAACCCATAATTTTAAGCTTTTTTGTTCACGGAATCCCCTCTCCAAAAAAAAATGAACCAGTAATATTTCCATTAAATGTTTTGAATCCAATACCTCTGACTTTTCTCCTGAGATTGTTATGAATGCTTTAAATTCATACCATTCATCTTCCAGGAAAATATTTCTCAAAACTACCTTTGAAAATAAAGTTATACATCGGGTTTCTTTAACTACTTTATTGAAGTGAATGAATGTGAGCTCTACAAAAAAAATTCAAAAGGTGTTTTTAATACAGAATTTAATTTAATGCAATTCGCAATGTACTGTATCAGGCGGCATTGTTGCTGGGTGTTGGATGAAAAGAGAGGACGGAGACGGCCGGAGCGGCTTAAGGATTGCGATAAATCATCGACTCCTGTATTATTTTAGTAGTATACCTTTCCTTTATGGCTCTCACACGCAACCAATCTTTATAAATGAGGTCTCTAAAGAAATTCACGGAGACGTGACGAATTGCACTTTGACTTTAAAACTATGAAGGATTTGTTTAAAAACACAGCTAAATATTAAAGTCAAATGCAACCCGCAACACTTGCCAAAGGTTTCGTCAAATAACTCCTAAACAAGGAATTCTAAGGCCTTAAAAACTAAAATTCTGAAACCGAAGGCCTCAAAAAACGTTTTTCACATCATATTCTACAAGATACGACATTCCTGGACATTCAATTAAATTTTCGGTTCTTCACTTCAATACTATCAAGGCCACCTCAATATTTCAGCTCTTGTTGCTGATACCCATTTTTGTGACATGCTTAGGCTTAGATTAATCAATCTTATATTTACGCTTTCTGTATACACTGTGGTTTGTGCAATCTGACAAGGTTTATTTGCATCATCATTAATTCAAGATTTGCTCTCCAGCAACAATTAGAAGTATTATAATTGCTTGATACCTATGTGTTTTAAGCATGTAGTGAAACCATTCAATTAATGTTTTGCCGTGGTCTGTAAGTGCTGTGTACCTAATTGTGGAGGGATGTGGGTGAACAGTGAAGAGTGAAGACAGTGTTTGTGTTTTACCATTACCAGTATTTTCGTTATCAGCAGTGATTCATTGAAATTTTCAAGTCAGACACGTAGCTTTCTCAAAAGTCAAAAGCTAATATTTTTTTTTTAATTTATTTATTTATAAAGGTCGCATCAACCTAAGTGGTTATTAGCGACCACGTTTACAAAGTAGTAATACAGTATTTCAGTTTACAATAACTAGTATACAAAGTTAAATCATTTTATATACATTGGTTTCTTTTAATAATAATATTATATTTTTAATAGTTTCGGTTGAATTTAGATTATATTAAAATCATAGGTCAGTTTTAAAACTTTTCTTCTGTCGTTAGTGTTTGTACATTCCATGATTAGGTGACGTATACTGTATGGAGAATTGCAGAAGTTGCAGGTGCTTGGTTGTGTTTTCGTTATTAGGTGACTGTGAGTGAGTCTGCTATGTCCAATTCTCAATCTTGTGATAACAGTTTCTAGTCTTCTATCAGTACCACAGGTAGGTTGTAATTCGAAGATTGAGTCTCTGATCTGGTGGAGTTGGGTTGGTTTGGATTTCAACCATTGGTTATTCCAGTTTTCCTTTATATTGCGTTTTATAATTTTGATGATGTCATTGTGGGATGCTGGGTGAGTTGATGCATCAGGGAGAGAAGAAGCTGTTTTAGCAGCAGTGTCCGCAGTTTCATTACCAGAAATGTTGACATGGGAGGGAATCCACACGTATGTTAACGTTTTGCCTGAGGAAATAATTTGTGAGTTCATTGATATTATATCTAAACATATTGGTTCCTTGGTATTTTTGTTCTGGATGGATTCAATGGCGCTTCTTGAGTCAGTAAATATAGTAAAGTGAGAGTTATTTGATTTTAGGATATCTGCCAGGGCAGATCTGATTGCGTAGACTTCACTGTAGAAAACTGAACTCATGTCTGGTAGTTTGATTAGTTTTGTTTCATCTGGATATATGATGGCACATCCGGTTCCAGTTGCACTTTTTGATCCATCTGTGTATATATGGATGCTATTTTCATATCTATTAAGTGTTTCGTAGAATAAAGATCGATATATTATAGGATTTGTTGTTTGCTTGAGGAATTTTGTCAAAGTTGTATCTATTGAGGGTACATGGAGAAGTTCTAGGGGTTCAGGTAAAGATTTATATTGATATATTGGTGGAAGATTAGGGATAGTTCTGGATAATATATTATGGATTTGAAGAGATATGGGTTTAGGGTACGATGGTTGTTTATGGAATTTGGTAAAGTATTTATGGTCAAAAATAATTTTATTTATTGGGTTTTTAGGATTTGAGGTTACTTTGAGAGCATAGGAAATACTCAATTTTTCTCTTCTGAAGGATAATGGTTCTTCGTTTGATTCAGCCAGAATGCTACTAATAGGGCTAGTACGAAAAGCTCCAATAGCCATTCTAAGGCAGGAGTTATGAATTGGACTTAAGCTATCCAGTACTTTGTCTTTTGCAGAGGAATAGATGACTGATCCATAATCTATTTTAGATCGTATTAATGAACGGTAAGTATTTATTACTATTATCTTGTTGGCGCCCCAGTTTAGGGAAGAAATCATCTTTATTATATTTACTCGTTTGAGACATTCAGCTTTAAGTAATTTAATATGGGTTTTCCAGGTGAGTTTTCATCAAAGTAACACCCCAAGATTTTCAGTGTGTGAGCTCTTCTGAGTGGCGTGTTTTCAAGAGTGATTTTGAAATTTTGGTGGGTTTACGGAGTTTATTAAAAATTGTATACTGGGATTTGCTTTTTGATAGTTTAAACCCAGATCTATTGGCCAATTATTTATCTTCTTCAGAGTTTCTTGTATCATTTCTTGAGTTGTATTTAGGTTCTTTCCACTGCAGGTAATGGTGATATCATCTGCATAAAGTAATATTTTAATGGGGGAAGGTATAAGTTGAGTAACTTCGTTAATTGCAATTAGGAAAAGGGTGGTGCTCAATACAGCTCCTTGTGGTATACCGTTTTGGATTGATGTTTCATCTGATAGGCAGCCATTCATTCGAACTCTGATTCGACGGTTGGTCATAAAGTTGGAGATGAAATTGAGAAGTTTTCCA
The DNA here is from genome assembly GCA_031308135.1 of Acheta domesticus. NCBI lineage: Eukaryota > Metazoa > Arthropoda > Insecta > Orthoptera > Gryllidae > Acheta > Acheta domesticus. The sequence goes on along the minus strand of JAHLJT010009419.1, from coordinate 193,106,855 downwards.
TTAATACCAATATTTTTTAGTATTGTAAGTATTCGTTCTTTCCATGTCATATCGTATGCTTTTTCTATGTCGAGGCAAACTGCTACAAGGTGTTGTTTAGTAATAAAAGCATTACAGATTTCATTATGAATATTACACAGGTGGTCTGTTGTAGATCGGTGGTTTTAAGAATGCACTTTGATGGGGAGAGATAAAGTTAATTTTTTCCAGATGCCACACCAATCTTTTGTTTATGAGTTTTTCCATTATTTTGCACATAGTAGAAGTAAGTGCAATTGGACGATAGTTTTCTGATTTCTATTGTCCTTACCTGGCTTTGGGATTGGTATAACAATGGCTGTTTGCCATATTTTTGGAAAAGAACTATACTTCCATATTTCATTGATAAGTGATGTTAGGTACTTTATTCCGTTGTCAGGGAGTTGTTTCAAAAATATATTAAAGATGTTGTCAGGTCCAGCTGCAGAATTTTTTGATGACATAAGTACCCTTTTTATTTCTTGGTGTTTAAAAGGGTTATCCAATGAAGTATTTATGTTGCTGCTGGGTTCATTTGATTCGACTTTAGTTGGTGTAGTATGAGATTTAATATCAAGGAAATCATTGCTATAATTGTTATCTGAAGAGTTTTTTGAGAAGACTGAGGCCAGTTCATTAGCGATTTCAGTTGGATCAGTTATGATTTTATCCTCTTTCGTAATTATGGATTTAGGGTAGGGAGGTTTATAAATACCTCTCATTCTTCTTATTTTATCCCATACTTCTTTTGAGGATGTGTGTTGAGACATACTAGAAATGTAATTAATCCAGGACGATCTTCTTTGCTCTTTGAGAGTTTTACGTGTGATGGCTCTTAATCTTTTGAATTCAAGTTCATTGGTAGTATTTGGATGACGTTTGTATCTATTGAAAGCATTTTTGGATGCATTGAGTGCATTTTGACATTGTTCATTCCACCATGGTGTATGTCTTTTGGGTTGGTTACCAGATGATTTGGGTATTGAAAGGTTTGCAGCGTTGATAATAATATTTACAAAATTAGACACTTTTTTGTCAATGGTGGTATTCACTTGCTCTAATGTCCATGAATTTTCATTTAAAGTATTATAAATTATCTTACGGTACTTATCTCAGTCTGCTTGGTAGAATTTCCATTTTGGCTCAACATGAATTTGCTGAGAGATAGCTTTGGGAAATGTTATATTGATTGGGATATGGTCACTGCCATATGAGTCATTAAGGGTTGTCCAGTCTGTTGTATGAGCAATGCTAACACTACAGAGGGATAGATCAATGGCAGAGAAAGTTTTTGAACTGTTGTTTATATGAGTTACATTGCCAGTGTTTAACAGAACTATGCTGGGGTCTTCTAGAATTTTTTCTATTTTTTTTCCCTCTTCTACAAAGTTTGTGAGAGCCCCATGAGAGGCTATGGGCATTTAAATCACCAACTATGATAAAAGGTAAAGGAAGTTGGTTAATAAGCTCAATTATTTCTTGAGTTTGAAAATCATAACTGTTTGGGAGATATAAATTACATATAGTTAAGTAGCCAAGTGATAGTAACACCTTTGTTGCCACTGCTTCTAGATTAGTTTGGAGTTGAATCTCTTCATAGAAGATACTATTATGTATGTATGTGGTTACTCCCCCACAAGCATAATTGTTGTTTATTCTGTTTTTGAAAACATGGTTGTATTGGTTTATTTTAGCACAGTGGTTATTTTTGAAATTAGTTTCTTGGAGGCAGATAACAGAAGGGTTAAAATCTGCAATTATTAGTTTTAAGTATTCTAATTGTGAATAATAACTATTAATATTCCATTGAATAATGTTCTCCTCCCATTAAATTAGTTTTTATTATTATAATTGCATGAGATATAACCATTATCCAACTGTGACAATCTTTGTTTATGAAAATTAAATATCCATAATAAAAGTTTCTTCACTTTCACTGCAGATTGATGATGAGTCTTGGTGAACATTTGTGGTAGTATTGGATAGTTTTTTTGTTATTCTGGTGATTCTATTTTTAATGCTACGTTCATTAAGGTGTGGGTAGATTTCACGTAAACATTCTATTATTTTAGGTATGTTTTCATGGTATTCTAGTGCAATTTCTTCTACATTAGGGTTACCTTTTGTTTTCTCAAGGAAACTTTTCAGTTGTATATAGTTTAGTACATATGGGTTGTTAGTAGATGATAGGATTTCTTTGATAGGTTGTAGATGAGCTTCAAGATTATTTTCAGTTTTATCAGATGTGTCTTCTATCTTCTGCTTTTTGGTAGTGGGATGTTTTATTGTATTGTCATTGTTTCCTTTTTGGGCATTTGATTCTTTTTTTGTATCTTCATCATTGTTTATGGATGAAGTCCTACTTGATTTTGAATTAGTAGTTGAGAGAGCACGTTTAGAGATTGGGAGTGGAGGAAAGGATGTTTCTGGGGTATTGTGGGAGTACATAGTTTCAGGTTGATTTGTGGTAGGATCGTTCTTGACTGGGGAAAGTTCTTGAGCTTGAAAGTTCTTGGTGTTTTGATCATTTTGTGTAATTTGTTGAGATACTGTTACTTCATTTATGACTAATGGGTTTTCGCTACAGTGTTTGGCGAGGTGGCCTTGCTTCTTGCAGATAAAACAAGCTACGTTATCTGCGGATGGATAAATCCAGTATTTCGTATTTTCGAATTCAATGCTCATGGATTCTGGAATTTTATTTACATCATTTGGGTTAATATAAACTTGTCTACGGAAACTTAAAATATGTGCAAAACCAGGTGCGGAAATTCCAGCTCTGAGGAATGTAATCGGTGATTCAAGTTTAATTTGAAGTTTTTCCAATTCTCTTTCTATGATTACGTGTGGGATCACAGGACATACGTTCGATAGAATAATTCTTTTGTGTTGAGATATTAATGGTCTGATCTCAAGTTTTTTGTCATTTATTTGTATAGATAAGTGGTTTTCAGTAATACTTTTAGTAATGTCTTTTGTTGCTAGGAACATACATATTCGATTTTGTGAAATTCTTGATACAAATCTAATGTTAGATGGATTTATCAGTAGTCCGACAGCATTAATATAATCATTAATAGGAACTCCTTCAATTGCATCTATTACGATAGCTTGTTCTTTGGTTGGGAAAATGTCTTTCTTAGCTGCTGATACGTAACTTTGATTACCTGTTGATGGGGTCGTCATTTTGAGGTTATGTAGAGATGACTCCTGTACTCAGAAGTCGCCTCACACGATCTCAGGATGTACTGGTTCTTGAGAAAGATTGTTGGTGTGAAACACTTTTGATTTTACCTATTTCACAGTTTAAACACACTTTTTTCACAGACGAAATAAGAACGAAACTGGTTGCAGACGAGAGCACTCGCGGCATCCACGCACCTTCGACGACGTCCGGTCGACAACTGATGGCTAATATTTTTGTGACTCTCCCGAAAAACTAAAAGCCAACTGCTCAAAAAATATTGAATAATTACTTCAAATGTCTTGAAGGAAATGTTGTGAATTGCTTCAAGAAAACTCTCCATAATACTGAATAAATCTTAGTTGAAAATTTCTTTTAAACGTCAATTGCATTTGTTTTTATTTTTATTTGAAATTGTGTTAGTACATTTCAAGTTACCTTCATACATTTTTAAACAAATAAACACGTTTCGCTAGCAAATTTCCCTCTTAGAAAGGAAATAGAAAGGATGAGTGTGGGGTTTACGTAACACGCGAGAATTCTCGCACGGGTACGCGAAGGTAGTATGGGAAAACTTGTGCTATGGCACAACACAAAGCAAAAACTTTTTAAAGTAGCTAAAGTAAATTATCTTTATATAAATGAAAAACAAAAATCAACACGCGCTAGCCTATAATACTACGTTAATTAATTTTAAAAAGCAACTAAATTTAAAATTATAGAAAGAATAGCATATATTTGTGTTTTTATATCTTGGCGTGTAGGGGCTTGCCTTCACGATGGAATATCTCACGGTATTTCGCGTCGTTTGTGGTCGTGTCGCTAGGAGTCGCCTCATCGCGACTGTATCGAGCAGTTCTGGCGATCATGCGACTTCTAACGGCACGTCGGAGAAAGACACGAAATGCCGTGAGATATTCCATCCACAAGCCCCCACACGCCAAGAAATAAAAACCCAAGTTTAAGTCAATCAACATTGCCAACGATCGCAGTCCAAACGCACGATTTAAATGTTGGCGGTATCTGCAAGCATGTACATGTCGATGTCTGCAGCAATGAGTTTGATATTAAACTCAAGGTGCCGGTTTGTTAAGATATTCAATACGCAAACATCGATTGAGCAACATTTCCATGTACCGAAATGAACTCTAAACATACTAAATTGTTTATAATCGTAACAAATGGTATTTAGTACTGTATGTTTAGTATAGTATTTAGTACAAATGAAAATATTACTTTGAGTATTTTTTGGCTAGGAATTGCTTTTCTTTAGGTACATTAGAACGCAGAAAATAATCCAAAACTTTTTAATATAGAAATAATGTTCAATTTTCGTACCCCAGCAAGCTGCACCCTGCCTCTCCAAAACCCCTTCTGTTCCACATAACAAATCAAGGAAAGTTAAATTATATTGCAAAGAGTAGGGTTGTACTTGCCAGAGCCGGTATTTTCACACTATTTTACTTGACCTTTTCTAATATTTTTATGATAATGAAAGGAAGCGGAAAGCAAACTCTCGAGAAATATTAAATAATTTCTTCAAATGTTGTTTTTAAAGAAGTATGAATTTCTCCAACATAAATTGTATTATTATTTTTGTCTGATATTCTGTCAGTTCATTTAAAGTTATATTTATACATTTTTAGACAAATAAACACTTTCCATTATCAACGGTCCCTCTAAATAGATAGGATAGACAAAGGGATAGGGAAAGGATAGGGTTTAACATGCGAGAGTTCTCGCACGGGTATGCTAGTTGTGATTAATACGAACAACGCCGGATCATCAGAAAGTTAGCAATATTGCTCAGCAGTTAAAATAATGTTTTTTATTAAATTGGTCTTAAATCTATGTTTAAATGCGTAACTTGTTACTGTAGGCAAGAATGTATTTCACGGAAAAAGGCGAATCATTATATTTTAAAGTATTAGGATACAAGTGTCTGTTCTCATCAATTGTTAAGATCGTAGAAATACGCCAATGAAAACGAGATAATAAGAGACAAAACTTCTGCCTTTCTCAGAGTCTTCCTACTTCAAAATTCGGTAGTCTTTTGATTCAAATGTCACTAATTCGAAGATTTGCGCCAACATCAATAAGCGTGCAATTCTTTCCTTTTATATCCAGTATTAAATCCGTCTCGATCAGGTTTTTCGTCCAGTTTCTCTGATCCTTTGCAAATGCTGAGATGGTCCCTTGTTTTGCTTCTAGACATAAATGTAACTTCATTATTTGTGCACGTCTTCTGAATTTCATTGGGAAATATAGTTATTCAAATTATCGTTTTCCATACTGTCGCGGCAAAAAGTATTATTCTTTCATGAATAACATGATGAGGGTTAAGGGCATAAATTTATAGCTAATTTACCTTTGAAAATATATTTATTATATAGGAGCGAATATTTTGTCAACAAAACTTGAAAAAAAAGCTCTTTTTTCTGTATTCAAAATTCGACTAGAATATGGTTTAGGATAGAGATCACAGAATTATGAAAACGTGCAAAAATTTCACTTCTCCCCATAGCTCGTCACACACAGTTTTAAATTGTTTTTGACGTAAATAAATAAAAAATGATTTTGTTGAGTCAAATTGCACAGGAGAAATCTGGAACGAAAGTCCATTATAAATGCTACGAAATATGCGGATGCAGTAACCAACATACAGAAATATTTTCGGGTATGTGATCTTGTGTTTCTCACTTCAAGAGAATGAAAACCAGACATGATTGTCCACTTTATGTATGACCTTTCTTCGGTTTCAAAAGTAGTCACGCGTGGCAAGTGAAGATGCTTTCCACTTTAATTCAAGTCGCCGCTTCTGTGGCTAATGAAGCAATGTTCGTAGACAAAAGTTTAAAATTCATCAATGGCATAATGCTACACGAGAGAGTTCGAAATGTAGGTATTCCAGTGAGCATTAGTGCATGTTAGTGTGACTGCTTGTGAGTGAGCGGTTTTCAAGTCCACGTGTTAGAAAAATGTTCCGGGAATAGAATATGTCCGAATGCTGAGATTGTGTATGAGTGAATAACTATTCATTCATATGATCCAGTAGTTTTGCTCCATATTTTCTACATCTTCGAGACCTTCAAACAGTTCCAAAATAAGAGTTTGTGAAAAATACCAATATCACTGTAAATGAATCAATGCAAAACAACCCGTAAAACCCTCCACGTTAAGATATTTGTGAGATCTTTGTACCTTTGTACCAATGTACCATTTGTTTCGAATGGCCGTTTATAAGAACATAGGACTAGTACTTCGTCGCATCACACGTTCTTCGTTTGGAAACCGGGACCTTTCTGCTTCTTCAGTACAATGAAAGCAGTCAATTGCTTAAACTGGACTGTAAGGTTTTGAAGACATTTGTTACGAAATTTCTCAATTTGGAGGCAAGCCGTGCCCGAGCCTAATATTAGTTTCTTCAGAGGAAATTTCCCACTGGAAACTGATTGTTTTCATTTCTTTATTTAAAACATCCTTACATAGTAATCGGGTGGTTACTGCGTCCGTCCGTCATTCACAGTTAGACCATCCTGATTCATCAATCGAGGGAAATTAAGTGTTTATTCGACGTGACTTGGTCTTCTGATGAGGAACTAATCATTACTTGCGGATTCATCCAGAATATTCTAAGACAGTTCTCTAAAAGAGGGGAGCGTTTTAAGAAACTAAAACGAGTTTTGGTGACTAATGGCACTCACAGATGCTTACAGATCAATAGTTCATTCGATTCTTCTCGACAAGTCAATTCGATTAGAACAATAGGCAATTTCCTCTCGGATGTTCTGGAAGAATTTTAAGAAAACACGTGCTTTTGATGGTTGCAATGCTGAACGAGTACTGTAATGAAACTCATCCCTGTCGCATAAAATAAATTACTTGACAAATTCATTTATTCATTTTCTTTAAGATGTGAGACATTTATGATTTCCTCCTTTCTACTGATAGCAGCAATACAATATTTCTATCGTTGCCCTGCAATGCTCACAGATTCTCTCGATGTTATCGTATCATTATACTGTTAATTTTACTTTCAAATTCAATCATGGGTTTCGATATACAAAATTACTCGTCTTACCTGTTGCATGTGGACGTGTAACTCTATACAGAAGCACGATTACTGGAAGTTCTGTGGATGAAAAACTTACTATTGAACTGATGGCAACTGCAATGAATTATCAGCCTTTTCTCTTTAAAAAAATCAAAGTTAACATTTATTACGATAATTTTATACAGATTTTAAGAGCTCATGAATTAAGTCGTTAACTTTTCGTTTGAAACACACACATGTACCGTACGGTTATTTGTGAAATAATGTTCGTAAGCTTACTGCTAGCTTCTCGGATGTTCTTCTCGGTTGTTCTCCCGCTGCGGGGATGTCCTCCATGTGATGTTCTCGGTACCCTACTATTGTGTTTTCGATTATCGTCCGAATAAATTCCCTAATGATCTCGTAATGACCTCGACTAATTGATACTTTATGTAACTCAATACTTTTTCTCAAAATTATGCCGCGTATGCGACTGGCCCTCGCTAGGCTTCGAGAGAAACCCCTATACACGACCATCTATTTTCAATTAACTTTTTAAGATTTTCTCCCCATCTACGAAGCTATCCTGACGTAAACCCTTCGGAAAATACGAAGTCTGTTTGACTTAAATCTAACAATTATTTTAACACAAGAAAAAATCGCAATTACAATTTAACATTAATAACACTTTAAAAATTAACAATCAGATATTCGTCTCGCTATCCTTTACCAGTAACCCCACATTATAATGAAAACTAACACACCAATTACTTAAATGTTTTCAGATCGGCAGCTTTTGTGAGAGTGATCATTTTGCCCTTCCCGCAGAATCACGGCTTTCAATGCCTTCTTCAGACTTGTAGCATGTAATGACTACGGAGCCGTGATGCCGTGCACCCGCATGACGCTTTTCACATCGAGCATGGAATCTTTATATTTATTGATTCATTACCTTAACGATGTCAATTCTTTGGATTATAAACATTACATACAATCCCCTCGTAACAGCACGCTTGATGCAAATATTCCGATACAAAACATCGTGGTGTCCTTTGGCTTATCACAGTACATTGGCGAAGTTATATATATTCTCCGATTTTCATGAAATGTTACCTGACCCCTCAGATTATGATAATTAAACCTAATTTTGTAATGAAACAAAAAATGTTTACAAGTATTTTAATCGAAACTTTTTCATGAAACTTCCATGCCCGAAAATGGACGAGCCGGGGAATTTCGAATTTGTTTAACATTTATTTTTATTACTTTCAAAGCACAAATAATTTTTTTAACAAGAAAATAGCCGCTGGAAGCACCACACTAAACTAGTTACTTTATATTTTAAACTAGGAGTTGTTCCGAAGTTAATCCGAAGTTGCTCGGGCATTTATTTACCCCAATTATTTATTACATACGAAAATGGATAAGTTCGATCGACTCTACAGTTTCAAGATAGTACTTTTATTGCACACCCGTTCTCCCATCCCACTTCGCTCAACCGGTCACTATCGAACTAAGTTTCAGTTTTGACCTTCAATTACTCGGGACTCAATGGATTGAATAAACTTGAAAATTGTATGGGCTTTTAGAAAACTCCAAAGCCCTTCGGTCGATTTCCTCACCGTTTTTGAGGAATTCTCGAAAAAGTGAAAGAGCGCGTACTTAAATTCTGCTTCAATGTTTGGAAAAGGGTGATGAGGGTAGATTATTTTTAAATCTTACGTAGAAAGTACCTTATCTCTTTTTTTTTGTTTAAGCGTTAATACACTGAAAACTGAGCACTTAAACTGAATATTAAAAATTAAATTATACCCGACAAAATCCTCCATCTTTCCGTGAAAATCGCATCGAAATCGGTTTATCCGTTCCCGAGATATGCCCGCAAAGTCAGACAGGTAAACTTTGTATAAACAACTGAATGAGTGTTTACATAATTTAAATAACCATATGTGTTCATGAACGAACAGTTATTCTGATATCATCGACATTCACGTCAATTTTATTAATATTATGTCTTGGTGTCAGCCGAAAACAAGGTACTGAATGTGGTTAGCTATCAAGCGATATCGTTGAGAACATCTCGGACAACGCGCCTGCATGCTAGTAGCCGATGACTACTCTGATTCATTTTTCTGCAACCATTTCTGAAAAACTGGGTCCCGCCATGCTGCTCACAAAAAAGCATCGTTCTTAGCTGACCATCGCACAAATGCTCAAGATTACCCTAATTGCAAAACAGTTTGTTCTTTTGTTGTCAATATTATCTTTTTAATGGCTCAATAAAGACGCGTGCGTTTCGTTGTAGGTTCATCTAGGTTTCGGTAATTCACATTACGCGCTCCAGTTGTTGGGACAAGAGACTGGTGCATGTTGATGACGAAGAGGTTGCGGGTTTTTTGTTCATCGACGTGGGGAAACAAAGTTTCTCCGTGAACTTGCTGTTACTCTTACAAAATTTGGTTTCTATATTTTAAAACACATTTCTAGATGCACTATATTTTCCTAATAAAAATGACAATACGAAGAAGTGAGCTAATGCCAATCACATCTTTCAGCTTAACAGTAAGTAGGGAACGGAATTCATTGTAATAACTACTGGTGCTCCAACATTATGTACTTTCTAGCATTAGTGATCGTTACATGCTATTACGCTGAGGTGACAAAATTCATGGGATAAAAATGTAGTATTGCGTAAAAAAGGTATAAAATGGCAGTGCATTGGCCGAAATTTCATTTATACTCAAGTGATTCATTTGAAAAGGTTTCTGAAGTGAATGTGGCTGCACGACGGGAATTAACAGGCTTTGAACATAGATTAGCAGTTGGAGCTTAACGCATGGGACATTCCTTTTCGGAAATCGTTAGGGAATTCAATATTCCGAGACACAGTGTCAAGAGTGTGCCGAGAATACCTCATTTCAGGCATAACCTCTCACCGCGCGAAACGCAGTGTCCGACGGCCTTCACTTAATGGTTCGGCAACACCACGTCCGACAGGCTACTTAGATGTATTGAGGGTTGCGTCATTTCCAGGAACAAACTTTTTGGTGAGAAACAAAATTTGGAGCAAGAGTTTGGGATCAGGAAGTCTCCTATGTTTTATTTTGTTTTTTGTTTGTTTGTTTTTTGTTTTTTGGGGGGGGGGTCGCTGCTCAAAAGGGTCCTGATAAAATTTGGGAGTGTTCGGTCCGGAGGTTAAAGTTTTTGTTTTTTGTCGAGGCATTTATTTCTTTGAGTCCTGCCTTCCCTACTGCGCTTGCTCCGCCCACACCACTTGCTCAGCTCGCCCCCACACTACTCACCCGCACGAGTGCATTGCGAGTTTCATAATAATTTTCTTATGTAAATGTTGCACCTCCACCCACTTCTAGTGGTGATAAAAGTGTCTTACGCCCAGTATTATTTTACCCATTGTATATAATAAACTTTCCATGTTAAAATTCCTCTAGGCGATTTTTTCCGCTTTCACACGGAACCTCTCGGTAGCGCTAGCGAGCTCCTTCACACACAACTACCGACCAGCGCCACTGAGTGCGCTGTTAGGACGGATTTGTGAGTCACCGCTCTGGCCGCCACCGGCCACATGGCAGTCAACATCTTAACACAGAGGCTCAGTGATGTTAACGGATGACCCACTGGAAAGGCTACCATTCAATCTTTGTTCAGCCTTGTGATCCTGATGTAAACAAAGGAATAGTATTCATCTATAGCTACTCACCTCACTGGCCGGTTGCTCCAGGCTTATCCTTCAATAGTAAACGTGTTCATGAACTATCAGAAGTAGGGAGGCAAAAACACATCGATATTTTTGACCAGAAACATCGATATATTAACATCGGTGGTTTGTGTCCCATGTTTTCTTCACACCGATATATTTTTCCAGAAACATCGATATTTTCAAAAAATAAATCTCATGATATAAATAAAATTTCTGGTAACTATCTTTTTGTAAATTTCTCAAAACCAACAGGCACTGACATCTATCACTGATGTTGATGACGCACGAACGGCACGAAACCGTTTACTATTTACGTTTCTCCATTTTTGCCAGGTTAAGGGATTTAATTTGGATGCTTATTCCCTTTTATAGGTAAAATTGAGGGGGGAGGAAGATATTTCTTTATGGTTATTTTGGGGACTTTAATGGAGTATGTCTCACTTCATTGTAATATTAACAAAATATCTATTATGTTTCATGCGAAAAGTAAACGATTGACGAAACTCAATAAACCGGTTGAATATCTGCTGTAGATAACTGAATATGAGCAGAGATAAAGACGAATTAATTTTTAAAAGAAAATATTACTAAAATCGAAACCCATCTGGGTCATCGAAAAGAGCACCTTGCCCTTACTGTAAACCCCAAACTAACTATACTATAAAATTATCACGGGGTTGCCTGATGTTCGCTATATGAGTGAAATGTTCACTATTTAGATTAATGGCTTCAGCACTTAAAATGAAAAAAAAGAACATGAAATAAAAATACTTATTTTATGAAGGGAAAGAATTCTATGGTTTATTAGGACTAGTTTTTAATCACGATTAGAGCAGACTTTTTGCAGTCAGATATCGGCTCGAAATCTAAAATTATTTCAAATATGTGCGTTGCTCCCCGTTTTAAATGCATACTGGAGATTCAGTCAATTTGAAGTAACTGGGGCATTTTCCTTAATATTTAGCGTAGGGTATGTTCAGAACAGATGAAACAATTATTTAAGCATGATCTTGTTCCAAAATCCTTCCCTGTCTTTAAAAAATATAGTACTACCAAAAGACGCATTCGCGAATGTTGAAATCGGTAGCATTTCAAATCGCGAATGCTTGGATGTCGAGGGATTACTGTACATTTCATATATGCAATGAAAAGGTCTCAATATTTTACTGATAATTCACAATCTTTGCTTTTTGTTGTTATAATTTTTGTCCTAATGCACTACAAATACGTGAATATATCCTAAATAAATAATGTGCTAATATATTTTACAGAATTATTGCTCTTCAATTTCGTTAAAATGAGACAGTTTTTCAACGATTTCCGAAATCTAAATACGAATAATCACTTTTCTCATTTTAACTCGCAAGAATAGCGCTTTTAACCGCCATGCAAGTAACTCGTTGTTTAGTCGTCTCGTTGCTGAAAGGCTAAATGTGTATTAAAAGAAATTAAATAAAAATAATTTAATATAGATCGCCAATCATCCCCGCCCCACTCACCACCGCTCCGTCCTGCTCCGCCCCGTCGGCCCCACCTCTCCCGTCGGTCCCATCCGTCTCATCCACTCCGTCCGTCCCGTCAGTCCATATCGCCCGTCCGCCTCGACCTCTCCCTTCTCCACCCTGTCCACCCCGTCCTCCCTGCCCGCCGACCACACACTGTTCCACCGCGCTCGCACCTTTCTGTTCCGCCTCGCTTGACGGGTGCCTGCCTCACACGGTCCGACACCATCACTATATCACAATCAGTAATTCCCAGAGGTATTGCGAGTTGCACTGAACCACATTAAATAAAATTTCTTAACAAAGATAAAAGGTGTTGCGGTAACATTTTGAATTACGAACTCCTACGTGTTTTTCTCGGCAGCTCAAAAGTATTCGTGCAAAATTTGGTTGAAATTTCTCCAAGTGTCGCAGAGTGATGATGGAAAACACGCCATACACGCAGACATGCACGCATATGCGTCCGTTTTTATCTAATTCTTCTCTCACAGTTTTCTTCATCAAATTGCGCAGTAAGGAAGCGTCTCCGACGCCCACGTAATAAGGCAAAAATGCTTATATTGGTCCTCTTTAAGTTTGTGCTTTCATTCCTGATATACACTCCCTTTACAGATGAAAGAAGTAAACTCAGGCTCACCATATAAAAATACAAAAATTAATATCATAATTACTGTGTAGTAATTTCATATTGTAAAATGATTGTCTAAAAATACAAACGACATTATATCTCATTATACTTGAAAGAATCAGTGAAGGCGAATTTCATCTGAATACCCAACGTTCCCGGGATATTTTATCATAAATACCCACCCTTTGCTCATCTTTTTCAGTTTCGGCTCGCCCGTTATTTTATTACGGACATTTATAACATTTCTAAAACTGATAAAGATTTACTTTTTTATGTAAATACGTGCGTCCATAGAATTTGGATACACAACAATTTCGCGCGCCTCTCAAATTTCTGCACCCTCCCGAAAGCCTAGTCCGGTTGTCGGCGCAACGTTATGGTGCTTCAAATAGCAATCGCCACTTCGGCGCGAAGCAAGTGGCAGCAGACGTCCGCCAGAGCCCGGAAGACGGCGCGCGGGTGCAGCTGCTGGTGAGTCACACCGCCGTCGGCAGAGGGCACTAGCCGCAGGCCTGCCTATCGGAGCTCCCGTTCCCACAACAGCACAACCAGTACTGTCCGTTCTGTGTTCGCTCTATTCATGGGAGCAGTAAGCCAATGGTGACCTCTTTTTACTTTCACGCGTATTTATTCTTTTCCACGCTGTCAGTTGAGATTCAATGCTGCAAAAATATTTTTAAAAAATGGCAGTAGTCTTTCAGATCTCGGAACAAACTTACAGCCTAATCATTGTCAAAAATTCATCATGATCTTTGTTTATACTTGGCAAAAAATTGTATTTAAATATGCAATTAATCAAGACAAATAATACAACCAACTTCTAGCAATCGATTGGGTTTTCGTTTGATTGAAACGGCAAAGAAATGAATTAATTTTGTATCTGGACAATAACATGGCGTTCATCACGTTTAAAAACGTTAGTCACGTAGTTTTTAATTTGGCATAATAAAATTCATGAAACGTAATAACACGTGTGCTATTTTGAAAGCACGAGAGATATTTATTAAAACATATCCGCGAGTAAAAACAAATAATTGAAAAATAGTTCGTGTAAATAACATCTTCACATTACAATAATATTTTAGAGTTAAGAACATGGATATGCAATATGTCTGCCGTGAATGGTGAAAATGGATTTTTAAGCACTTACGTACTACATAACATGGCTGTATTACACATCGCTCTTCTGACTTGGTCACACCACTGTACAAGATATTTCGAAAAACAAGGTTTTGCATGGTAAATCATAGCAAAATCTTAGGCGGGGGAGCTTAAGCCTCGCCACTAATAATGACAATTCATTATTATTATTATTATTATTATTATTATTATTAAATCTTCCATGCACACTTTTTGATTGTTTGCACATATTTCATATCATTCAAATTTTATTATTTTAAACATCTGACGCACTGTAACTTGTGAGAGCACAACTGGTGGCGGTAATTACTGTTTCATTGCTCTGCGTTCAGTCCTTAGAAGAAACTTATCAGAATTTGAAATTGGTAAAACTCCGGCAATAAACCAAGGGGTAATTCGTCACTGATTCAAGCATGGAAATTTTTAAATCTTACTGATTCACATTTATCGAAAGAATTCACTCTAAAGTGCGACAATGATGTTGATGGAAAGGAAAGAGTACCTTGGGCAGACAGCTTTGGGTGGCACACTTTATGGAATCAGCCCTTTTTACCTTTCTTCCGATAGTGCTGCATTAATGATATCAAGACTTATTCCCTTTCACACGTCACATAAATTCAATATTGTTCCTAATGTGTATTCTCGGTTGGGATTATTTAAATGTCTTTTTTTTCTACAGAAAAGTATACAGAATCGAAGAACGAGTCACCGAAGATTTCTCAAATTTTGCTTTGCAGCTTTACTCCTTACAATGTCTTTAATCCACTTGAACGAAATCTGTATATTTCAGCTAATGTCCGAAATTGGATAATTGGATGGATTCACGAATTTGCCTATTAACGTTCACATTATCCAAATCGGGTGGATAAAGTCCGAAGTATCAACAACTTCGAAACATACTTCAGACTTTAATCGGATTAAGTGCACATTGGCCAGCACGAGGTGACTAGGATAGGGTGAATCAGATATGTCACAATGACGGGAAATAGATATTTCTTGATTTACAGTCGACTGTTGGTGGGGAGTTTCCAAAGATGATGTTTGGGATCATTATAAGTTTGATACTATTTTACTACAGTGATAGACGAGGAGTATAGTTTCGAGATCCACTGTGTCAGGGTACATTTCTATTTATTCGTATTTAAATATCCATTCATCCAGTCACTACGTATATCTGACCCAGGAAAAAATTCCGAAAGTTTTTTTTTCTAAGCGGTTCTTTATGTTTTTGGAGTACTGAAATCGAACTTTTTGTTTGCTACCTCAGAAAAGGTCGGTTTCACGGAGAAAATTGAGAAAAAAATCGCAATTTTTTCAGTTCTTTGCTCATGTCCCAAAAACTGTGTTTTTAACGAAGCAGTCACTATTGACAAAATTAGAGTTGGCAAACATTTCCTACAAAATTCGTAGCGATTCCTTACCGCCATATTATTGAAGAGCGATGCTTCATTTCTTTTTAACGTCAAGTTTACATTTTTTAAAACTATTTATGGAATCTCGTTCAATCTTTTGTTTCTTACTTAAAATTTCCTCTTTAGTTACATTCCTGATTTTATGATATAATTTGGCACAAATTGTCTGGTGGTTGGCACGTGTTGTTGGTACACATTTTCGATGATGTATTGTATTGTGCAAAACGTATTCTCTCGCTACTTTTCTCGTTTCCATCACATTATGATTACATAAAGCTGGATTTTACAGATACTTCGTACGAATAAAAACGTCCCACTGATTTGCGAGTATTGGCAAGTTAGTCACTTAACAATCTCCATATTTAGTCCACAAGCGGGGAGAGGCAGCTATTCTCCCACATTGCCCCGAGGGCCGAAATGTCGCCGTTTTCTACCGCCTAAACCGTTTTTCAAAAAGTTAAACTTACAATAAGAATTTCTAACGACATTTTGCCAACCTTAATTTAGTGTAAGTATTTAGTAAATAGCCAGTTTCGATAAAAGGTAGATTTTTCGAAAAATAAGCGAAAAACTGAAAAAAGTGCGAAATATTTAGTTGTTTTTTTAATCTTCACTGCAAAGCTGATGTGCTTCGAAGTGGCAAATACAAAATTCGGATTCGGCACTTCAAAAAAACTTATGGAACCGTTAAAAAAAAACTCGGACCCTTTTGAGCACCAGGCGACTGGACTCTTTCTAAAATTATCACCTCAGTTGACACTTCGCTAAGCATTTATGAGTTGCGACACGGAGGCTTCGGCCTTCGCGATTTTCGTAAGAAAACGCATCTGTGCAACGCATAACTTTCAATGCACTTTTACGCCAAAATACTTCTCGCTTACACACAAGACGTCTTACACTCGTACAAGCACAGGCTAACACCAACATTAGCCGGATGTTGCATAAAATGATCTGGTCTACGTCATTCATACAGCTTTATCCAAATTGTCTCCAGGCTTTCGCCACCTATATCGAGACTGATGAGGGCAAAGCCGTCGAAGGCAGGTTTTCTGAATAAATCTGAGTTGACAAAGATGACATCAATTATTTCATCCTTTAATAAAGTCAACAACACATCAGCATTCCCACAATGTATCCAAACAGCCTGTCCAATATGCCAATTAAATGGCTAATTCGAGAATTCAGTATACTTCGGAATTAGTCCTTAACGTCATCATCGGGCATTTTATGCCAACTTAACCTCTTATCTGCTGCCGTTCTCTGTCCTTAGTTAATACCACTGCATTTTTACACCCTTGAGTACCTTGACTCTAGCCTCAACTCCATAACTGTCTTGTGGTTGATAGGCCCATTGCGGCCAAGGACTTACTCCTGCCTCTTGTTACTCATAAGTTCGTAGCGCCACTTAACCCGCATTATAAGTAGTACAAGTAGTAGGGTACACGTACAGTATATACAAGCACGGAGGTTTGGAGGCAGCAAGGTGGCGCTCACATCGCGGCCCTTAAGAACCTTATTTAGCTTTCTCCCCCTAGGACGCAGGCAATCACATTCATCCCTCAACATCCACATACCCTTCAGGCAGGTAGAGGTCTGCGGAAGGAAAGGGGTATTGACGGTGTTATATGGTGGTTGGGATAAGCCCCATCATGTCACAACATTAAAACAATCATCCACGCCCAAGGCGGAATTTGAACCACAGGCCTCGCAGCTTGCGGCTGTCGCCGTAACACTACGCTACGTGACCCAAGAAATTAAACCGTAACACACTACACTATCTCGAAGGCAAAATTACAATAAGATCAGGAATTTCTGTTCAGAACAAGAAAAAGGATGCATAATCTGCCTAGTCTTCTCAAAAACAAAAAAGGTCAGTGTTTAAATTTCGTAAGCAGCAGAACAAGAAGAAAGCGAGTTAGCATCACTTCCTCGACTCTTCTAATCGTCAAATTTAGACTTGTCAAGGGATGACAAGACTACAAATAAACTATTCATTTATACAAGAATTTGCAAGAGATCATCGCCCAGCCATGACCTATGGTGCTGTGGATAAGATAAAGCAATTTACCAAGCGAAGGGTCAGTAAATATGACACAGGCGCAGGACATCTGGCGGACGTCAACCGGAATAACTACGCTTACGTCTTTTCACAAAGCATTTGCCGACTCAAAAACAAGTCGAGGCCAACGAACCGAAAGACGGGAGACGGAGACTTGGAAATACTCAAAGTATCGCGGTTATGTGTGGGAATACGTATGGAGAAAGAAACAGAAAACTCAGGGAGACCTGATATTCAAAATTAATCACGCACGTGATCAATAATTCAACACACGCAACCTTCATTTGAGGAGAGTCATTCACTACCGCTGTACGGAGAAAGACAGGATTAAACCACGAATCTAGAGCACTTGTGCGGAGCGTGATTGAGTCTGCGTGAATCGAAGGCGGTGGTTGGAGGGGGTATCCACAAGAAATAGAGAGGCACTGGCGGAGCGTGGGAGAGGGAGGGAGCGCGCAGAGGCAAGTTGGTCCTGGTGCGCGGGAAGCGAGGACACGGGTAATGGAGGTGGGAGGTCGAGAGAGGGGTTAGGAGGGCGAGAGAGGTGAGATGCACGGGGCGCGGAGGATGCTTATTGCGGGGTGAGGGAGGGAAGACGAGCTGGCGGGGGCGGGGGTAGGATCAGGGGAGGCGGTACATTCGAGTGGAGGGTACGCCAGGGGGACGTCGTGTTGGGCGGGCATGGGGGGGGGCGGGGTCGAGGGCGGAGGAGGGCGGGGTTGCGGCGTGTTTATTCGTAGCAGTGCGGAGGCGCTTCTCTTCCGGGGCTATTTTGGGCGGGCGGGCGCCGCGTGGTCCACCCCCGCCGCGCCGCGCTCGCCTCGAGCGCCCTCACACGCCCGGAGCCGCGACGCTCGCGCATTCTAGCGAGCGGCGCGCGACCTCCCAGAGACCCCACACGCTCCGCTCCTTCCTCTTCCTCATCTCGCATCCGCGCCGCAGACGCGCGTAAACATTCTTCTCGACAGCGCTTCTTGGCAAATAAATCAACTCCACATGCGTTCACTTTAGAACTTCATTTTGCTTCTAAGAAGAAAAAAGCTAGGTTAACAGCTAAATAGCGTAAATAGACGCTACTCTTCTTTACAACACGGGAACCTCTATTAAGCTGCTATCGGCAGTTTTGAATAAAATTAGGTCGCCTCAGAGGCACGGTTTACACTTTTTTTTTCATTAATGAATGGACTGGTGTGGCCATGAGCATGTTGACTTGCTTGGGAATGCGATTTAAACCTTGTATAATCTAAATTTTGAGCGATTTGTTTTTCAGAGATATAATTTAATCTTTGACTCCAATTAGACTTAAAACATTATATAAGAAATGAACATAAATAAGATTAATGCATAAGGAAAAAAACATGTCAAAAATTGTGTCAACAAATATATTAATATTCTTTTGTAGGACAAAATTCAGTGTGTGATAAAATGTTCGGTCTTGAGAGCTACGAGCTAGGCTTTCAGCAATTATATGAGAATACTTCTCGTATAATTGCCGAAAGCAAGGTTTAATTTTGATAAAAGTTCAGCAACAAACACAACACCAAAAAAGGGAATTAGTATAAGTATTTCAAAACATTAATTTTGTAATAAGATACCCGAGGATGGTTTGACGAAGTTATTGACGGAGGCAGATGGAAAGAATATTTTTGAAAGCTATTTTCAGATGAAAGTGATATCTACGGCTAGAGGACTCTGCGATTCGACAGACCATCAGATGTTGAGAGAAATTATATTTAGACGTTTTCAAGTAAAATTCGGGTCATCATATAAAATTGTTGGCTTAGAGATGCCCAAAAATGCGAGATAAGATGCAAGTCTCTGAGACTGTCTAGGAGAGTCGAACATGCCCGAATTAATTTCTTACGAAGATCTAAGGATGACCGAACTGTGAGTATAGTACTGAAATGTTAAATACAGGCCTTGGAAATTAATATGAAAATGAAATATAACCTTTGCAATTTAAAATTTTGTTTTCAAGAATTTTGGACGATTAAAAATGTTCAAAAACATATTGAGTACCTCTCCCTAGAGAGAGACGTTAGTACGTACTTAGTCTGCATATGTTTTAATGCACCCTTGGAAATGTTCCAGGAAAAAAACTAATAGTCTAGAAGCGGCCGCAAAAATCTACAACAGGCCGCAATAGTCTACAAGACGACGCCGCGATAGTCTACAAGGCGCCGCCGCTATTGTCTAGAAGATATCTTGATATTCAAAAGAGACCGTGAAAGTCTAGAAAAGACCGCCGTAGTCTAGAAGAAATCGCAGTAATCTAAGCATAAGCATACGCAGTCTAAAACAAGTGTGTGTGGGGAGGGGGGGGGTCAACCATGTTTCTGGACCCCTTTTCCTCTGAACATTTTGATTACATACGCCGTATTTTACTCGTAAACGAATAAAAAGCATACAAGAAGAATACATTACATACATTTCTTACAATAAATAAAATCGCCTTTATGCAATAGAATTTACACTTGCTAGATGGCTTTGAGAGACTCTTCCCTAAATGTCATAACAATATTCTTTATTTCACTAGCCTGAAAGGAGAAAATCAGGGATTGAACAATTGAGGAAATAAAATGTTTTTATTACGAATATATACAGGTCTCCTTTCAAAATGTTCAGGAGGCACGCCCCTTCTAGGAAATACTAAGAGAGACCGGATGTAGGGGAGACCGTTGTACGCTAGTAAAAGGTGCTGTAGTGTAAAAAGACCTTTATAGTCTAAAAGATGACGTGAAGGCAAAGACAATCGACGTGGATAAAAGATGGTAGCGAGGCCCAAAGTAGAAAAAAAGAGACAATTCTGATGGAGCAGTTACAGGCATTTTAAAAATTTCAAAGATTGTAACTTTGTCATATTACGTAAAGGGAAATTTCCCATGACGCTACCTCGCCCGCGCTTCTTGGCTAGCGCGGTTGTGTGATTCATTCAATCGCACACGGGTTCGATGAGTGTCGGGCAAGGGGCCCCTAAGTCCCCCCCCCCCCATCGCGCCGGGGACCGACCAAGTCAGGCACTGCAAGTCACGCCGTCCGGGATGCAGATGTCCCGTGGAACAGGACCCGAAGCATAGTGTCACTATTTAATACAGAATATGCGAGCAACTTACTAGACTGCTTTGTAAATGCCAGGGGGTTCTCAGGTTCCACGAGGGGCGCCTAGCTTTCTGCCTGATCCTCGCCCCCCGCAGATGGACAAAGATAACCATATCTGAATACACCATAACATAAGAACATTTACCCATTAACCTTCGCCAGCTCGAAGCTTACCAGGTTTTCAGGTTGCTACCAGAACCATATGCCACTCACATGCAATCCCTCCTCAATTTTGTGTTACGAATCTCCAAAAGTAAAATACGTATTTCTGTTCTCTTCTAATGGTATTTCAATTTAGGTTTGATGCTTCAAAACTGAAGTTCATGTAATTTCATAAATTGTATCGCAATGCTAAACGTAAGAAACTAGATTTTTTCTGTTAAACAAACTCAGCGTTTTACGTCAGTGCATTTAACCGTGTGAAGGTAGCATCCTAAATGATAGGTAAACGGTCAGAACTGCTCAAAATGTTCGAATAATCTTCTGTCTTAAATCATAATAAGATCAATTACTGTAGAATCCGATATAAAATAGAAATACGCGATTTGGTTCCTTAAGTAATTCGAAACTTGTGTGCGCAGTGCTTCTAAAAGACTGGGCATGTGACAGATGACATATATTTGAAAACATTGGGCAAAATGCCATAAAGTAGGACACTGAATGATCTAAAAAAAAACAACCAGCTGTCGGTACGAGTAGAGACGGCCCAGCTACGAGCAATGGCACAACTGAAGCTTGAGTCGCCCAGAGTTTTCTTAAATGCGTCTGCCCTTCGACAAAGTGGCAACGGAAGCAGAGGGTGAAGCAGTTGAAGGTTGCGTTGATAAGGCAGGCAGTTTAGGTCACTAGGAAAGGACGCGAAGGTGGCGGAGGAGGAGGAGGAGGCTGCTTGGGTGACAATCGTGACAAGGCAGTAGCGACGATGGCGACGACAGCGACGGCGACGGGTGTCGTGGAGGTTGCAACAATGGGGATAGCGGCGAAGAAGATAGATTCGGTAGTGGCTGCAGCGCTAGAGGCTGCAACGTTCGCCGATACAGCATGGTCAAAGGTTTGCGGATCCGACTGACAAGGAGAACACGATACGAAGACTTCTTAAATCTAATAAATGACGCTAGGGGTGATCTACTAACGTCAATACATCATTATTGATTCCAAAAAAATTTGTTATCATTTCAGCATATTTTTCGTTTTATCATTTCCGCACCAAAAAATACTGTCCTCGACCCCAGTCAGCTTCGTCAGTATGGGAGCAGCCGGTATCAAAAGTGCCTATTAGGTAATCAGATGTTTCCCTTCGCTCATGGTAAAAGAACTCTCAAGGGAAGTCTTCAGTGCCAGAATACGACTGAAATGTGGATACAAAATCATGATCGTAGGTGACACTCGCAATCGACAAGCGAAGGAAATATGCGAATTCGAACAACAGTTGCGCTTCAACTAATGTTACAGACACGGTGACAGATCCAAGGGGGCACGAAGGCTCTACCACCTTCCTCTAAAGCCAACCATTTTTGTGTCATTTTACTCAATGTAATAAAAAAATATTGCCACAAATCGATCGCATCTCATCAAAATGCGTATTCCCATTATGAATTTACATTTTTTAAATTTTAAATTCAAATCAACAATATTTAATAATTTTACAAATATGTATAGAAGTGGGGGACGGATCCTACATGAAATCGTAGTGTTAAAAGTATGCGCCTCTGACGTCAACATAAAAAATACTTACCTTGTAAACTACAATAAATTAAAATTTTACATTAGAAAATCAAGCAACACCGTTAACACGAAATATTCATACAAGGATTGAGAAGGAAAGACACGAAAGGGAGAAGGAGAAAAAGCGGGCCGTGGTTGGCCGATGGCAGCCCTCCACTCTCCTGTCATTACTTCAAGCACCGAGAAGGGGGAGGGAGCAACGAAGATGGGGAAAGTTTCCCCAGACCCCGACATAATTGGACTCCCGACATATTTTTTCCATTCAAAACAAATTTTTAAAATGTAGATATTTAATTTTAATTTAAATTAACCGTTAGAAGTTATTTCTGTTGTACGGAGAAATAAATTATTTTTGTACACAGAGCGAGGAGCGGAACTTTTGTTTGAAATACGA
Organism: Acheta domesticus; assembly: GCA_031308135.1. NCBI lineage: Eukaryota > Metazoa > Arthropoda > Insecta > Orthoptera > Gryllidae > Acheta > Acheta domesticus. The sequence goes on along the minus strand of JAHLJT010009419.1, from coordinate 193,083,943 downwards.
GGCCCCCGTGGATCTATTGCTCGCGGCACCATGTTTTCTCTGGGCGCCCCTGCTTCCTGACCTGCCCCTGAGAGTGGGGAGCCTATTTCCATTCCGAATGTGACGGGCAGTGGGCATAGCAAAATAACAATAGCTACCTTCCGGCTAAGCAGCGCTTACTAAGCGCTTCGTTATTTCGAGCGAAACCATCATCTGCTGGCACGCCGCCTCCCTTTTCCTTGTGGACTCGCGCAGATTGTGCACTCAAACGTCAAGTCCGAAGCTAACAATACAACATTGCCTCTTCCGTACATTCATCAAAAATATCGCAGCGGAAATAGTCATTTCTATCGATCAAAATCTGTTTTGCATTACGTTTTCGAAGATTTGTTCCGTAAAACACGGTAAATATAAAGAAAGCCGTTATGCTTATTTGACTTCGTGACTAACTTCATTAAATTGCTAGCCTTTTTTTTTCCTCTTCCCCTGCTTTATCTTCATCTTTTCTTCCGGTATACCACAGCGATCAATTCGACATTAGAATTGCAGTGCCCTCGAGAGATCACGAGAGTAGTTATGGGTACCCTCCCGAGATGGGAGTGCACAGACACGACCGCACTTCCCGAAGAGAACTCCCACCCACAACGGGGCAAAGAGTACATTGCAACGGGGACCTCACCGCGCACAATACTGGGCCAACGAGTTTCGGCGCCGAGAAATATTCTTCTGCCGAAAACGAGAGCCCCAGGCCAAGGGCCACATGTCAAAGGCCTAAGGCGCAAGCATGCGTCCTCGCCAACGCCGCACCGCGCGCCCCGGCCGACCACGCGCAGCTGCCGCCTGCCACCGCCAGGAGACGCGGGAAATGGGAAGGGAATTTTTTGTGCACTCGCTCCGAACGCTGGATTTTCGACCTTAGGCCGATAAAAAACGCTTGTACCAACTTAAATCAAATCAAACAAAAATGATTTCTGAAACGATCAACAATCACATTTTTTTAAATTAATACATAACAAATGAGTACAAAAAATAGTTGAACACAGCGGAACTTGCTTTTCTGTTTCTTCATTTTTTTACCAACCGCTTTTCCAAAATACATGTTTACTCCACGCGTAATATTACTAATTTCCAACGCGCGCAGAAATTGAAAGAAAACACGCAATCCCCCGCCTTCAGAGAAGTGTGTATGGCATCGAATGTACCCAGGAACTCGGGAAAAATTCGAAAATAATGAAATTTTTTATTCTGACTGAAAATGCAAATATCAGATTGTATTATTCCACGTATTCACATACTGCGCATACCGACTGGTTTCTCATAGTCACTGCGTTCCTGCTTACGATATCCATGACGTCATCCATCAGCAAGACGCCAAGGAAGAGGCCCCCGCCATTAAATACTTCCCATTTACTTAATGGAACATTTTTTATATCCTTGGTGGGCAAAGAACTTTTGAACTGTATGTGTACAATACTGTAATTGGCATTATACATTAGTTATTGCTGTGTTTGTGGAGACTGTTCTTATTAAAATATTTCAATTATGTCAGTTTGCTTTTTGTTGTTTGTTGTTGTTTGTTGTTGTTGTTTTGAGAGTTTTGTATTTCCTTGGTCTTGAACAATGGACAAGCTACTTTTTGGAAAA
>JAHLJT010009419.1:193027302-193081320 GCA_031308135.1 Acheta domesticus | reverse complement strand
TGAATACAGGTCTTGGAAATTAATATGAAATGAAATATAACCTTTGCAATTTAAATTTTGGGTTCAAGAAATTAAGACGATTAAAAAATGTTCAAAAACGTATTGAGTACATCTCTCTCTCGAGAGATCTTGGTACGTATACTTAGTCTGCACCCTTGGAGATGTTCCAGGAAAAACCCCAATAGTCTAGAAGCCGCCGCGATAGTCTACAACAGGCCGCGATAGTCTACAAGGCGCCGCGATAGTCGACAAGACGCTGCGATAGTCTACAAAAGGTGATGGTCTAGAAGACACCTTGATATTCAAGAGAGACCGTGAAAGTCTAGAAAAGACCGCCGTAGTCTAGAAGAAATCGCAGTAGTCATAAGCATAAGCATACGCAGCCTAAAACAAGTGTGAGGTCAACCATGTTCTGGATCCCTTTTCCTCTGAACATTTTTGTTACATATGCCGTATTCTACTCGTAAACGAATAAAAAACATACAAGAAGAATACATACATACATTTCTTACAATAAATTACAACAAATTTTTTTAAATTCAGGCCCTCAAGAAAATGTGCGCAGATAAATTTCTTTCCCCACACGTCATATACAGTTTTTACTGTTTTTTTGACAAATAAATAAAAATAAAATCGAATTTATGCAATACAATTACAATTGCTAGATGGCTTTGAGAGACTCTTCTCTAAATGTCATAACAATATTCTTTATTTTCATTAGCCTGAAAGGAGAAAATCAGGATTGAAGAATCGAGTAAATAAAATGTTTTTATTACGAATACCTAAGGGTTTCCTTTCAAAATGTTCAGGAGGCACATCCCTTCTAGGATATACTAAGAGAGATCGGGATGTAGGGGAGACCGTTGTATGCTAGTAAAAGGTGCTGTAGTGTAAAAGATCTCTATAGTCTAAAAGATGACGTGAATGTGAAGACAATCGCCGTGGATAAAAGATGGTAGCGAGGTCCAAAGTAGAAAAAACGAAACAATTCTGATGGAGCAGTACCGGTATTTTAAGTATTTCGAAAATTGTAACTTTATCATATTACGTAAAGGGAAATGTCCCATGACGCTACCTCGCCCGCGCTTCTTGGCTAGCGCGGTTGTGTGATTCATTCAATCGCACACGGGTTCGATGAGTGTCGGGCAAGGGGGCCCCTAAGCCGCCCCCCCTCCATCGCGCCGGGGACCGTCCAAGTCGGGCACTGCAAGTCACGCGGTCCGGGATGCAGATGTCCCGTGGAAAAGGATCCGAGCATAGTGTCACTATTTAATACAGAATATGCGAGCAACTTACTAGACTGCTTTGTAAATGCCAGGGGGTTCTAGGTTCCACGAGGGGCGCCTAGCTTTCTGCCTGATCCTCGCCCCCCGCAGATGGACAAAGATAACCATATCTGAATACACCATAACATAAGAACATTTACCCATTAACCTTCGCCAGCTCGAAGCTTACCAGGTTTTCAGGTTGCTACCACAACCATATGCCACTCACATGCAATCCCTCCTCAATTTTGTGTTACGAATCTCCAAAAGTAAATACGTATTTCTTTCTCTTCTAATGGTATTTCAATTTAGGTTTGATGCTTCAAAATTGAAGTTCATGTAATTTCATAAATTGTATCGCAATTCTAAACGTAAGAAACTAGATTTTTTCTGTTAAACAAACTCAGCGTTTTACGTGCATTTACCGTGTGAAGGTAGCATCCTAAATGATAGGTAAACGGTCAGAACTGCTCAAAATGTTCGAATAATCTTCTGTCTTAAATCATAATAAGATCAATTACTGTAGAATCCGATATAAAATAAAGAGAAATACGCCGATTTGGTCCCTTAAGTAATTCGAAACTTGTGTGCGCTAGTGTTTCTAAAAGACTGGGCATGTGCAGATGACATATATTTGAAATACATTGGGCAAAATGCCATAAAGTAGGACACTGAATGATCTAAAAAAAAACAACCAGCTGTCGGTACGAGTAGAGACGGCCCAGCTACGAGCAATGGCGCAGCTGAAGCTCGAGTCGCCCAGAGTTTTCTTAAATGCGTCTGCCCTTCGACAAAGTGGCAACGGAAGCAAGAGGGTGAAGCAGTTGAGGGTTGCGTTGATAAGGCAGGCAGCTTAGGTCACTCGGAAAGGACGCGAAGGTGGCGGAGGAGGAGGAGGAGGCTGCTTGGGTGACAATCGTGACAAGGCAGCAGCCGCGGCGACGACAGCGACGGCGACGGGTATCGCGGAGGTTGCAACAATGGGGATAGCGGCGAAGAAGATAGATTCGGTAGTGGCTGCAGCGCTAGAGGCTGCAACGTTCGCCGATACAGCATGGTCAAAGGTTTGCGGATCCGACTGACAAGGAGAACACGATACGAAGACTTCTTAAATCTAATAAATGACGCTAGGGGTGATCTACTAACGTCAATACATCATTATTGATTCCAAAAAGCTTGTTATCATTTTAGCATATTTTTCGTTTATCATTTCCGCACCAAAAAAATACTGTCCTCGACCCCAGTCAGCTTCGTCAGTATGGGAGCAGCCGGTATCAAAAGTGCCTATAGGTAATCAGACGTTTCCCTTCGTTCATGGTAAAAGAACTCTCAAGGGAAGTCTTCAGTGCCAGAATACAACTGAAATGTGGATACAAAATCATGATCGTAGGTGACACTCGCAATCGACAAGCGAAGGAAATATGCGAATTCGAACAGAGTTGCGCTTCACCTAATGCTACAGACACGGTGACAGGTCCAAGGGGGCACGGAGGCTCTACCCCCTCCCTCTAAAGACAACCATTTTTGTGTCATTTTACTCAATTTAATAAAAAATATGCCACATATCGATCGCATCTCATCAAATGCGTATTCCCATTATGAATTTACATTTTTTAAATTTAAATTCAAACCAACAATATTTAATAATTTTACAAATATGTATAGAAGTGGGGGACGGATCCTACATGAAATCGTAGTGTTAAAAGTATGCGCCTCTGACGTCAGCATAAAAAATACTTACCTTGTAAACTACAATAAATTAAAATTTTACATTAGAAAATCAAGCAACACTGTTAACACGAAATATTCATACAAGGATTGAGAAGGAAAGACACGAAAGGGAGAAGGAGAAAAAACGGGCCGTGGTTGGCCGATGGCAGCCCTCCACTCTCCTGTCATTACTTCAAGCACCGAGAAGGGGGAGGGAGCAACGAAGATGGGGAAAGTTTCCCCAGACCCCGACATAATTGGACCTTCGACATATTTTTTCCATTCAAAACAAATTTTTAAAATGTAGATATTTAATTTTAATTTAAATTAACCGTTAGAAGTTATTTCTGTTGTACGGAGAAATAAATTATTTTTGTACACAGAGCGAGGAGCGGAACTTTTGTTTGAAATACGTGTCCCATTGCTCTCGGCACCATGTTTTCTCTGGGCGCCCCTGCTTCCTGACCTGCCCCTGAGAGTGGGGAGCCTATTTCCATTCCGAATGTGACGGGCAGTGGGCATAGCAAAATAACAATAGCTACCTTCCGGCTAAGTAGCGCTTACTAAGCGCTTCGTTATTTCGAGCGAAACCATCATCTGCTGGCACGCCGCCTCCCTTTTCCTTGTGGACTCGCGCAGATTGTGCACTCAAACGTCATGTCCGGAGCTAACAATACAACATTGCCTCTTCCGTACATTCATCAAAAATATCGCAGCGGAAATAGTAATTTCTATCGATCAACATCTGTTTTGCATTACGTTTTCGAAGATTTGTTCCGTAAAACACGGTAAATATAAAGAAAGCCGTTATGCTTATTTGACTTCGTGACTAACTTCATTAAATTGCTAGCCTTTTTTTTCCTCTTCCCCTGCTTTATCTTCATCTTTTCTTCCGGTATACCAAAGCGATCAATTCGACATTAGAATTGCAGTGCCCTCGAGAGATCACGAGAGTAGTTATGGGTACCCTCCCGAGATGGGAGTGCACAGACACGACTGCACTTCCCGAAGAGAACTCCCACCCACAACGGGGCAAAGAGTACATTGCAACGGGGACCTCACCGCGCCCAATACTGGGCCAACGAGTTTCGGCGCCGAGAAATATTCTTCTGCCGAAAACGAGGGCCCCAGGCCAAGGGCCACATGTCAAAGGCCTAAGGCGCAAGCATGCGTCCTCGCCAACGCCGCACCGCGCGCCCCGGCCGACCACGCGCAGCTGCCGCCTGCCACCGCCAAGAGACGCGGGAAATGGGAAGGGAATTTTTTGTGCACTCGCTCCGAACGCTGGATTTTCGACCTTAGGCCGATAAAAAACGCTTGTACCAACTTAAATCAAATCAAACAAAAATGATTTCTGAAACGATCAACAATCACATTTTTTTAAAAATTAATACATAACAAATGAGTACAAAAAATAGTTGAACACAGCGGAACTTGCTTTTCTGTTTCTTCATTTTTTTACAAACCGCTTTTCCAAAATACATGTTTACTCCACGCGTAATATTACTAATTTCCAACGCGCGCAGAAATTGAAAGAAAACTACGCAGTCCCCCGCCTTCAGAGAAGTGTGTATGGCATCGTAATGTACCCAGGAACTCGGGAAAAATTCGAAAATAATGAAATTTTTATTCTGACTGAAAATGCAAATATCAGATTGTATTATTCCACGTATTCACATACTGCGCATACCGACTGGTTTCTCATAGTCACTGCGTTCCTGCTTACGACATCCATGACGTCATCCATCAGCAAGACGCCAAGGAAGAGGCCCCCGCCTTTAAATACTTCCCATTTACTCGTTGCTTAATGGAACATTTTTTATATCCTTGGTGGGCAAAGAACTTTTGAACTGTATGTGTACAATACTGTAATTGGTATTGTACATCAGTTATTGCTGTGTTTGTGGAGACTGTTCTTATTAAAATATTTCAATTATGTCAGTTTGCTTTTTGTTGTTGTTTTGAGAGTTTTGTATTTCTTGTTCTTGAACAATGGGCATGCTACTTTTTGGAAAACTATTTTGTTGTTTTGTCCAGCATTGAAACTGAATTGTAATTGAATGTCACAGTTAACAATTAATATGAACAATAAGATGGGACGGAAATCACAGTGAAGCAAAGTGATACAAATAAAATGCTTGGATTGTAGATGATTCTTCTGTAAGAAGTGAACATTCTTGGTACAAAAATAGTTACATTAATGTAGATTGATGTATATTTGTGGAATTTTAATAATTAACTAGTCTTTCAACTGATCAAGAAATACTGAAACCTTTTGGAAAGAGTTATAAAAATTAAAAAATACTTGTTGAGATAAATAACAATTCTGAATCTACCAAAAATGTTTTCCTTAATCCTAACTGCATGACATACTACTATATGACTTTCTATGAGCAAGAGTCAACAGTCTTCTCAAATGCTTCCCCCTTGAAGCATGTGAAAATTTTTTTGAAAAGGTTCTGAAGCTGATTATAACAGTGAAAGTATTCATACATACATCACTTAAATAGATTTCTCATTTGACCCCTTATTTCAACTATATTTTTAATAGAAATAAATTAATATTTGCCGACATTCTTTTCTTGAACTAGTTGAATACTTACCATGAGAGTTGAAAGGCCAGCTCAACAAATCTGCTTCCCGTACAGTCTTGGTGATGGGCACAATCAACCCATGTTTGGGTTCGCAGGTGAAGAGATGGCGATTTCCCCATGTTCCATCAATCCCTCCATATGGAAGAGGGTTGTCCTTGAAGAACAAATGAGGATTCGGAAAATTTTCACAGCAATAATATCTTGATGTAATAATTCACTGAGGAAATTGGCATTCTACCTGTCATATGCTTAACATTTGTGCAATGTTAGGCTACTTACGCATTAAAATTGTATAAATGCATTAACAAAGTAAAAAGAACATAAATGAAAGAATGTAATGAAATTTAGAAAGTGTATAAAGTGTAATGAATTATAATACAATTACATAATAATATTATTTACAAGACATGAACATTTTTCAACTTAATTATAGTAAACCAAAAATCTCATACCCTACTGACAAGCCATCCACAAAAAATAAAATAAATTGGTAAAATAAAATTAAGACATTATACCCATTTATTTGACTTGCATAAAAATTGTGTGGCTTTCAATAATCCTCAAAACAACACTGATCAAGTTTCATTTTATGGCTTTATCCCTTTTTTTTCATGGAGGTCACAGGGAATTTCTCCTACATGGTACAGAATGTCTAGTAATAATTTTTTTTGAATTGTCTGTAATGATTGAAAGAGATAAACAGTTATGCAACATAAACAACTGTCATAACACCATGACAATTGACATGCTGACCTAAAATCTCTAGAGTGAACACTTGGTTCAGAGGGAAAATAAGTAACATCTTAAAAGAATGCTTGGAATGTACTCACCAGTTGTAAACCTACAGTCCAGTCAGGACCCATCTCTGGTAATTTTCCTATCCATCGCACCACACCACCCTGAGGCAGCCCTGATCCACTTCCAAGCCACACAACACGCTCTCCCACCAAAACTGGGGGACGGAACAACCATGGGTCCATGACCATGCGACCACAGCCCCCACACAACAATCACTGTAACACCATATAAACCACAAGAAAAAATCATCACTGTAACTCTTGTCTTTTTCTTCAGTTCCATACATCTTAGATAAATTATTCATTTTGAGAATGAGGCAGGAAAACACATTAGTTTCATTGGTCTGGACACTTCAATTAATTATATTATGAACCAACATCTCTACCCTAAAATGTTCTGCACCTGCACCCAGCCATGCAGGTACATAATAAAGAGCAACAGCTCTTTGCGGAAGACAATACAGCCCAAAGGAAACTCGATGCCTATTAACTACTCATTCTATTGCACGCCTGCTCCCAGCCCATTTGGCAGACCCACAGGGCCTTACTCGTCTATTTTATCAGCTTCAGCCCAAGAAACTATACTACGTTCTTTGAACTGAGAAGTTAAAGCAAAAAATATTTAAAATAATTAAACGAAAACTGCGCAAAACACAAAACTACAGAATATGCGATGGTACGTACTTTCGACATTGCATTTCGTATTTTCGCTTCAAAGTTACGGAAAAAAATCCCGTCATTTCTTTGCAATGCGTTATCACGTCCCGAACGTTGTAACTAATGAACGCCAAATCATGGATGAATACTGGCCGAACTATATAACATACATGAATATGGAATAAGAATACTAGAATTTATTTAAAACAATTTGAGAGTATTATTAAAAATATATTTGAGAAAATAGAAAAAATACACGTTCCATTCAGATGTGTATCGGCAATTCCGATTGAGGTATCTACGAAAGCGTAATTAGTTCATGCAAGGGACTTCGTGACTTTCATTAATGTTGTCACAGTAATTTAATACTCTGAATTGACAATATCTTATTTCCGCTCCTCTGAGAATGAACAATACATTTCCCGCTCATGTATTGAAGGACCCACGTAGTTGTTGATGGTATGTAGTTATGAAATCTTTTTAGGTCAGTCACGTGCTAAATAAATTACTGAACCACTAAGAGCACTCGAAATAAATATGCGGAATATTAGTACACTCCTATTCAGTTCATTTAAACACTAAACCCCTTGACGCAAATCATGAATTTGTTCCGTCCAAGCATTTTTGCCGCCAAATGATTTGAAATACATAATGCAGGCGGACCATGATTTTGGATTTTTGATAGAGGTAAATTGGAAATAAAAAGTCCAATAAGTAATCATACTTATTTAATAAAACGTTTATTAAAAACACTAGTTTCATACAAACACAATAAAATCATAAAATACTCAATATGAGAAAAATATAATCTAGATTGTACAAAACATTGTAAATATTACAAAGATGAAAAGAAAAACTGATGTCAGGTATTCATCTTCATAGTTTAGTCCTAATTACTTTCTTTTGACAATTTATTTTTATAAAATAGGGACTAGTAATTGTATTACTTTGAAAGTACAAAATAACATTAAAAATATTTAATAAATGTTAAACATCAACATCATTGAAAAAGAATGTGAGACAAATGTTAAATATTTTTGGCTTCATTAACTCATTAAGAATTTCTTGATAAAATATCATATAACAATGCATTCATACGGGAAAGCTTCACCAGTCCTGGCCACATTTGCTCGGGTTGGGCATGCTGTAAACCAAGAACATTCATAATATTCATATCTGACTTACGTGAAAAACAACTTGTGTAACAAACATTTAACAATTTTATGTCACATGCTAATACCACAAAGAAAATAGCACATCAAAATAATTCATGACAGTGGAATTTTTGAAATTATTCTAAAAATTATTTATTTACATTAGGCAACATACAACAATATTCTATTAGGTAATATAATAATTATATTTCCCTGAATGAAAAGAAAATGATTCACCACGAAATACACATACACTTTGATATTATTGTTAAAACATGCTCATTAATGGTAAAGAAATATTGTAATGAACTATGTAAATGTAAACATTTCCCTGTGAATTGTATAATGTGGACAAAATTTATGTGGACTTATAATATTTTTACGGTAATACAAATGAGAAACAATAAAACTATCAGTTTCAAGATTATTTTCTTTTAACAATGGAATTCATTTCTTGAATGTGTCCAGTTTGAGCCATCATTTCTTGAATCTCTAATGATTTGCCCCATGATCTCTGCCACTTTTCATTCCAAGGAAGGCAAAGGTAAATCATTGGGGAATGGGAAGGAAATGACCTCTTCCCGCGTCTACAGTTAGCAACGAATATGCCACACATATGGGGTACTTATTATTAATATCATTGAACTCTAAATTATCATGATATTAGATGAATAGCTGTCAGAACAGAAAAAAAAATCTCTCCTAGCAATAGAAGCAGAATTCAAAAATTTTAATTGAATGTCAGAATAGAAACAAACCCTTAAGAACAGGTTATTTCTTACAAAGAACATAATAATCTGTTGTAACTTGACTATGAACAATTCACTAATTTCTTTTGAAATACTGGTGTAATAATGACTGCAAGATTACACATATAATCAGGTATTGATGCAGGTTTTCGAAGATCAAATAATAATTTTGTCATGAAAAGGAACTTGTGTCTCACCTAAGTCAATAACATACCTAAATCAAAATTAATGAAAGTATGGCAATTAATAATTGAGAGAGCCAAGAAGTACTGAAAATTTGGATTCATCAATTTAAAACTTTAAAATATTATTAAATCATCCAAGCAAGATACATATTTTTGTAATTCACAAAACCATTGTAGCACAATTTCTGCAGGTATGTATTAAAAGAATTGTATTATTACAACAATTTCAGAATTTCAAGAATATACACAACATTCATCATTACTACTTTACGCACTTCACTTTAGACATGGTACATCAGTTTCAGCAATTTATGTGTTTTCATTTCAAATTCAAGACATCAGACTTATAAAAAATTGTTTTCAAATACCTATGTGACAGTGGGTTCCATAATATCCTGTGCCCTCACAGCGACACCTATAGCCAGGTTCAAAGGATGTTTGGCTGCAGGATCCACCATGTTCACAAGGATTGTTCTGGCATGCATCATTGCGTCTTCCTAAGATTTTAAACAGTTGATGAGATTGAGAATTGGAAACTCGTTTGGACAGAATAAGTTTTCAAATACATATACACAAATACATTGTCATAAGATTTTTGGAAAATGAACATCACAAAATTACAGTTCACAACCTCTTAATGCTTTACGACATTCTTCTTTGGAAGAGTAGCGATATTCAGAATAGCAACCAATTCCACACAAACACTGTCCATTTTGAATTCGGCAACCTTGCCTTGTTTGATTTGTGTCACATCCATTACAACAAGAAACAGCTGAAGAAAAATAATAGAATTTCAAAAAAAATTACTTACAAAATTATAATTCCTTAAAATTACATATGCATACATTAATACTACACACATTTATTACACAGCCCACATTTACTTACATTACAGAAAAATCCTTTTATAATGTCTATGAACTGTTTATTCATACTTTTTCACAGCACACACATCTTATACTTACCTACTAATATGATTACAGCAAAAGTAAATACAACTTTATGAGATGACATCTTAATTCTACACCCTGCAGGACTGAGACAAACCCTCCTTTGATAACTCGAATGCTATTTATCTCAAGGCCAATGGCCTCCAAGAGGGCGAAGTCCACAGAAAGATAAAATCTGTCGACACCTTGAACTGAGGCTATTTCTCAAACTTCTACAACTTCCCCTTTCCTTAAGAAAATTAAGGTCAATGAGAAATGCCAAGTTTATTCTATTGACACTCTTATATGAAAGATATAGAACAAGGAACAAAGGAAAAGAGACAATGAAATATTTCACATTTAAAAATTGACATTTATTATAAAATCACATAAGACACGTACATTAGTTTTACTTTTATTTTAAACCTGAACATAACTTTTAAGAATGATTAAATTCACTTAACACAAATTTTCAAATATATCAATTTTGATGACCTGTTACCTATTAACTAAATCCTTCAAAACCAGATGTACAGTGTCATTCTTTCAGATTAACTGAAAGCCATTAATCAGAAAACAAAAATTAAAACAAACCAATGTATTTTGCAATGAAAATATTACAACAAATCCAATTTTCATTCCTATATAATAATAATTTAAAAAAACATGCAAACAAATACAATATTTAAGCCTATGTAATTATTTTATTTTTCTCTTGTACATCAAATAATCCTACAAAATATAAAATTTAATTAAATTAGTTTTCACTTCAATCACTTGAAAAATCTCCAAAAATTTTCTACAAATTAAATGTAATCAGAAAGTGGTAATAAATAATAAAAATAATAGAATAATAGTATTTTTAAAAGTGGAACATAGGTTTACGAGGACGTCCATTAGGAATTTGTCCCTTTAACCTTAATCTTCTAATGGCTTCTCGTAAATGTTTTGGCTGCAATGGACCAGACTCTCCTTGGGTCTCCATAACATCAAGGGCTGAAAAAAACATATGAAGAGAATGAGAAGAAAATAATGTAAATACAATGTCTTTTTTTTCTTTCTTTCTTTTTTAAACAGTAAAATTAGAGTTTAATTAGAAAATTGAATTACAAATGATATAACAGTATTTAAAGAAGAGACTTCAGACTTAACTCTTCATTAAGAGTTAAGTGAGTAATGATATACATAAGACTCTTGTATTATCACAGCCAAACATAGGAACAAAACTATAAATGCTGATTCACTTTATAAAAGTTCTTATTCTTCTCTGCAAATCAACCAAAGTAATTACACATGTAAATTTATAATTTATGTCATGCAGGTTTATTAAAAGTTATTGCAGTTTTTGTACATTTCAGCATATCACCTTTTTTCCCTCCCCTGAATTAAAATCCAATATTTTGGAAAAACGAAACAGGTTTACACTATACACTAGTTCATAGGAGAGAAACAAATTCCAATTAAATGTTAAACTTCTTTAACATATTGTAGTTACCTTCTTCAACTATTTCTCCAACGAAGACCTTAGCTATGCCAGACATAGCGATAACTACATTCTGAGACACTGAGCATCCAGTAATGGTTTGCATGAGCTGAAACATTTTTGAGCATTTCAGCAAAATATATCTGTTCCATTCTAAAGATACTTTAAACATTTTACATGAATGTCATAGACTTTTATATGAGAAATCCAATACTACTTGCAATCTACCACAATGATTTTTCATTAATTTTCAATAAAATATTTTTTTGCTGATGTGAGATCTTATTTTCTGTCTTTACATTAATGTGCAATGGAAATATCAAAATAAAGAGTACCATTAAACATATAAAACCACAAATAATAATGATCTTTCAATACTTCATTTGCTCATTTTAAATTTATTTTTTCAAATACAAAGCAAATATGTACAGCAATTAATTATTTATTTATTTATCAGAAAAAATAGTAAATATTATGTGTTGTATAGGGGAAAAGTATAATATATTTTTTTTTAACTCCAGAATCCCCACCCCCTCTTTCACTATGTATAGTTGAATTATGAATAAAGGAGCCACCAAGTCTGGTTAGCATCATTTGAAACCGCTGACAGTTTTGTTCCCAAGTATCAGAAAACTATGTTCATCAACAAATGGATTAGATTTCATTTAACAGTATTGTAGACAAAATAATTACTTCTGACCCTCATACCATTCCTGCAATGAACACAGAGAGAGATCAAAACAATATGATTCTGAAGCTATATTAACGTCCAGAAGCAAAGATAGAGACCATTTGGCATTTGGTCAACAGAACAAGGGAAACAGGTTGAAAAACCTGATTGACATAAGGGGTCACAGACTCGGAAGACGTCAACACAGAAAAAATATTTCAGTTCATAAGGTATCAAATGAGAAATAAATGTAATTTGCATTATACACATTAATTACACACTTCTTAAATACAGACTGATACTAAGAAGTAGTTCCCAATACTCATTCATGTTATGACAACTACAAAGAAACATTCTGAATAACCTTAAGTTGCATGTTACAAATCAACCTTTACAATTTTTGAGACATTTGTATCGACAAAATAATTTAAAGAATCGTAACTTTTTGTACACTTTTTTCATTAAAAATATTACTATACAAATACGGGGAAGAAAAAAATTAATCTTGATTATTTTATGATATTCGGCTACATGGATCATTAATGGTTAAATTTCCCAAGGTTAGGAACGATTGCAATCAATGGTAATAACACTGAATAACTCTTCCAACTTTGCCCAACACTGGCTTATTTTAATGTTTTAAAACTACTGAGAAATTAATTTTTGCTTCATTTGAATACATATTACCTTATCACAAAGCATACGACAGTTTTAATGCAAGATTTTTTAACAATTCATTGCACATTTTACTTACAGAATAGTAGTTAACAAAATGAACATTAACATGGAAAGCCAATTCTCAAGATTGCTTCATTAACTCTTTCATAAAAATCTCCTGCTTTCAATCAAAGTGTAATTTAAGTGTTATCTATACAGATAATGCATTTTGAGATTATCCACTCCTTTTTAATTATTGCAAATATAACCAATATTGTTCTCAAAATTTTTCATTTTATCATGGTTCTGTTTACTCCATTGTTGTATAAAATGCTTCTATTTCTTCATACATTATTACATTCTTACAAAATATTCTCACTTCCATAAAATTATATAACTTAATTTTTTTAAATAGGGGAATTCTTACTCATTTCAAATCCACCCAATAGTGTATTTTTCAATTTGATCTTATTCCCTTGACTTGATTTATTTGTATGTTTGCTTAATTTTTCATATTCCTATTACATAATATTGTTGATATTTTTATTCTTTTGTTTGTTTAAGAAGATGCTGCATTTTATCCAAGGTATCTTTCATCATTTTTTCCGGGAAGTGGGGAGGGGGGATGAAGCCCAATTTAATGTGATCTTGCATCCTAATTTTTTACCAGTTAATAAGTCTTTCTCAATTCCTCACATTAGTGATTGATACCCCCATTACTGAACACAAAGAATACAACCTTAAAATTGGAAATACCATCCATTAATGGAGAGCTAAGAAGAAACCTAAAAATTAAGGTAACCACAGGAATGAAACATATAAATACAGCAAACAAACCTACTCTTTTTATTGCTGCTTTGGGGAAAGCAGATCGCCGATACATTTCATATCTATCCAACTGTTCTTCAGTAAAGTTTGAAACTAATACTCTGAAATAAATAAAATCAATTAGACGTATATAAAACATTCTGGCAGAAATATAAATATATCTTTCTTAAACAAGTAAGTTTTCAAATTATTCAACCCTCATAATAATGCAGGCATTCAAGTTAATTAAGAAAGGCATTCTGAAACACAATTTGGATACCAATATGAAAAATGTTTCTTCAACATACTGCTGTGGCTGTTAACTAACATATATTCATCAAACAAGGTATTTATGTTTTTAACAAGAATACCTTTAAAAACCTGTCTTTTTTCCTCAAACATTGAATTTCTGGGACAATTCACATCTTACTTTTCAACTTATAAAACATTGGACTTGCATCACAAGAAAAAGGAGAGCTGTGGAATAAAACATACATAAATTTAACAAGCAAGCTTATTCAAAAAATTAAGTTCACTTAACTAACCAAATTGTGCCTTTATTATGATTATAACATTATTGAATAATTTATCGCAACTAGGAAATGAGAATGAATGTTAGAAAGAGGATAATTTGAGCAAGACAAACATATCTTGCATGAAAGGTCTAACCATGTAAAAGATGTTCAAATATCTTTTTGTAAACTTTAATTTTTTAAACTATTAAAAACTGATTCACGATCAGTTGGTTTCTGTTAACATTTTGTTCTCGTAAACTAGAACAATGTAAATTCAATGTTTTTAGTTCTTTCATCAGAAGAGTTACTTATCTCAAAAAGAACATTGATGGGAAATTTTTCTGGAGGGAAAGTAGAAAATTAACACCATTTTACAATTTTAGATTTAAAAAATTAATACAATTGTTACAGAAAGAAAATAATCAATTTTTGCAATCAGGCAAATTGTATCGATGAAACGTGCAGGGTATGGAAGAAAATCTCATCTCGAAAAAGAAAATCCTGAAATTTCATACATCATGTGATATTCTGAAATACCCATGTCAAAATAGTTTCGATTTTTTTGTTGTTGTAATATTAATGACACCTTTGAACAAAATTATTATGACAGTTGAATTTGAACTTTGATTACAAAGTTTCAGATCCTTATTACTTTTCAAAATTGTACAAGACCTAGATTTAAAATTAGATCAAATATAACATTAATAATAAAAACAAAAATTAAAAGCATTTTAACTAATAGCAATTACTAACTGCATCTTCTCCCTTTCTTCCTCTTCTAATTCGCGCCGACTTTTCATTTCTTTCTTTTTGTCTCTCTTTTCACTACTGCACGATTTAGGAAGCATTATACTCTCATGGAAACCGTCATTAGATTCACTGGTGTCTTTCATATCTGTTTTTGTACTTGCTGCAGGTTTGGAAAAGCTATTCGTATTACTTAGAATATCTTCTAAGGCACTAGCGGCTCTGTTCAAGTGGGTGTCACTAGTTTCATCATTATCTTGATCTTGCTCGTGATCGTGATCATGGTCTTGCTCATGATCATCGTTGTACTGATCTTGATCAGAATCCGATCTTGCAAAGGAACTTTCTGGATCATTTTCAAGTTTGGCACTGCTAAAACTATCTTGGCTTTCTAATGCTTCATTCTTCAACGACTGATCGTCCTTAACCTCCAAAGATTGCAAACTACATTTTACATCATCTTTATCACGAGCCGATTCGTCTCTAGAAAATATGCTATCCATTTTTAGAAGGATTCAAATGATTTTCATCTTTGAATATGAAAACATATTACGAACAACTTAAAAAAACAACTTATTCGGGTAAAATATCTCCACAATACGCCTCAGTTAACCCGTCCCTCCGGCCCGCGGTTGTCAGTCGCCAGCTGAATCAGCTGAACTGTTTGGCGACTTTCTATACTGCGATTTTTGCAACTCTGCTCCTAACAGAACAAGCTCTTTTCGCTGCCATCCAATCGGGAGCCTATATGTCGCTTCAGTAATGTCACTATGGTGACGTTTACGCTCCCGATTAGATGAAACCGTCAAAAGCTGATTTTTGTCAGGGGCAAAGTTGCGGAAATGGCAATATAGCCAGTGCTGGTTGCCAGTAGCAGCAAATACGGAGTTTACTATGCTTCATGCACCATTGCCTCATATAACAATAGCGGGAATTTTAAATGTAAGCAGACATCAAATCCCTTTATCACCTTGTAACAAGTCATTGAAAAAGATAAGAAATTATTTTTAAACATGGCATCTTTTATTTCAAAAATAGTTTCATCATGTTATATTTGGTAGGTCACCGTTGAAAAGTTTTGCCACTTTCTCACTGGTACTGTTAGCTTTCCTTGCTGCATAGCGGGTAAAGTCGAGGGAGAGGTTGTACAATTCCCTTAATAGCTAAATTCCCATAATGTCACATCTTGATTCGCATTTGTTCAACTTGGTGCCCTGGGGCTGCCCAGCAACCACTAATCTGTATTTATACATACTATACAATACAAGTATACAGTACTAAACAAGTATTTATACTTATTTATTAATCTAATTATATAATATACTTATACTTGGGTATTTATTTCTTGTGAGTGTGTGTGTGTGTGTGTGTGTGTGTGTGTGTGTGTGTGTGTGTGTGTGTGTGCGCGCGCGCGCGTCGTGCGTGCGTGCGTGCGTGCGCATGTGCGTGAGAGAGAGAAAGAAAGAGAGAGAGTGAGAACGTTTGTTCTAGCTTCTTTTGAAGGTCGGAAGTACTACAGGCTATGACTTACAACCATATTCCTTAATATATTTACAACTACTAATCTAAACATTTTGCCTAACTTAACATCACACAGGTTTCAAGAGTGCACCAATGTGCAATAGCGGCGCGCCACCAGATGATCAGTGGCGTATACTGGGGCTAACGGCGGTAGCCCGAGAAAATTACGAGAACAAAAATATGTCAAGATAAATCATATTAATCTTGATATGCCAAATATTTACGTAACAAGTCCTCTAAATTAGTCTTTAAGGACGAGGCCGGAAGGTTAACTGCGAGGCGGAGCGATAGAGGAGCCGCATAGTTAACCTTCCGGCCGAGTCCTTAGACTAATAGAGGTCGTGTTACATAAAATATTTTTTGTTATTTCTAATTTTTCTAATGATTAAAAATAAACATTTTTAATCAGCCAAAATGGAAGTCAAAATGGAACGAGATGGACGTCGTGACAAAACGGGACAAGGGGGAAAACGGAAAAGGTGACAAATGGGGCAAGTGAGGATAATGGGACATGTGGGACAAAAGGACAAGGGCTAAGCGGGACAAAAAGGACATATTTATCCAAAGAATTATGGACATTGGTGAAATATAAACCCGAGAGTCCGCTAAAATATTTTTTATGGTTTACTATGGTTTATTGCTGTGTGTTTACAGACCTGAAACAAAACATGTAATGGTATACTTAATACTTTCTGATTCTTTATGCCCTAGGGCCTTTTGAATGCTCAGTGTAATACCAACACAACACACAGAATATAGTTATGAATTCGGTTTTTAAAGTTAAATGCACGAAAATACAATAAATAAATGGTATAATGCTCAAATAAATAAAATAAATTGTTATAAGCCTTATTATGCTTAATTGATATGAAAATTGCAATTTTGGAATGTCCCCGTGAATTTATAATTGCCATCAATCACTCGAATTTCACTGTTACGTATCACCTTTTTTAGAGACAATTATATTTTTATATGGGATGTGGAGTAAATAATAGAGATTTAATTTTGCAGTTTGGAAAAGGAAAAATTAAACATTGTTCGGAATTGAAATATTTAGGAGTAGAAATAAATAAGGATGGAAATCAAGATGACATAAGACAAAGAATAAACAAAGGAAGATCAGCAACATCAATGCTAAATAAAATATTATGGGATAAACACGTAGCAAAAGAAAATAAATTAAGGATATATAAATCTATTGTAGAAAGTACTGTTTTATATGCATCGTAAATTTGGAAATTAAAGAAAAATTTAAAACTAAAATTACGGACAACAGAAATGGAATTTTTAAGATCATTATCCAGAATATCAAAATTCGAAAAAATAAGAAATTTAAAAATAGGAGAAAAAATGAATAAAGTTCATACAATTTTAGAAACGATTCAATACAAGCAATTACAATGGTTTGGTCATGTGAAAAGAATGAAAGATAATAGAATTCCAAAAATAATTTAGAGTGGTTTCCGGTGGGTACGAAGAAAAGGGGAAGACCTAAACACACCTGGTTGAGAGAAATTAAGGGAATTTTAAAGGACAAGAACTCAACAGAGAAGGATTATGAAGATCGGGACAAATGGGGGAATAAAATTAAAATTATGTAATTTATTAGAATTATGGGTAACAGAAAGTTGTTTTCTATAACAATGTAAAACTGTAAAATAAATAAATACATTCTTCTTCAGTAGCAGTAATAGTACGTAATAGTTCAGTAGCAGCAGTAATAGTTCAGTAGCATAATAGTTCAGTAGCAGTAATAGTAGTAATTAGATATATAAGACACATCGGCTAACATCCTCGAAATGTTATTTTTTAGTGTTATGACGTATTCTAAATAACGTTTGACAATTGACGTTAATAATCTAAAAGTGCCGTTTCATCAGCGCAATTTACACTGTTATTCAAACTGATAAATCTCAAATACACCATAAACAGTTTCGTATATTTCTCAAGATTTTAATGAAAACCACTGTCCGTAGTTTTGTTAGCTTTTGCGAGAATTTCCCCAGGAACTTCACAATATTCGTTCATTTTGTACTAACAAATCAGTCCAATAACTATTATGCAATAGAAATTATATATACACTCTGTCTGTTTATCTGACGTCATATTGACAAATGACTATTACAAAGCGTCTTTTCACTTTATACCATGGAGCTATGAATACATATTCATAGCTCCATGCTTTAGACGCAAGAAATATACAATGTTTCGAATTCTCGGTTTATTCAGCAACGAACTAGTAAACCATAAAGTTTTCTATGCACCACGGGTGTTACTAGATGTTTCTGCCCCTCAGGCGACTTCCAACTCCTCGGGCCACAGGTCCTCGGGTTTGGAAGTAACACTCGGGGCAAAAACATCTACTTAACGCCCTTGATACATAAATATTATGACACTCATTTACATTACACACATTTCATGTTAACTAGCATCAGACTTTCAGTGTCTGTGATAATCTGCGTGTCTAGCATAGTTTTCTTCGCAGTATCTCTTGCTATACTAACAATGCTCCTGTTTCCCATTCTTCGTCATCATGATTCCTGTTGCATTGTGCCAAGAGGCTGCAATTTGTCTGAGACCTCTTTCTCCTTCGTTTTCTGACACATAAAGTCTATGTACGTCAGCTCGAGGATGGGCGATATGATGCATTGTAAGGAGTTTTCTGGTTTTTCGATCCATGTTTCCAATTTCTTGCTCAGTCCAGTCCACTAGCCTGAAACTGTACTCGACTATAAGCACCGCTAAATTACCAGTTGCAGATATTATGCTGGTGTTCAGAGCGGACTGCAGGTCGAGTTTCACTCTTCTGGAATCTATCGTAGTTACAATAATTCATTCTTTCATCATCATCATCATAATCATCATTATTATTGTTATTATTATTATTATTCCACTACATCACGACTAAAGCTGTCATGAGTCGGCAGAATATAAAATCTACACCAGGTTGCAACCAGCTACCTAAGGAGAAGATCTAGGGACTATCGGTGTCTCTAATATACTTTGCGCAAAATGTGAGCTGTGCCAAATAAAGCAATTTCCTGCACTTCCCAGTCCTTTGAATTACCTGGGAGTTTACACAAGTTCTTACTCAAATTTTTCGGAACAAATCCCAGAGCTCCGATAACTATCGGGACGACCTGTGCTTTTACGCCCCACATTCGGCTGATCTCAATTTACAAACTCTTGTATTTAATACGTTTCTCTGCCTCCTTGGTAACGACGTTTTGATCGCAAGGTACAGCAACATCGACAAGTAAATACGATTTGTTCTCCAGATTCCGGATGACTATATCCGGTTTGTTTGCCGCTATCGTGCGATCAGTTTGAATTTGTCGGTCGTACAATATCGTACACAATCCAACAGACGTCACCGGTTTCGGTGAGTGTTCGTACCACTTGGGGCATGTGTTCGGAACTTCGAGGGCGGTACAGATCTGCCAGTGGAGGTAGCTACATACCCTGTCGTGTCTTTTCAAGTATTCTGTCTTTGCTAGGATTGGACAAGCTGAGAAAATATGATGAATGGTTTCTACGTGTTCCTGACAAATGCGGAATTTATCGTCTTGGGAAATTTTGTGAACCGCTTTATCATAATGTCGTGTTCTCAAGGCCTGATCTTGGGCAGTTATTACAAGTGCTTCCGATTCTGGCTTCATTCTTCCCCTTTTAAGCCACATAAATGATTGATCTTTATTGATCTGCACCTTGTCCATTCGTTTCAAATATTGTTCGTGGAGTGGTTTGTCTCTCCACGATTTCTTTAACATTTTTTGTGTCTCAAATTTCACGTTAAGTAGCATCAGAACTTCAGTGCCTCTGTCATTCTGGGTGTCTTGCATAGTCTTGTTCGCAATGCTTCTTGCTACACTTACAATGTTTCTGTTTCCCATTCTTCGGTCAGATTTCATGACCTGCCTCATTAGTGGGTCATCTTGATGGCTGACTACATACTTTGTCATCCCAGTTATTGCATTGTGCCAGAAGGCTTCAATTTGTCTCAGGCCTCTTCCTCCTTCCTTACGTGATACATAAAGTCTATGTACATCAGCCCGGGGGTGGGCAACATGATGCATTGTTAGCAGTTTTCTGGTTTTTCGATCCATGATGCGAATTTCCTGTTCAGTCCAGTCTACTAGTCCGAAACTGTATTCGGCTCCAGGCACCGCCAAACTACCTATTGCTGATATTTTATTCCTTGAGTTCAGAGCGGACTGCAGGACAAGTCTCACTCTTCTATAACACTCCTTGCGAATTCTCTCTTTCATTGTGTCGTTCGAGATGGTCTCACATTCTTCAATGCCCAGATATTTGTAAGTTTTACCTGGTTCAAGATCTTGAATCACAGTGTGTCTGTCAACTTCAATGTTTTCTGACGTGGTCATTTTGCCTCTTTTTAAGTTGACTTTTGCACACTTGTCAAGACCAAACTTCATGCAGAAGTCATTGCTAAAATCATTGATGACAGACAACATTTGGGAGAGAATTGCTTCATTCTTAGCAAACAATTTAAGATCATCCATGTAAATAAATGTGATACAGACCTTTCATCACCATGGAGCTTGAAACCACAGTCAGTGTGCGACAGCTGTCTCGACAGCGGCATCAAACTAATGCAAAACAGCAGAGGGGATAGTGGATCTCCTTGAAAAATTCCCCTGTTAATCTGAATACTTCTTGTTTCTACTATTCCCTTTCCGCTGTGGATTATTAACCTGGTGCTCCACGACTTCATACCAGGGACCGAATACCGAAATAATAGCGGTAAAGGTATTTATACCGGTATAGAAATACCTTTACCTCTATTATACCTTTATTCAAAATACCTTAAAAAATACCGGTATAAGACGTCAAATACCGGTATTTTTAGAGGTATTTTACCTTTATTCGACGTCTATACCGGTAAAATACCTCTATTTAGAGGTATTTTACCGGTATTTTCTCATGAAAATACCGGTATTTTCATGACAAAATACCGGTATTTCAGTAGAATCATACAGGTTTCGAAGGGAAACAATCTGACGTGTGGGCGCGCGAACGCGCGTGTGGGAGCGCGAACGCGCTTGTGGAGTCGTACGAGCGTGTAAGGGAACGAACGCGCGTGTCTGGGCGCAAACGAGCGTGGGGTCGTGCGCGCGTGTGAGCGCGCGAACGCGCGTGTGGGAGCGCGAACGCGCGTGTGGGAGCGCGAACGCGCGTCTGGGAGCGGGAACGCGCGTCTGGGAGCGCGAACGCGCGTCTGGGAGCGCGAACGCGCGTCTGGGAGCGCGAACGCGCGTGTGGGAGCGCGAACGCGCTTGTGGAGTCGTGCAAGCGTGTGAGGGAACGAACACGCGTGTCGGGGCGCAAACGCGTGTGGGCGCGTGAACGCGCGTGTGGGAGCGCGAACGCGCATGTGGGAGCGCGAACGCGCGTGTGGGAGCGCGAACGCGCGTATGGGAGCGTGAACGCGCGTATGGGAGCGCGAAACGCGCGTGTGGGAGCGCGAACGCGCGTGTGGGAGCGCGAACGCGCGTGTGGGAGCGCGAACGCGCGTGTGGAAGCGCGAACGCGCGTGTGGGAGCGCGAACGCGCTTGTGGAGTCGTGCAAGCGTGTAAGGGAACGAACGCGCGTTTCCGGGCGCAAACGCGTGTGGGCGCGCGAACGCGCGTGTGGGAGCGCGAAAGCGCGTGTTGGAGCGCGAACGCGCGTGTGGGAGCGCGAACGCGCTTGTGGAGTCGTGTGAGCGTTTAAGGGAACGAACGCGCGTGTCGGGACGCAAACGCGCGTGGGGTCGCGCGCGCGCGTGTGAGCGCGCGAACGCGCGTGTGAGCGCGCGAACGCGCGTGTGGGAGCGCGAACGCGCGTGTGGGAGCGCGAACGCGCGTGTGGGAGCGCGATCGCTCGTGTGGGAGCGCGAACGCGCGTGTGGGAGCGCGAACGCGCGTGTGGGAGCGCGAACGCGCGTGTGGGAGCGCGATCGCGCGTGTGGGAGCGCGAACGCGCGTGTGGGAGCGCGAACGCGCGTGTGGGAGCGCGAACGCGTGTGTGGGAGCGCGAACGCGCGTGTGGGAGCGCGAACGCGCGTGTGGGGACGCGAACGCGCGTGGGTTGGGCGCGAACGCGCGCGTGTGAGAGCCCGAACGGGCCACTGATCGGACATTATCTTTTGTTCCTAATCCTTTCGCCTTAAATACACACTCTTTCACGCTCTACACTATTAGACCTCAGGAGACTAGTCAGAATGTGTTCCTATTAACGATTGAATGATTATAAGTGATTCCGAGCGCGGCAATTGCTAACCCCGTAAGTGCAGGGCGTTTTCTACGAGAGGTGGCAGTGATCTTCCTCATTGCATGGCAAGATCAGGCGCCGACGTGCCGTCGATTAGCGGGATTTCCCTCAACCAGGTATCTCCCACCAGCGCCCCCCTCCCCAGCCGGCAAAAGCTCCCGCGCGGTCTTCCGGCATGTATGGCAGTGTAGGACAAGGAAGAGGATAGGACAAGGAAGACGAAGGAAAGATCGCGCGCGGTCTGTGGCCCGTCTATTAGGGTACTGCTCCGGCATTCCTCTGATATTGTTCGGAGAAACCAAGGAAAACTACCGATCAGAGAAGCCGGCCGCTAGAATTCTCCTCGGCCCGCCCGCGATCTTTCCTTCCTCTTCCTTGTCCTATCCTCACCCTCAAAACTCATAAATATGAAATTTAAGTGCTGTGAAGTATGGCAAGTAGTTTTTAAAACAATTGCAACGTGCCGCCTCTCGAAGCGCAGACATCGCCGTGCGTGGTCGGGCCTGCGGCCTCTGCCAGGATATGACCTTCGACATCAGTTGTGAAAGAACGAAGGCGATAGAAATCTGACATCGGTTGATAAGACTTCACGCAACGTTCCTTGGCGCATTCCGATTCTCGGAATCAGTTTCCCTTTGTAAGACGTGCGAGGGCTGCGCCGTTGCGTAGGCAGTTTCCGGAGGTCAGCGTTTCGACCCACGAGCGTCTCCGGTTCGGCAGAGGATAACGCACTCGACCTATATACTCCACGCTATTAATTTCTATTCGTAGTGAGTAGAATTGAAATATGAGAGAAGGATGTTTGACCGTAGGCCCCAACAAACGCTTTGCCGAATGTGTACTGTGTGTGTGTGTGAGAGAGAGAGAGAGAGAGAGAGAGAGAGAGAAAGAAATCGAAAGAGAACGAAAGAGAGAAAGAGAAAGAAAGAGCGAGTGTATGTAGCGCGTGGGTGCATAGAGCGTGAGTGTATAGCGCATAAGTGTGTAGCGCGCGTGTGATAGGTGCAAGCGTGTGTTAGGCGCTCGCGTTTATTCGGCTCGCGCGTTTGTTCGGCGCGCGCGTTTGTTCGGCTCGCGTATTTGTTCGGCTCGCGCGTTTGTTCGGCGCGCGCGTTTGTTCAGCGCGCGCGTTTTTTTCGGCGCGCGCGTTTGTTCGGATCGCATTTGTTCGAATCGCGCGTTTGTTCGGCGCGCGCGTTTGTTCGGATCGCGCGTTTTTTCGGATCGCACGTTTTTTCGGATCGCGCGTTTGTTAGGCGCGCGCGTTTAATCGGATCGCGCGTTTGTTCGGATCGCGCGTTTGTTCGGCGCGCGCGTTTGTTCGGATCGCGCGTTTGTTCGGCGCGCGCGTTTGTTCGGCGTGCGATTTTGTTCGGCGCGGGCGTTTGTTCGGATCGCGTTTGTTCGGCGCGCGCGTTTGTTCGAATCACGCGTTTGTTCGGTGCGCGCGTTTGTTCGGCGCGCGCGTGTGTTCGGAGCGCGCGTGTGTTCGGCGCGCGCGTTTGTTTGGCTAGCGCGTTTGTTCGGATCGCGCGTTTGTTCGGCGCGCGCGTTTGTTCGGATCGCGCGTTTGTTCGGCGTGCGATTTTGTTCGGCGCGCGCGTTTGTTCGGATCGCGTTTGTTCGGCGCGCGCGTTTGTTCGGATCGCGCGTTTGTTCGGCGCGCGCGTGTGTTCGGATCGCGCGTTTGTTCGGCGCGCGCGTTTGTTCGGCGCGCGCGTTTGTTCGGCGCGCGCGTTTGTTCGGATCGCGCCTTTGTTCGGCGCGCGCGTTTGTTCGGATCGCGCGTTTGTTCGGCGCGCGCGTTTGTTCGGCGCGCTCGTTTGTTCGGCGCGCTCGTTTGTTCGGTGCGCGCGTTTGTTCAGCGCGCGCGTTTGTTCGGCGCGCGTGTTTGATGCCCGCACGTGTTGGCGCGCGCATGTGTTTGGGGCGCGTGTGTTTGGCGCGCGCGTGTGTGGGCGCGCGCGTGTGGTTAGCTCGCGTGTGGGTTTGCCGCGAGCGCGAGTGGCACGCGTTTGTGGCGCGCGCGCGTTTGTGGCGCGTGTGTGGGCAACGCGGCACTATTTCCATTGAAAATACCGGTATAATACCGGTATAACCTTTATGGACGTCCATACCGGTATAGACGTCCTATAAAGGTATTTTACCGGTATAAAAGAATAAAGGTATTTTATACCGGTATGAAAAAATACCGGTATTTTACCGGTATTTTTACCGGTATTCAATACCTTTTCGGTCCCTGCTTCATACTAGCCTTGCAAAACTCAACAATTAAGTCTAGGATGAAATCGATAGATCTCCGGGGTCTTCAAAATCCAATCGTGTGGTACACTGTCAAAGGCCTTCTGGTAGTCAATCCAAGCCATGCTTAAATTACGTTTTCGTTTTTTTACATCATTCAAAATTATTTTATTTAGAAGCAAGATTTCCTTACAGCCTTAGGAACCTTTTCGACATCCTTCCTGTTCAACTGGCAACAGATGGGTCTTCTCTAGGTGCCTATACATTTTGTCAGCTATGACTGCAGTTATAAGTTTCTACATTACTGGCAGGCACGTAATTGGCCTGTAGTTCTTCGCCAAGGAGCTGTCTCCTGCTTTGGGTAGCAAATACGTGATGCCGCGAGTGAGCCATTCGGGGAGTTCCTGAGGGTTTTCTAAAATTTTATTAACAGCCTTTGCTAGATGAAAATGTAATGCTGTTAATTTCTTTATCCAATAAATCTGGATCTTATCGACCCCAGGGGATTTCCAGTTTCCCATGTTCTTAATTGTTTGGCATAGGTCCTCTTTCGAGAATCCTTGAACATGTTCCACTGTTCCCACGAGTCCATTGGCAGCATCAACTTCAGATTGGAGCCACGATGCGTCTTTGTTGTAGTATCTGGTTTCCTCCCAGACTCATGCCCAAAATGTTTCGACGTCGTCTTCTGAACGAGGGGCAGCATTTCCATTCGGTTTTTCAGTCAGACTGCGATAGAATCTCTTCGCGTCTGTTTCAAACAACCGGTTCTGTACACGGAAACCTTCTCTACGTTTGTACCGTCTTATTCGTTGAGCCCATGCTTGGATTTTCTCTTTTAGCTTTTCAGCTACCATTAGCCTTGTTGTGTCATTGTCAATTAGGTATTTTTGTTCAACGTGGAGTATTTTTTGTTGACCTTTATATGTGTGGTTTGACTTAGAAGATGCCTCGGCTAGGAGTGATATTTCACGCCGTGTGTCGGCTATCCGTTTCATAATTCTTTTCATCCATGGAGGTACGGAGCTTTTTACTGTGTCTGGCTGTCGGCCATCGGTGTTTTTGGGTGGCCCCAAGATTATCTGAGATACTAGATATCCAGTTGCATACACGATGTGATTGATTTCAATAATATCTGGATCTCTATTGAGGTCTGTACAACCTCATTTAAGATAGAATTAGCTGAGTAACTCTCTTAGCTTTAGCATTTTCGCAAATTCTCCTCAACGGTGCACGAGATTCGAATGGAAGTAGACGAATTCGTTCTATCTCGCGTCGGAGGAGGTCCCGCATCATGTCCTTATCGTGTGACTCATGGCCAGATGTATTTTCACCACTGACGGATGTTTCATTTGGAAGAGATGAACCTTCAAGGGGACCATCGTTTTCAGGGATATTAGATGGTTCTAAATGTTCGTCATGTGGATAGTTTGATCGAAGAACATACTCCGCGTTTCTCTGGATGTCTGCAAGTTGTTCTGCTGTGAATTTTCCACTGCTGAGTATGTATCGTCGTTGACTGGCAAGCTTCTTTGAGTCTAGGGTAAGTCTCATATCTGGATTCCGCTCTCTCCATATCTTAAAGACTTGTATTTCTGAGCCCCCATTTTTCGCTTTTGCATAGTAGAAGCACCACATCACCTCCTTTAACTCATCCCGTATCCGTCTCTGACGATGGCTTCGAGCTACTGCCGGCTCTGGGTCCCTAGGACTAACATCCGTGGGATGGCCAGATGTCGACAAGGTGACATTAGCTCGGTTTCTGAGCAGGTATGGGACATTGGTAGAACAAGGCACGTTAAGGTTCATTACATTGCTTGTTAAATCCATTTTGCTCATTGGTTGCAAGTGAAGATTCGCAGGTAGCAAATTCGAGTTCACAGACCACACTTAACCTTCGAGTTGTTTCCTGCTATCCGTTACTGCGACCCATAGTGGCCTCGGGGCATCCCCCCGCAGGGCCCAGCATGGGGTCCCTCCGATCGCCAGTCGGCATTACTAAACCCCACGGGAATTTCACTGACTGCTGAAGGCAGCCTCCTTCGCTGGCTAATGCAAGGTTCGGGCCTCCACTCTAATCAGTGGCCTAGTGTGCCAACCCAGTTTCTCTCCTGTACCCTCCATGGGCCGATACCAGGAAGTCCAAAGGTTCATGACCCTTCCCTCTCTACTTACTTCCCACTCTCCTCAAAATTGAGTACTTCTTCGCCGGACCCCTCACCTTCAACCTATTCAGCAAGGGAGGCCCTACCAGTAGCTAGGCTACCACTGACATAGCTCTCAGGCTCATGGGGGTACTCAAGCTCCACCACCAACTGCAAGGTCGTGTACTCCCTAGGAGGAGTTGTTGGTGTTATAATAATAATAATAATAATAATAATAATAATTATTATTATTATTAATTGTTAGGATTAGTTGAGTTTGTCAATTAATATATACATATAGATGTAATGTCTCAGAATGAACATGTGAACAATTTCAAGTAGTGATGTTGCAAAGATGAGATTTGCCCCTGGTGGGTAGGCAACTCATCATTCAGTGGTGTTTGACAGGACAACGAAATCTATTTGATTGCGTTCGAACGTCATACTTCGCGCACGGCAGTGTTGTCAAGGTCGATGCCACGAGAGGGAGTCCTTGGCACGAGTGCCACGACGAAATCGCCCCTTCACGCAGTTCGTCATCCTGCCACCAGAGACAACGCCATTCTTATTGTAAAACGGCGGGGTTACTAATAGTTTCCTTTCCCGACGCTATTAGCACAGAGTACCTCGTGGCATGCTACGGAGCCACGACGCATACAACTGCCACCAGTAGAAGACCTTGACACCACTGGCGTATGGGATTTCTAGCGGAGAGACTGCCCTTAGGCAATGTTCCGCACCTGAGTTTTCGACTCGGGCTTCCTTGGAAGCCTACCCCTGACGCGGGTCTGGTGACCTTATCGAGCACGGCGCGATTTACTGGCGGTCCTATGATACGCCTGTGGTTTAACTCTCACTTTCTCCGTCATACGGCGGTCTCTGTTAACTATATGCGAGCTATCTTGTTGGAAGAAAGTGAGATCTCATTAGGGCGGGATTTAATTTTGGCGGGCATCTGCCAGGGGTCTTTTACATGCAACAAGAGTGACATGGCTACTGTGAATTTTCCGCCTTTCGAAAATCCTCGCATCTCGATCGAACCCGCGCTGGGGGTTAAGAGGCCAGTAAGCTAACTCCTCACCCACCGAGGCGCTCTCACACAAAGTGGCCACTGCATTTACAGTTGCCTACCAATCAGGGGCAAATGCTACATGTTTAACTTCGTTACATGAAATTTCCCACTATATGATCAAGTGGCACAATATGATATTTATCTCCTGTATGATTGATTATTTAATGGACTATTAGGAAAATTAACTTTCTTTCATTATTTTATAATTTAAATTAGCAATCCCCATTAATAAATTGTTTTACTTGATAAAAATAATTTAATTTCTTGTACGTTTAACATTTAGTATTAGAACTAGGTTTCAACACAATTTACAGAAAAAATCTTAGTAGCTACCTCTTTAGAGACTGAAGTCTCTAAATTCACATCCTGTAATTGCAATTCACATCCTGATTTGCTAAAATTTGTTCGGACACATCCTCCTGCGACGTGTTGGGTCTGAGACAATAGGTCCCGAGTGAGAGTTCATCAGCTTTACCAACTTCCAAGATGGACTCGATAGCACGTGTAATTAGAAACGATCGTGAAATGTTTTGATGATGAAATATCTTGGAGTATTTCGATACAGATAATTTATATTAGTTACAATAAATCGTGTAAATTCATTAAAGATCAAAATTAAAGTTGTTAAAATAAATAATAATGAGTATTGAGACATTGTTCAAGAAAAATTGGCAGATTAATAAGAAATTTTTGGAAATGTTGTGCTCTTTAAGCAAACCAGCAAAATGCGCTTTATATAACCAAACAATTATGTCTAAATTTTTGAAAATTAGGTAACATAAATTTAATGAGCGTACTTCTCTCTGACTGCAAGGAAAAATATGCCTGTGCATATAAATTCGGTCCCTACTCTTAAGTTTGAGAACATGCCAGGCGAAATTTACGGTACGCTTGGATAAACGGCCAGTGAGAGTCGTAAGAAGAATATTTCGTCACGTGAGGAAGAGGCGAGCCACGACCCGACAAAGGGAAACTTTCTTTTCCGATCACGGCAAATGCGACTGTTGTGTATGAGAAACCTTCCGTTATGACACATCATGCAGCAACCGTTATGACCTATTTTTCAATGACAGGAAACGCAGCCATCTTGGTGAAGATACACACCGAAAGAGCTCTTAAGGAGCACTTTCTTTCTCTTTTTGTACCTCAACTTATACTTCTTAAGAGGAATTCACCTCATTGGACACACGAGCGTGTGAGTTTGGAAGGTCAGAAGGTTATGATTTGTCGTCGGCTAGCAACAAAACACAGCGACGCATTAGAAGTAAATGGAAATAGCGTACTTTCTGCGTCTTAATTCAACCCGTTACTGTATGTATTGCATTTGTTCACTTTTGACGAGATAGACGATCCGGCAAAGACAAAGGGAATTACGCCCATACATAACCGTGAGAGCGATAAGTCTCGAGAAAAACACTCACCTTTCGTAGTCAAGGTCGAGTACTGTAACGTTTACCAGAGCAGCGGAAGCTTATGTGTCCCAGCACAATAATACTTACAACAGTTTTCTCTCAATCAGTAGTTGAAAAAGGACATTAACAACAATTTTTACTTTCCCGTATATATACGGAGTAGTATACGAAGTATATGGAAAGTTACGTAATGCTGCGGAAAATCGATTTCGAGATTTCAACGGAAATACACATTTTGGGGACCCCTGATACCGAAAAAGTGTTTGTTCAGAAAACGTCCATCCGTCTGTCAGTCTGCCTGTGAACATGACTGCCGCATAAACTATAGGTGCAATCTTTTCCAAAATGGATTTCCCCAGTCGATTTGCGCAAGGTGCTGCATTTTGAAACATTTTATTCAAAATTTGGTGGTCTTTCATGTAGCTCCTCGTATATTTTCAAAATTTTCTCAAAAACCGCTCCAAATGACCGAAATCAGCTGTGGTGGGAGACTTTTACGCTGCAATACATTAAATATTGTATTTTCGTTGACGATATCCGAAGCTTTCGAGTAATTTATGAACAGTATGTGTGTTCTTTATTAAATTCTCTGCTTCCCAATAATCTGCTTGACAATGAAGATATTATTGGAGTAAGACCTACCCTTTCTGAATACAGATCATTCTTCCAGTAACATGGTCTCTGCAATATTACGTACTCTGGATGCGGTTATTTTTGAATATATCTTGTAAGTAACATTTAAAAGATTTATTCCCCTATAATTTTCAAAGGACGACCTGTCACATTTCTAAAAGGTAGGGCTTCTTACTGAAATTTTCCACTCTTGCGGTATAACCACTTTTTTCCAACATAAATTGAGAAAGTGTAAGAGCCTTTTCTATCAATTTTCTGAAGCATATTTGATTATTTCGCCTTTAATACCATTGCTTTCACTCCTTTCTATTTTTTATTTTTCTTAAGGCATCTTCCAGTTCCTCATATTCTATTTCATCAATTTCCCTTTCTGTTTCTAAGGGCTCATCTCTGTTTTCATAACCAGGTTCTGTCCATAAACATTTACAATAAGAGAGGAATTGGTAAATACTCTCATAAATGGCTCCACATTTTTTCTTCAAACTTTTCGAATGGATAGTGCTAATTGCACTCTTTAATATGACGTAAAGTTCACTTTGGGGTATTTTTTCGTTTTTTTCAAAAGTACACAAATGTAATATTTTTGAAAGATTTCTCACACCGTTAAATGGTAATTTGTGAACACCATTGTATTTATAAGTTAAAGTGCTTCAGGTGACTTCTAACGATGTTTTTCGAAAACAAAGATTTTCTGTGAAAAAGAGTTTCAAATTTTGAATTCACCGTAGCACTTAAACTCCATTTTTGTAATAACTGATCCAAATGTTTCAAAGAAATCGCCATATAGGACAAGGTTTTACTGTGCTTTAATATTATTAAAATAATATTTCCGTTCTACAATTGGGAAACCAAAAACTTAATAAAATATAAAAAAAAATGTACTTTGGGTGGCGATAGTGGACTGCTGGCAAGAGTATATGGTAAGTCCTAATAGCTAGCCGAGACCAAAGGAAATAGGAAACTTATACGGGGAAGTCTGTGCCATTATGTAGCACCACTGGTTTATTGTAGAATATCTTGATATATGTACTACGACTTAGTTATCATTGCCTAAGCAATGCAAAAACCTCCTCACAGATTCTTAGGATCATTGGGATAGGTTGACGAACGTGTACTTGCTACGTGGTCAGTGGAGTACCCTTATTAATATTTTACTTCCCCTGCTCGAACAATCAGAAGAACATGATTCAAACGTTCAAGAAAACTGAGCCTCAAAGGCAAAAAACTACTTTAATATTCGAATTCAGGTTCCAAGTCTTAGCTAAGTACACCATTCATCTTATTTACAAAAATGCTGTTGACCAATGTTGTCGGAGCTCTGGGATTTGTTTTGCAAAATTTGAGGAAGAACTTTGCTAAAATCATTCAGCAGACTGGGCAATACAAGGCATCAGCAATCTCTAGGTATGCTCCTTAGGAAGCTGTTTGCAATCAGGAATATATTTTATATTCAACTTCTTAACATCTTCAATCGTAAATTAGAGTAGTAGTAGTAATAATAATAATAATAATAATGATAATAATAATAATAATAATAATAATAATAATAGGGGAAGAATGAAGCCAGAATAGGAAGCACTTGTAATAGCTGCCCAAGATAAGGCCTTGAGAACACGACATTATGATAAAGCGGTTCTCAAAATTTCCCAAGATGAAAAAATGCCGCATTTGCCAGGAGCAAGTAGAAACCATTGATCATATTCTCTCAGCTTGTCCAATCCTAGCAAAGACCGAATACCTGAAAAGACATAACAGGGTGTGTAGCTACCTCCACTGGCAGATCTGTACCGCCCTCTAAGTTTCAAACACATGCCCCAAGTGATACGAACACTCACCGAAACCGGTGACGTCTGTTGGATTGTGTACGATATTGTACGACCAACAAATTCAAACAGATCGCACAATAGCGGCAAACAAACCGGATATAGTTATCCGGGATTTGGCGAAAAAATCGTGTTTACTTATCGATGTTGCTGTATCTTCCGATCAAAACGTCGTTACTAAGGAGGCAGAGAAACGTCTTAAATACAAGAGTTTGGAAATCGAGATCAGCCGAATGTGGGGCGTAAAAGTACAGGTCGTCCCGATAGTTATCGGAGCTCTGGGATTTGTTCCGCAAAATTTGAGTAAGAACTTGTCTAAACTCCTTGTAATTCAAAAGACTGGGAAGTGCAAGAAATTGTTTTATTTGGAACAGCCCACATTTTGCGTAAAGTATTGTAGAGGCACTGATAGTCACCGGATCTGCTCCTTAGGTAGCTGGTTGCAACCTGGAGTAGATTTTAAATTCAGCCGACTCATAACATCTTTAGTCGTGATGTAATGGAATAATAATAATAATAATAACAATAATAATCTGAAGTTGATGTTGCACATGAACTTGTGGAAACAGTGGAAGATGTTCACGAATTCTCGGAAGAGGACCTCTTCCAAGCAATTAAGAACATGAGAAACTGGAAATCCCCCGGGATTGATAAGATCCAGATTTATTGGATTAAGAAACTAACAGTACTACATCCGCATCTAGCAAAGGCTATTAATAAAATTTTAGAAAATCCAAAGGAACTCCCGGAATGGCTCACACGCGGCATCACGTATCTGCTACCCAAAGAGAGAGACAGCTCTTTGGCGAAGAACTACAGACCAATCACTTGTCTGCCAGTACTGCACAAAATTATAACCTCAGCCATAGCTGACAAAATGTACAGACATATAGAGAAGAATCATCTAATGCCAATTGAACAAAAAGGATATCGTAAAGGTTCTTATGGCTGTAAGGAAATATTGCTACTGATAAAGTCATCTTGAATGATGTAAAGAAACGAAAACATAATTTGAGCATGGCTTGGATTGACTACCAAAAAGCCTTTGATAGTGTTCCACACGATTGGATTTTGAAGACCCTGGAGATCTATCGATTTCATCCTAGACTTATTGAATTTTGCAAGGCTAGCATGAAGTCGTGGAGTACCAGGTTACTAATACAGAGCAGAAAGGAAGCAGTAGAAAACCAGAAGTATTCAGATCAACAGGGGTATTTTTCAAGGAGATTCACTATCCCCTCTGCTGTTTTGCATTAGTTTGATCCCACTATCGAGACAGTTGTCGCAAGCTGACTTTGGTTACAAGCTCCATGGTGATGAAAGGCCAGTATCACATTTGTTTTACATGGATGATCTGAAAGTGTTTGTTAAGAATGAAGCGATTCTCTCCCAAATGCTGTCTGTCGTGAATGACTTTAGCAATGACATCTGCATGAAGTTTGGTCTTGACAAATGTGCAAAAATCAATTTAAAAAGAGGAAAACTGACAACGTCAGATAGCATTGAAGTTGATATGCACACTGTGATTCAAGATCTTGAGCCAGGTAAAACTTACAAATATCTGGGCATTGAAGAATGTGAGACCATCTCGAACGACACAATGAAAGAGAGAATTCGCAAGGAGTATTACAGAAGAGTGAGACTTGTCCTGCAGTCTGCTCTGAACTCAAGGAATAAAATATCTGCAATTGGTAGTCTGGCGGTGCCTGTAGTCGAGTACAGTTCCGGACTAGTGGACTGGACTGAGCAAGAAATCCGCATCATGGATCGAAAAACCAGAAAACTGCTAACAATGCATCATGTCGCCCACCCTCGAGCTGATGTACATAGACTTTATGTATCACGTAAGGAAGGAGGAAGAGGCCTCAGACGAATTGAAGTCACGTGGCACAATGCAATAGTTGGAATGGGAAAGTGTGTAGCCAGTCATCAAGATGACCCTCTAATGAGGCAGGTCATGAAATCTGACCGAAGAATGGGAAACAGAGGCATTGTTAGTGTAGCAAAAAGCATTGCAAAGAAAACTATGCAAGACACGTCAAATAATACAGACACTGAACTTCTGTTGCTACTAAACATGAAATGTGAGACACAAAAATGTTAAAAAAGTCGTGGACGGACAAACCCCTCCATGGACAATATCTAAAAAGAATGGACAAGGTGCAGATCAATAAAGATCAATCATTTATGTGGCTTAAAAGGGGAAGAATGAAGCCTGAATCGGAATCAGTTCTAGTAGCTGCTCAAGATCAGGAGTTGAGAACACGACGTTATGATAAAGCGGTTCTCAAAATTTCCCAAGATGACAAATGCCGAATTTGCCAGGAGCAAATAGAAACCATTGATCATATTGTCTCAGCTTGTCCAATTCTAGCAAAGACCGAATACTTAAAAAGACACGACAGGGTTTGTAGTTACCTCCACTGGCAGATCTGCATCGCCCTCAAAGTACCAAACACATGCCTCAAGTGGTACGAACACTCACCAAATCGATGACATCGGTTGGATTGTGTACAATATTGTACGACCAACAAATTCAAACGGATCGCACGATAGCAGCAAACAAACCGGATATTGTTATCCGGGATTTTGAGAAAAAATCGTGTTTACTTGTGGATGTTGCTGTGCCTTGCGATCAAAACGTCGTTACCAAGGAGCCAGAGAAACGTCTTAAATACAAGAGTTTGTAAATTGAGATCAGCCGAATGTGGGGCGTAAAGCACAGGTCGTCCCGATAGTTATCGGAGCTCTGGAATTTGTTCTGAAAATTTGTGTAAGAACTTCGCTAAACTTCCAGGTCATTCAAAGGACTGGGAAGTGCAGGAAATTGCTTTATTTGGCACAGCTCACATTTTGCGCAAAGTATTGTAGAGGCACCGACAGACCATAGATCTACTCCTTTGGTAGCTGGTTGCAACCTGGAGTAGATTTTATACTCAGCCGACTCATAACATCTGTAGTCGTGATATGGAGCAATAATAATAATAATAATAATAATAATAATAATAATAATAATAATGGAATTCAATGTGTGATATGAATCAAGATATTGACTCAAAAGAAATCTCGCAATATTTCAAACTTCACGTTGCGAACCGCTTTAAATCATGAAACATTCCAAGATTCTGGATACAAAATACTACGACGGAATAACTCGCTGAAGAGGTGAGAGATGTGGGTCTTGACATGACTATTGGATGTAATTTCAAATCAGGCTTTGGAAAATGACTGTTGTGGAATTCCAAAAGTTTATGGATTTATCAGTCAACACATTGTTTGAATAAGTGGAGCTGGAAAGAGAATTTCAAAAGATAACGTAACAACTGGCTCTTTGCCCGTAGTGTAAAAAGGAAAACCATTGTTAAGAGATCTAATAAGAAGGACTATAAGACCTCTGTTCGCTCACTGATCAACAAGGACCGTGTCGGAAATTGGAGTCCCTGGGCAATTGTTGGAAAATGGGACAGGACTCAGAGCCTTTGGATGAGGAATAGGGTCTGAGATCTGCATCTCATCTGAAACAATGACGGAGTAAAAACGTAAACAATAAAGTTTTCAGGTACGACTGGCAAGCTAATCCCTCGCCAAAGAGGATTTCCAAAGAGAAGTTACCAAGTTGTGCAACCGAAGCATTCTATCTTAGAAATAATTGTTCAACCAACTTACCATAGGAATGGGAAATAATTTCCTTGCCTCATACAAGAACTTCAGTCCGTAATTCAAAATCGACTCCTGCTACAAACCACATGAACGTTAATCGTGCAAAGTGAAAATTTGCATCTCTTGGAAGAGTGATTCCCTCTTCAAACTCTGGTACCGTGTCGGGAAGTTTTTTTTAAATGTTCACTTCCGCAAATTTACAATCAGTACGTATTTGAACATTGAGTATAATGTAACAAGTAAAAACATATGACAGAAGTAAATATCGAATTACAATTGCCCTTTTTAAAGGTGTGATAAATCTAAAATGTTTTCTTCTTTTCAGTCTGTTGACTGTTGATTATCAGGGTAATTGTTGGGTTGAATCGCTTTATTTTAATCTCTTCCGATGTATTTGACTCTTGATGATTAGTTCGACTACCTGTCGCGGTCCCTGTAAAGCTTTTTATTTATCATGAGGCGTTGCATTCTAATGTTTCACCACAGTTCCTGGGTTGATGGCCCCCATCTCGATCAGGTTTTTTCGTCCAGTTTCCCTGATCCTTGAGCAAATGCTGAGATGGTCCCTTGTTTTGCTTCTGGACATAAATGTAACTTCATTATTTGTGCACGTCTTCTGAATTTCAGTGGGAAATATAGTTATTCGAATTATCGTTTTCCATATTATCGCGGCAAAAAAGTATTATTCTTTCATGAAGAACATGAGGGTTCAGGGCAGGAATTTATAGCTAATTTACTTTTGAAAATATATTTTATTATATAGGAGCGAATACACAACAAAACTTGAAAAAAAACTCTCTTTTCTGTATTCAAAATTCGACTAGAATATGGTTTAGGATAGAGATCACAGAATTATGAAAACGTGCACAAAATTCACTTCTCCCCATAGCTCGTCACACACAATTTTAACTGTTTTTGACGTAAATAAATAAAATAAAATGTTTTAGTTTTCGTATCTTCGTAGAGTGACGGACAAATGACTGTGCAATGCTTGCGCGATTGTTGGCGATCGGTGTCTGCCCGTCGCACCCCAACGCTTTGTGACTCTCCCGGCGGTCACGTCCGCTTGCAGCGCCTCTGCGACGCAGCGCCTCAGCAGCGGCGATGCAGGTAATAGCCGCCACTCGACAGAAGAAATTCGCACGTACCCTTTCATGGTTCAGTTACACAAGACTAGTGATCTCAACATTATAGCTGGATGCACAACTGTAATGCTTTGAAGTGCTGAAAATCGTGACGATCGTGTTTCATTAGATTTGCTGTGGTGAACGTCTTCCTACAGACTTTCTTACGAATTAAATGTGTCTTATTGTGATGCTTACAATAGTTTCTGTTAACGAAAATGCCAAAGTATTGCGTAGCATTCGGTTCTAAAGAACGCCAAGAACCTGTAAACTAAATGTGAATGTTATTAGATGAGAAATTATTTGGTATCCAATACTTTAATATTTTTTTTCGGTTTCCGATGACTATTATTTGCTATAAGTGGATCTAGCGAAATTATTAAGATACGTACTCCCCTGCGTGAATATTAAAAAGGTCTACAAGAAATAAAAGACTATATTTGTTAATGTACTGTAGGTGAAATGCAATTTGCAATTTCAAAGTATTAAATTTTAGTTACATTCAACTTTTTATTAGGTTTAGTGAACATAAAAGAGATTAAATGTTGAAAATTGAAAAGAGGCGCTAATTCCTGCTATTTGGTTCTGAGATAACGCTGGATTCTGAGATAATTCTGGACAGAATAGACGTTCACAATCATGGCGGACCGTCACGATTTCTGAGTATAGTGTATGTCTGCAGTCTACACTAGAGCTCACAGCACAAGATCCCATTCGGGCAACTTCGACACATTTCGATTGGGTACGGACTTCTTTCCGGTGAGACACAGCGAAGCGCCGGTTCCTGAAATAAGCATACGAACGTGACAGGTACGTGACTAGGGAGAGGGTAGAAGCGTGAAACCCTTCTCGAAATGCTAAATCGCTCTTTTTGTTCTCATTCGCGGTTATATCTTATAGTAGATAAAATGTCAATTAGTTACATTTCACAATGACAATAAAGAACATTTTAAGTAAAATGTCAGCCCAATTCTTTTATATTATATGAAACTGCCAAAGTGTGTAGCAAACATTCGAGTTAGTTCTGATACTATGTGAATGCTTCGTATTTCCAAGATAGTTCTCGAGAACTAAGCGAAATTAATGAGGGGTGACCAGCCAGATGGTGATGTCATGGAGCAACGATAGCGGCATACCGAGAGGGAGGGAGCCCAAGAGTTTCAGCCTCCTCCCATAAGCGATGACACAAATACACAATTGTATTTTTTTAACTAATTTAAAAGAAACTAGTTGTGCTACAACATCACACACTTTCTCCCATTATTTTTAACTTTTAACTTCGCGCTTTTTCATTTAACGTTTTGAATAAAAAAATCTATCGTTTCAAACTATTTAATTTTCACATTAAATGTTCTAAGATTTTTAATTTTTTATGAAAAATGATTAAGATGTGTTAATAGGAGAAAAATTGTGGTACAAATAGTATTACATAACCATTACAAATGGTGAGAAAGCACATGCTATTTCAGCACTACTAGTTTCTTCTTGTTGCAGGGATCGTCGACTCCTCGGTCTTCCCTCGCGCGCAGCTCTCGAGATCGCGGCAAAGGTGAACTGGCTTACATACTATTTCGGACGTCAGACCTATCAAGTTTTCAGTCTTTCAGTTCACAGTGATTCTCCGCTTTGACGGCATTTACATTCTGAATCATTTTAATTCAGATCATGGGCCTCGTGCGCTCGTACATCTTTTACACAAGTCGTTCCTTGCATTCAAAACAATTATAACTAAAAATCACTAGAATAAATGCGTTTGTTGAACATAAAATTCCTTTCTGCAAAGGATAGTATGGCACGAAAAGTAACGCAACGGCGTTCATTAAGTTAAAAACAGATGAAATACATGTAAATAATGAATTCCGTCGTTGCGAAAAACTTTTAAAAAATGTTGTTATTGGTGGTGGTGCTACAGACACTCGAGTTTCCTAATCTCTTTAGTCTGGCCTAGCATTTTGGTTCCGCCTCACAGTCTTCCCTCTATGTATAAACGCCTAAAAGACATTTTCCCATTTTCTCAATTTTTTCGGGCCTCTAATAGTAGCATTGAAATATTATTATAAAAATAAATAAAAGAGTAAAACCTAGTCCGAAATCGAGAATGTCGTTGAAACTCTTGCGGGCCATTTTTAGAAAATGTCATTTCAGATTTGAATTTTTGATCATAAGGACACATTTGAAGCATCTGAGCTCACAAATGCAATAACGTATAAAAACGCCGGTTATGTAAATATTACCATGGTATTAAAAAATACGTTTGTGAAGTGTTGGAAAAATAAAAAAAAGTAATAAAAATAGCGTTGAAATTACAGGTACTCCGCGCGAGCATATAATTATGTCCCTATTGATTACGTCAGTATCGAAATGTTACTGATTAATCAATGTCAATTATTTGTTCAAAATAGTTGTTTTCAGACATGATAAACTGAAACTAGAGTGTCCCTGCGAGATGAGATAGCTGGAAAGAGCTATTCTCCCGCTTTGGCGAGAGGCCCAAAAAGTAACCGTTTTTAGTGCGCTCTATTGCGTAAACAGTTTTTCATGTAATTAAAGTTAATATATGTATTGGTAGCAAATTTTATCGACTTTCATTTTGGAAATAACAATTGTTTCGATAAATTGCAGAGTTTTGCAGACACAAGAAAAAACAGAAAAGGGAAATTTTAAAGTTTATTTATTTTTTTGTTGAGATTTTCTCTGTGAAGCCGATATTTTTTGAGGTGATAAACAAATTCGAATACAGTACTCTCACTAACATATGACTGATTTATTTCAGAACAACATAAGTCAGAATTTTGGCCATTTTGACCTTTTTAGTGGAATAATATTCTCTGTATGTAAATGCGACGTTTCAGACAGATATAACGTATGTCAAGCTATTCTAAAGGTGGTTTTTGAAGAGCACGCAAATGGAAATTAATATAGATAAACATAAGTCAGTGACTTGTGTACTTTCTGTATTAAAAGCGAGAAGCGGCTTTCTCTTTGGAGTTTAACAGCTGATCGATTTCATACGAGACGGTGTAATTGCAGTGTGCATTGACGCAAATTTGAACCTTCCTACAATACCAGCCCAAAACTTGCGCCGACAGTAAATACTCGGGTCCATTAACTGAGGATGACTCTGCACATTCTTCGTAAATCATGAAGGAATGGGGCCTAAAGAGCCTAGTGAGATGGCGAAATCTACTACAGACTATCTAAGTACCTCAATGTCCAACTTAGAAAACCTCCAAAAGTCTTCATACGGCTGTGGAAGTCAAAATAAAAATCATACAGTATGGAGAGACAGGTCATTCCGTGTTCTTCATGTAAAGTACCCTCAAAAATCAAAATATTCGGTTGAAATTCGCAAACCTCGAGTTCGTTCAGATCAATCGAGGAATATCAATTTGGAAAAATCGGCTGAATGGTTTAGGCGCTAGCGTTGACCACAGACGGTCAGACGGACAGAGAGGACGTTTTGCCCTCAATTGGTTTCAAGGCCCTCAAAACATGGATTCTGGCTACACCACATGTTAGAGGAAGTAATTTAATATTTATAGGAACATGATTTATCTGCTTTTGCGTTACGGGTGCCCGTCAATAACAATTTTTCTGCCGAAAATTCGCCACTTCCCGGCGCACAATTACACAACTTTTTCTTCTTACGAAGCAAGTGCGACAATGTAAAATCGATTGATGACATCAAAAGTTAAAGAAGTACTAGTATATCTCCCACGAGGAAGAAGTGGGTGCGTTCTCCGCAGAATTACACAATTAGGCAGTGCGTGAATCATTAATTACGGAAATAATTAGTTAAATGTAACAATTTCTTGTAATTAAGGTGTTTATTCAAACATATTTCAGATAAAGAAGCATTTAATGAATGACAATACTTTCTTGTTCCAGAATGTTTTATTTCAGAAACAACATAAATCAACCATATTTGTTAGTAAAAGATACAAAATAGTTTAACTTTTTTGTAAATGAGACAATAAGTCTACATAATATGCATAAAACAACTAAAATAATTCACACAATGTTTCTTACAAATATAGCCTGATTAGAAGGGTTTTATCCGTTCTGAAAAGGTACCTGCCAGTGACATATGTTGTTTCTGAAACACGCCATTCATATAGAAGCGTTGGAAAAAAATCTTCCGACATTTCTTCCTTTTGACTGAGCTATTAAAATAAGTGCAAAATATCGCTTCTCTATGAAGCTCTTTCAATGTACGCACTAATCAACCACTTACTCATAAGCTGTTTATCTCCTAAATTTAAAGAAACTTAATATCAGGTAGTAGTGGATACATTGCAATATTTTCTTTTGCCAAAAACCAAAAACACTACCCGAACCATTTCAATCATAAAACGATTTCAACTAATGCCTTGAAAACAGTGTTACTAAGAAAATAGTAAAGTACAATGAGGACAAATATAGCATTCTATAATTATTCTTTCAATATTCCAAAATTGAATCACTTTATTCACTATCAGCCGCTATGTTCACGTAGTACGCCTATTTAATTTTATCAAAATAAACACATTGTTTTTACAAAATTATTGTGATCGTAACCTACTTCTAAGAATTCCATCTGCCAATTCATAAGCGCACATGGGCAAAAAAAATCACATAACTTTAATATTTACACACTCACAAAATATTTTATGTATTTAGAGAACATTTCAATTACGTGATGATTTAATTTACATTTCTGAACAATCGTTATTTATGTACCGTGTTTGATTAAAAAGAACCTACATTTTTTCAGTATTTTTAATCTTTCACGACCCAAATATCTTAATCGAAATCAGGCTTTCACCTTATTGTAGAGAATTGAATTCTTGTGCAATGCAAAATTTACGAGAACAATCAGCAGTTTTTTGTACTTTTTCGAAAATGCACCACTTTAATTCCCATAACTAATGGATTTCTTAAAAATGTTTCATAAGGCCTCGAAATGATGGCTGTTAAAGGAGTCATATCAATAAATCTGAAAAGGAAAAAAATGTCTTTAATAAATCCTGGGCAATTCCACTAAGCGATTTTTGAAAAGCCTAGTTATAGTTATTTTAAACCGTTTGTATTAACGAATATATTAAACTACTCAATTCATCGCTTATGTGAATTTTCAGGGCGTTGAAAAATACATATGATTTGATGAACTTGAAAAAATGAAACCTTTTGCTTTTGAAAATTCAAATTAAACAGTGAAAATAGATCCTATCCCATCTTCATAAGGGCATATCGCTCTACTCTAGCAAGAATATAAAGAAAGAATTGGAGCCATTTTTTGACAAAATTTTGTAAAAGACGTTGGGGCTTCCTGTAACCCCCCTACAAAATCCCAATATCGTTTTCAAATTCAAGAGCCGTGACATCAGCCAGATCCATTCATTGAGGGATATCAGTTTTGGTGGATATTCTCTTATAATTAGCCGCTAGCATTGTTCACAGGCGGACAGACTTTTGCCATAAACCAATTTTCGGTATCAAATTCTAATATCGAATCAATATTGATTCGATATTGATTCAATATTGATT
Source organism: Acheta domesticus (assembly GCA_031308135.1). Lineage (NCBI taxonomy): Eukaryota > Metazoa > Arthropoda > Insecta > Orthoptera > Gryllidae > Acheta > Acheta domesticus. The sequence continues at coordinate 193,038,971 of JAHLJT010009419.1, read as the reverse complement.
CCGAGTATACGTGATAGAGGATGTAATTCACTACACTTTGGACCACAATTTACCCACTTCTTCGTTATCAGTGGCCCACAAATCGAGTTCAAATGAAAAATGTTCACAGAATTAAAATACTTTGTTTACCACCGAAGAAGTACGCGAGAAAGTAAAAAGCATTAGGCTCACCGAATGCATCTTTCTTTTCTTTATGCAACTGGACATGTAAATATCCTCGACTATGATTTTGTGCCAAAGATGACAACATGACCAATCTTTATCGTTATTTTGATTTGTAGCATTACAGCCAGACTTGGAATGGGCGAAATAAGTTCGTAGATTGGTGATTACATGAACGATGAGGCAGTGGTGGAACGAGATTCAGGGAAAACCTGCCGTGAACCCGCCATGTCCACCATAAATTGCAATGATTCTACCGGGTTTTTACCTCCAACCCGAGTGGCGAGATCAAACAAGGACCATCTGAAATATGTTTTGTTTCAGTGAATAAGCTTTCACTTTGTTCAAACCAGTGAAAGAATAGTGATGGTATTGTTGAGATGCTTAGTATACCAACATAGGTTCGTACATGCCACTGAGAATTGCAGTAGTAGCTGCTTGATCCGATGGTCTGATATTAGATGTATTTCCTAGAGCCTCTTTAGTGCGGCCAAAGGAACTAATTCTGACAACTGCTGTAGGAGCTGCAAATTCGAAGTACAAGACATAGCAGATCAAGGGTGGCCTAAGTAGTCAAAGCGACTTTTGCTATTTGCGCAGTTGCCGAAAATCTATAGATATCAAGAGAATGTATTTCTCTAGTAAATAACACAGTAAGAACATATCTTAAAAATATTGTAATGGAAGAATAAGCTGAGACTTTGCGAGGCTACAACGTTATTTTTAGGACCACTAGTAGTTTTCACTCTTCATTACAGCAAGAACATGGCGTCAATTTATTATTATATTATTATTATTATTATTATTATTATTATTCAATTGACTTTTAAATGTTAATATTGTAATAATATTTGAAAATTTTCGATTTTACAAGTAAACTGCTGTATTACAAATGGCAAATTGCAACCCAAAGATTTTTTAGCTTGTGGATGGAAAGGTCAGCGACAATGATGTTCAACCATGTGTTGTTCTAACACAACATAAACTGTGGGAACTTAGGCACAAATAGTTCACACTACGTTCAACAAGTGCATACCAAACATGGACATTGCGCAAGAACATTACAAGAGACAAAATTTCATAATTATCTAACAAAAAATTAATGAATTTGGATCATTTGGTAAAAAGATATTTAAATTATTTTCTGCACATGTTCAGCCCAACATTGCTTAACTCTACCTTGTTTCTTCCTTTTAAGAATGGTTCATATTTTGTGTTTCTTAGGGTCGTCCATAAATTACGTAACGCTAAAGAGGGGGGAGGGGTTTGTTGCAGCGTTACGCTGCGTTATATAGGAGTAGGACGTGTCTTAATTTAGTGTTACATGATGCTGATAATTCTTTTTAAATTTTTCAACATTATAAAAAGTTTTCAAGAAATACGATGAATAAATTGTTATAATAAATGTACATGTTTCTCTTCAATGATATATTGTTTGAATCTGTTAGATTACAAAGAAAATATTCAAAATTCGTCTATAGTATATTCTCGAATCCAATTAAATTAGGGCGTAGACACGACGCCCATGCGTCATCCATGACGGCGTATGCAACTTTAATTAACATAAATTCTTGTATGTAAAACAAATACTATTAATACAATTCGTTTTTCTGCTTTATACTTGGTTTTACTTATTGCAATTGTCGGGGAGGGGGGTCTTGTCGCAAGCGTTACGTAATTATTAGAGGGGGTTTCAAGCGCTCGTTACAGGCGCGTTGCAGAGGGTAGAAAGGGTATTCAAATACTCCAAATTTGCGTTACGTAATTTATGGACGGCCCCTTAAAAACTCTGAGATAAATATTTCTGATACTAATGTTAGCGCTTTTTCACATTTCTTTGGCATCATATGAAGATTTTTGAATGTTGGAAAAGATACCTTGATACAGATTGAAAAACATACTCATCTTCGCCCATGAGAAGATGAAGATGATATTAATACTTTAATTTTGCAACAGCTTTCATTTAATGACATTTCAAAATTTTCGGCAGCTTTACATGACATCATCAACAATATGACGAATGGAGCCGGAAAGCAACAAGCCTCGAAGGTCGCCTGCGCTGTCAGCAACTTCCACGAAGCAAGTGCAGGGGCGTCTACAGGAAGTAAGTCACCACTCCTTCCTCCTAACGCTCTTTTCTCAACAATAGGAAAAGACAGTCAATGAGAATTTCCACGATTTATTAGAAGAATAAAAGTGTTTGAAAATCAGAAATGTTTAGAGTTAGCCATGGTCTGTTGAAATACATTTCGCCAGATGGCAAAACTTCGCATCTCAAAAAAGACGATTTGGATGTACATATTCCCAGGTATTAAGTGAAACGCTCTGCGTAAGATGCAAAAGCCCGTGTCCAAAATTAACGTCTAAACAGAAAGTGAATATTCAGAACCTCGTATCGTGTCATGCTCAAAAATTAAGTCGCATAACAAGACGTTTTCTTGTTTCTTGACAATACTTGTATTTGAATTTTGAGATACGAGATTTTGACGTCTTAACGGCGATTTAAAAATAATTTTTTATTGATTTAAAAATCTTAAATAAATAAAAATGAATCGCCGAAATGTATGTTCGCGTATAACTTTCGAACGACTACACCAAATTGGATAATTTTGTTTTCTTGTGTTCGTTATTGTCACGACAAGGTTTGTATAAAGAACATTTTTTAAAAAATCGAACAGAAAATTATAAAAAATCTAATATATAAAAATCAATGTTTATTAGTTCGTGCTCAATGCGCTGCCGTATCATTCATCCGACTGGAATGAAACTTCGTCAACTTATTGCTTGCAAATTATTATAAATCCACGGGATGGCGTTTCAGTTAAATGCAATTCCCAATTCAACTGAGGTTTACTGTTATCGGGCGTTGCCGAGTGACATGGGGTGAAATTGAGGAGGACACAAGCGGGCGGCGCAAGTTGATGAGAGGAGAGGGCAAAAGAGAGATAGAGAAAAAGATGGAAAAGAGAGTCAGGGGAAAGGAGACAAAAAGTGGGGAAAAGAGACACAAAGGGGAAAAGAGACAGAGAGTGGGGAAAAAAGAGGGACAGAGGGAAAAGAGACAGAAGAAAAAAGAGAGAGGGAAAATGATATTGAGGGAAAAGAGACAGAGGGAAAGAGAGGGGGAAAGATGTAGATGGAAAAAAGAGAGGCAGAGGGGAAAAGAGAGACAGAGTGTGGGGAAAATGAGAGAGGAGGAAGAGAGAGGGGGAAGAAAGAGAGGGAAAGGAGAGTGAGGAAAGAGAGAGTGGAATAAGAGAAAGGGGAGAGGAATATTTCCACAATTATTTCTTCTGAGGCAGCAACACGCCGGGTACAGCTGGTAAGTATTTATATACTTAATTGGAGGCGACACACAAGTTGAAAGAAGAACATATTCTATATATAATAATAAAGTATGCATAAAATAAGAGTAGACTATAGAAAACTTCGTATGCCTCCAATTCACAGAGCGTCTTCAGAAAACTCGCCACTCGAAATCGTCGCGTCATACTCATTAGAAGTAGTTTTGTTATGAACCATGTAAAGGACAGATGTGCAGAAGGGCGACTATAATGCCTCTAGAGTATACTGCGATTTTCGTAACTTTGTCCCAGAATCCTTTGTTGACAGAATCAGCTGTTTTGCTGCCATCCAATGAGGAGCTTATATTTCGTGACAGTGACGTCACTATGGTGATGTTCAAGCTCCCGATTGGATGAAACCGTGAATAGCTGATTTCTGTCAGGGACAAAGTTACGAAAATCGCAGTATAGTGGACGGCGCCGATACTGCGCAGGAAGTCACGTTTCATGTCAACAAGGAGGCAGGGTCCCGACGTCAGCATGTCAGGGCGTCACAAGTCTGGGGGAGTGATGCGCCCTGGCCGGTGTCCGTCTCTGACGTCACCGCACCCTACCGCCGCCAGCGCGCAGTACAGTAATCCTCAACATTCGCGAGATTATTAGGTTCCCAAAAAGAATCGCGAATGTTGTCTATCGCTTAATGAAGAAAGGTGGGTTAGGTTCCTGGATATCGAAAAACTGTTTAAAAACGAAAGAAAAATATCTGACAAACAGTTGAAGTAGAACTGAGTAAGCGCTACTACAAACAATTCACAATTAACATTCCAAAGAGAAGAAATAAAACAATATTTTGAAAGTTTTCACAGTTGAAAGTGATTGGATATAAGATTTGGTATTTTTTGTTTCATCACCTTCGTTGTTGTAATATCCAAATACGGAAGAGTTTCTGCTTCTATTATCTCTTAAATTTCGAAGTTATTTCCATGTTCGGATCACATTCGAATGCCCTTTCCACAAGAACTTGTCGAGGTTTCAGAACACCATTAATAGTTTTGACATTGAAGTTGCTCCAGGACCCAGTTTCGCTCCGTTACTTCATCAATACGTTCGAGGAGGTTTTCTTTGCTGATAATTTCCCGAAGCTCCACTTCAGTGAGGTCATTATAATGAGTTGCACAGATCCTGAATGGCTTTCCTGTTGACGAGCCTCTTGCCTCCAATTTGACCCAAGGAAATTTTTGCAATTCTGTAATGTGAATTGGCATTCTAACTTTAACATTTTTGCAGGTATTACTTTGAGCTCCGCTGTCTGGCGAGTTCGTTTCCGAGATGACGCTGATAAAGGAAATGCTCCTTTCAAAAAATGTAGTACGACCAAAAGACGCACTCGCGAATGTTGAAGTCGCGAATTTTACTTTCTCGTATACGTACGTATACACGGAGTGATATACGTAGTATAGGGAAAGTTATGTAATGCTGCGCGAAAAAATGGCCAATTTCGGCGGAAAATAATTAATTGCCGGGCTGTGAAAACGAATAAGTGGATAAAACCAGTTGCTAAATTAAGAAAAAAATCCCCTAACACGTGGGTAGCCAGAAACCCTGTTTTCTAGGTTCTTGATACCGAAAACCCAATTGAAAGGAAAACGTCCGTCTGTCTGTCCGTCTGTGAACACTGCTAGCGCCTAAACCATACGAACGATTTCTTCCAAAATGGATATTCCCCGGTCGATCTGATTCTAGTCGAAGCTTTGAGATTTTGAAAAGATTCTTCAAAATTTGGGGGTACTTTATACGAAGACCCCCGGGGATTTTCAAAATTTTCTCAAAAACGGCTCCAAATTTTTTCTTTAAATTTCTTGTATGAATAGAGTAAAATACACAAGTGTTAATAAGTTTATTAACATGGCATAGGTCCGAATTTCACGGATAACTCTAAATTTTCGAAAATTTTGAAAGTTTGAATTTTTTTCGCGTCTTTCTCCACCTACAAAATAGAAGATGAAATGTTTTTCTGAAATAAAATTTGTTCTGCATATTGAGTTCTTTCATAAAGGTCCTGTAAATGTTTCTCAAAAAGTTTAGTCGTTTCGTGCAATATTGCGTGCAATATGTGCAACATTAAAAAATTACAAAAACAAGATTTTCTCAAAAACGGCTCCAATTTTTTTCTTTAAACTGTTGGTAGGGATAGTGGTAAATTTACTCTATCAGATGACATAAAAGCCTTATTGGTCTATCGGTTGTTTTTTTCAAAATTACAAAGATGTAAATTTGTTTACTTGTCTCTCACGTCGTTAATATTTACATTATCGGCGATTTTTTCACATTATTATATTGACGAGTATATATGCTTTAAATAATGTCAAGTAAAGTTTCTCGAAAACACTACCGTTTTCTGTGAAAAGTAGCTCAAATTTCGTCATTTTCAGAAATGCTCAAACGCCATTTTCTCATATATGGCTGCAAATTATTTCTTGAAACTTTTGTAACAGATAGTGATAATTACACTCTTTAATATGACGTAAAGTGTATTTTGAGTTATTTTTTGTCTTTTCAAAAATTATATAAATGTACATTTTTTGAAAGATCTCTCACATCTTTAATATGCACATTATCCGCAATTTGTAAAGGATATTATTTGTGAGTGTAAGTGCTTCAAATAACTTCAAATAAAGTATTTGGAAAACTCAAAAATTTTCTGTGAAAATGAGCTTCAAATTCGCATTTTTAGTAGTGCTAAAACGCCATTTTCTCTTAAACGGCACATAACTTTTAAAAGAAAATTGCCATTTACGGCTAGGTTTTTGTGTTCTTTAATATTCTAAAATTAATATTTTGTTCTACCAATAGGAAACCGAAAATTAAACAAAATGGCAAAAAAAAATGTACTTTTGGCAGTGATAGATGGTAGCTGGCAAGAAAGAGTATGTGGCAATTCCGAATAGCTAGCGAAGACCCAAAAAAATAGAAAACTAATACGGGAGAGTCTGTGCCATTCTGTAGCAGCACTAGTTAAATTCGTGACTTCAACATTCGCGAGTATTAGCTATATTACTGGTAGCATTTCTCTAATCGCGAATCTTCGAAACTCGCGAATAGCGAATTCGCGGATGTCGAGGCATTATTGTACTTCGGCGACCCGACGACGTTACCTTTACGTGCCCCCGCCACGTTCGCTGATGACGGGTCCCCGCCCCTTAATGACGTCTTCGAACTTGACTTCGTCTTCCCAACTATTCTTGGGGAGAGAATCTGTGTGCCATCTGTATGAATCGATAATTTATCAGTGAAGCAGCCTCCTCATATCAAACATGGTAACGCGTCATCTTTACATCGTCTCTGACCTCGAGTGATCCTTGCCATCGTATTTCAAGGAATGACGTAACTTTTACTGGCGTTTAACCCAAGAAATAAATGTTGTTCGGGGTAGTCTTATTGCAAGATCAACTTCCGGGATCCTGATTTTTAAGGGAATTCGGCGCTTGACAAGAGAGAAAACAGAATGTTCTAAAGCAGAATACATGATTCATTATAAGGAGCACAGAGTATTAGATTAAATGTAAAGGACTCTCTTCTTCATATTCGTCCTAGTCTTTTTTTCCTCCCCATCCTGCTCCATATCCGTCTTCTTTTCTCTTTTTCTTTCTTCTCCTCCTCCATCTCCTCGATCTTCTTTTACTCTTTAGTGTTGCAACCATAGACTAAGGATGTATCTTTACTCTATACATCTTTACTCTATGGTTGCAACTATTATTAATGTAGCATGACAGTTGCAGAGACCGCGCTCTAACGAGAGCGAGTATCTCATAAACGGCAAGTAGATTGCCTAATTCAAAAAACAACGATTCCAGAGTGGTGTTTGAGAAATGAATGTTGACTTGAGACTAATATTCGGGACATGTGGTTCAACGTGCGATGGAAAGCCCTCCATACTGTCTGAACATTTCTCCAAGAGGTTATACCGTTCACGAAGAACTGAAATAACGTCTTAAGCACACAACTCCATAAGCATACATACACAGTGAGGGTGAGTTGTGTTGCCTCGAGGCAAGCTCCGAGTAGTCCCAATAGCCACAAGTGGTCTCTACAAGCTTGGCTGCGGGTCCGCATACCGAGCAAAACTCCACTACCCGAGACATGTGGGGCTCGTCTACTGTAATAGGACACTGTACAACAGATTATCGGTTAAATATTTTTTTAAAAAATAAAGACATTATGCAAATGATTTAAAATTTAATTCACTCAATAAAATACTTTACATTTTAATAAATTAATTTCTATCATTCATAATAAAATAATGAATTTGTAAACTAATAAGTAATTTAATTTAATGTCTAATATTATAGTCTTTAATTTTTAGAATATTCCATAATCGCAAGGAAGCGTTTCCTTCAATAAAAGCACCCGTGTTACTTTACTCACCCTTAGGGTATTTCCCGAATTTAGCGTTAAGGCCGCTCACAATAACCCGTGACGGGAACGGCAACGCGAACGCGAACGCAAAGAAAGTTGAAAGGTGGACATCTCAGGCAAGCGTTCATAACACGACGGGAACGCGAAGCTTGATGGGAACGGAACGCGAAAGATGGTCAACATTTATCTCGACCCGGAACGGGAAGCCTCTCGACCAATGAGAGTACCGCAAATGGAGGCGAAGCTTTCCAGCTGATCGAGCGCGCGGCCTGCGCGCGAAACTGGTCTTGAGCGGTGTTGAGGTTACATCTTGGATTTGCGAGGTTAGGGTTTGAGGAGGATTTAGTTAGTAGTCGTTGAATTGTTTTAGTTCTTTTTAGTGATTTCAGTATTTCTTTTCTATTCATATTAATATATAGAATTAAAATTCCCACAAATATTTTTTTATGTTTCATTTAAGTACATTAGAGTTTTTGTTTATTGATTAAACTTTCGTTAGTTGTATTTCCATAAGTTCTTAGTAGTTTTTGCATTTTTCCATTCTGATGAATTATTTTTTTCATTAATATTCTTTCGTTAAGTATTCATTATTCATACTACCACAAGCAAAAAACTGACAGATGGCAAAGCAAAGAGGGAACAGAGTAGCGCAGCTAGAAGTGCTTTGTTTCGGCGACTCTCCTGAAGTACTCGTTTTTGCCGCTACAGGTTCATAACCCTATTCCTCTTCCCGTTGGCGTTTATTGTGAAGCGCACGTACCTCGCGTTCCCGTTCCCGTCCTCGCCTTCGCGTTGCCGTCCCGTTCGCGGGCTATTGTAGAGCAGCCTTTAGCCTGCCGTTATACTGCGATTTTTCGTAACTGTGCCCATGACAGGAATCAGCTGTTGACGGTTTCATCCAATCGAAAGCCTAAACGTCACCATAGTGACGCCACTGTCGCGAAATATAAGCTCCCGATTGGATGGCAGCGAAACAGCTGGTTTGAAGAGAGGTGTGTGTGGGGATTGCGCAGCAAGCGTGGGCGCCGCTCCCGTCGCCGCCGCCTCTGCGGTCGCCGTCGCAGCGATCGCCGCCTCAGCGGACGCTGCCCACCGCGTCGACGCTTCATCGGCACCCGCGCGGCCTGCAGTTCTTGCAGCCCCCCAAGCCGCCGTCGCCCCCCAAGCCGCCGTCGCCCCCCAAGCCGCCGACGCCCACCAAGCCGCCGTCACCCCCCAAGTCCCCATGGTCGCCCACGATGCCCAAGACGGCCTTCCCTCCAAGTGAGACCCGCAATTGCATTCCATCTTTTTCAATTTTTACTTTCCCCTTACGTACGTACGTATAGTATAGGGAAAGTTATGTAATGCTGCACAAAAAAACGTTTGTTCATACAGCTCCATCAGGTCACAACAATCACACGTAAGTCACAGATATTCGCGAACGCAAACTGAATTCCATTGTTGCAGACCTTGCATTGTCGCTATTCTGAGAGCTATTAACTTCTTTTTACTTTTTATTTCAAATATTTAAAAATAAACAATTTCAAAAATATTAATGTGTAAATGTATACAAATGTCGAATGTAAAAAAAAACAAAGCAGTAATACACAAAATTGCAATTTCTAATTTACCATGCATCCAGCTGTCCGAAGCGCAGTAAATTTACAGCAGGCCCATTATCTTTGTAACAAAATTATAGAAAAAACTACTCGTATTTTGAAAAAATTAAGCATGACTTGATTTGAAGATGTAGTTTTGATAAATACTTTTAATTGAGAAAAAATGTATTTTTTATAATTGTAGTTGTAAGAAAACGACAATTTTAAAAATACAATTTTACAATATTATATTTGTCAGAAATTATAGAAAAACTACTCATATTTTCAAAACTTCAACATGACCTTATTTGAAGATCTGTTTTTGATGAGCATATTTCATTAAGAAAACAATTGTAGTTGTAGAAAGACGCCGAATTTTTTTAATTTTTTAAATGTTTGCAAAATCAGGCATTTCACGAACATTAAAACCTGCACCATTCTCTTAAACTTCCTTTATGCTATCTCAGGTCCCAATTTAATAAAAAAACTTGTGCGGTTTTTAAGAAAAAAATGGTTTAAAGAAATAAAAAATGGTCTGCTTGATACAATTTGTAGAAAAAAATACTTATGTTTTTGAAAGATTGAACATGACCTTATTTGAAGACCTGTTTTTATGAACACATTTCATTAAGACAAAATTTGTATCTTCATAATTGTAGTTGTAGGAAGATGACGAAAAGTTTTTGATTTTTTTCAATTTTCGAAAAATCAGAGTTTTCAACCAACATAAACCCTATGCCATTCTCTTCAATGACCTTCACACTATCCAACAACAAAATTTGGTCAAATTATTGGCGCCATTTTTTTGAAAATTTTGAAATGTCCCAGGGGTTTTTCATGTAAAGTATCCGCCAAAATAAAATATCGGTTTCAAATTCAAGGGCTGCGAGATTATTTAGATCGATCGGGAGTATCAATTTTGGAGAAAATCGACTGAACGATTTAGTTCACAGAACGACGGACGGTCATACGTTTTGCTTTCAATTGGTTTTTCGGTATAAAGGACCCACAAAAATAGGGATTCTGGCTGCACCACCTGTTAGCACATTTTTCTTCTTAATTTAGCAACTGGATTTATCCACTTTTTTGATACCAAGGCCCTGAAATAAGTTTTTTACTGCCGAAAAGGCCGCCGTTTTTTCGCGCAGCATTACATAACTTTCCCTACACTTATACGTACGTACGCACGTACACGCCCGGCATGCACGCAAAACAACGCCCAGAATCACTAACAATCAATCAATCGGGCATCCTCATAGGACTCACTAAATGATTAGGGTATTTTTGATATAATAAAAAGTTTTGAAACAAACTTGACATAGCGGGATTTATATCCGGATTTGAGAAGATGCCCTCCACTATTGCCCGAGAGAAGCAATAGTTCCTCACAGAGAAACACTGTCGATATTCATTCGCTCTCTCATTTCTACACGAATGAGAGACTGCTCTGGGAATACACTGTATGATTGACAGTAGAGTGAAGAGTCGCCTATGGCGGTTACACTGCTCTCGCACTTTCGTAGGCTTCGACATCCTTGGGATACGCAGAGATGGACCAATTAAGATCCCCTCTCATGCGCAGACCACAGGTTTTTCAAAGTTGTCGAGCTTAAGTTGATCTCTCTTTGGTTGTTTGGGAAGCGGAATCCGGAGTAGAGACCTTTGCGCGGAGAATCGGGTCGAGTCTTCCACTGCTATCCTGTTCTCATCCGCTTCACTCACTAGAACTCCTGGCTTTCTCGGCTACACTCTCACACCCAGCGGAGTTGTTTTGACTCTAAGCTTTCATGGACACACCTTAAGAAGTAATAATGCAGCAATGTCACTATAACCTCTTAAGAATATAATTTATTGTGTAATGGATTTAATTCGCCACAACTGAAGTATATTTTTTAACATTTCTTGCCATTACCGTTCTGCGGAACGTAGGTGCAAGGAACACCTCAATCGGAATACGCAGGTAAACGGGAGAAACAAAATGTTGAAATGATACTTTTATGTATGAATAATTTTGTAGTGATAAGAACGACATAAAATTTTTATAAATATTTATTTTAAATAACATAAATTCCACACGTGACAACATTTTTTTCCTCATTTTTCTTATACTGAAGTCTCGCAATCGTCACACTTTATTTAACATATTTCTTTCACACATTATTGTCTTACCGATGTAAACTTCTTAGAGACGGAATTCTGAAGAAAATTAAGTCTGTGTTTTATTTAA
>JAHLJT010009419.1:192995472-193026302 GCA_031308135.1 Acheta domesticus | reverse complement strand
TGTGTTTTTGGTGGCCCCAAGATTATCTGAGATACTAGATATCCAGTTGCATACACGATGTGATTGATTTCAGTACTATCTGATCTCTATTGAGGTCAGTACAACCCATTTAAGATATAATTAGCTGTTTTCTATCACTCTCTTAGCTTTAGCATTTTCGCAAATTCTCCTCAACGGTGCACGAGATTCGAATGGAAGTAGACGAATTCGTTCTATCTCGCGTCGGGGGAGGTCCCGCATCATTGTCCTTATCGTGTGACTCATGGCAGATGAATTTTCACCACTGACGGATGTTTCATTTGGAAGAGATGAACCTTCAAGGGGACCATCGTTTTCAGGGATATTAGATGGTTCTAAATGTTCGTCATGTGGATAGTTTGATCGAAGAACATACTCCGCGTTTCTCTAGATGTCTGCAAGTTGTTCTGCTGTGAATTTTTCACTGCTGAGTATGTATCGTCGTTGACTGGCAAGCTTCTTTGAGTCTAGGGTAGGTCTCATATCTGGATTCCGCTCTCTCCATATCTTAAAGACTTCTATTTCTGAGCCCCCATTTTCGCTTTGCATAGTAGAAGCACCACATCACCTCCTTTAACTCATCCCGTATCATCTCTGACGATGGCTTCGAGCTACTGCCGGCTCTGGGTCCCTGGGACTAACATCCGTGGGATGGCCAGATTCGATAAGGTGACATTAGCTCGGTTTCTGAGCAGGTATGGGACATTGGTAGAACAAGGCACGTTAAGGTTCATTACATTGCTTGTTAAATCCATTTTGCTCATTGGTTGCAAGTGAAGATTCGCAGGTAGCAAATTCGAGTTCACAGACCACACTTAACCTTCGGGTTGTTTCCTGCTTTCCGTTAATGCGACCCATAGTGTCCTCGGGGCATCCCCCGCAGGGCCCAGCAAGGGGTCCCTCCGATCGCCAGTCGGCATTACTAAACCCCACGGGAATTTCACTGACTGCTGAAGGCAGCCTCCTTCGCTGGCTAATGCAAGGTTCGGGCCTCCCCTCTAATCAGTGGCCTAGTGTGCCAACCCAGTTTCTCTCCTGTACCCTCCATGGGCCGATAACAGGAAGTCCAAAGGTTCATGACCGTTCCCTCTCTACTTACTTCCCACTCTCCTCAAAATTGAGTACTTCTTCGCCGGACCCCTCACCTTCAACCTATTCAGCAAGGGTGGCCCTACCAGTAGCTAGGCTACCACTGACATAGCTCTCAGGCTCATGGGGGAACTCAAGCTCCATCACCAACTGCAAGGTCGTGTACTCCCTAGGAGGAGTTGTTGTTGGTGTTATAATAATAATAATAATAATAATAATAATAATTATTATTATTATTATTATTATTATTATTAATTGTTAGGATTAGTTGAGTTTGTCAATTAATATATACATATACATGTAATGTCTCAGAATGAACATGTGAACAATTTCAAGTAGTGATGTTGCAAAGATGAGATTTGCCCCTGATGGGTAGGCAACTCATCATTCAGTGGTGTTTTACAGGACAACGAAATCTATTTCATTGCGTTCGAACGTCATACTTCGCGCACGGCAGTGTTGTCAAGGTCGATGCCACGAGCGGGAGTCCTTGGCACGAGTGCCACGACGAAATCGCCCCTTCACGCAGTTCGTCATCCTGCCACCAGAGACAACGCCATTCTTATTGTAAAACGGCAGGGTTACTAATAGTTTCCTTTCCCGACGCTACTAGCGCAGAGTACCTCGTGGCATGCTACGGAGCCACGACGCGTACAACTGCCACCAGTAGAAGACCTTGACACCACTGGCGTATGGGATTTCTAGCGGAGAGGCTGCCCTTAGGCAATGTTCCGCACCTGAGTTTTCGACTCGGGCTTCCTTGGAAGCCTACCCCTGACGCGGGTCTGGTGACCTTATCGAGCACGGCGCGATTTACTGGCGGTCCTCTGATACGCCTGGGGTTTAACTCTCACTTTCCCCGTCACACGTCGGTCTCTGTTAACTATATGCGAGCTATCTTGTTGGAAGAAAGTGAGATCTCATTAGGGCGGGATTTAATTTTGGCGGGCATCTGCCAGGGGTCTTTTACATGCAACAAGAGTGACATGGGTACTGTGAATTTTCCGCCTTTCGAAAATCCTCGCATCTCGATCGAACCCGCGCTGGGGGTTAAGAGGCCAGTAAGCTAACTCCTCACCCACCGAGGTGCTCTCACACAAAAATGGCCACTGCATTACAGTTGCCTACCAATCAGGGGCAAATGCTACATGTTTAACTTCGCTACATGAAATTTCCCACTATATGATCAAGTGGCACAATATGATATTTGTCTCCTGTATGATTGATTCTTTAATGGACTATTAGGAAAATGAACTTTCTTTCATTATTTTATAATTTAAATTAGCAATCCGCATTAATAAATTGTTTTACTTGATAAAAATAATTTAATTTCTTGTATGTTTAACATTTAGTATTAGAACTAGGTTTCAACACAATTTCCAGAAAAAAATCTTAGTAGCTACCTCTTTAGAGACTGAAGTCTCTAAATTCACATTCTGTAATTGTAATTCACATCCTGATTTGCTAAAATTTGTTCGGACACATCCTCCTGCGACGTGTTGGGTCTGAGACAATAGGTCACGAGCGAGAGTTCATCAGCTTTACCAACTTCCAAGATGGACTCGATAGCACGTGTAATTAGAAAACGATCGTGAAATGTTTTGATGATGAAATATCTTGGAGTATTTCGATACAGAAAATTTATATTAGTTACAATAAATCGTGTAAATTCATTAAAGATCAAAAATTAAAGTTGTTAAAATAAATAATAATGAGTATTGAGACATTGTTCAAGAAAAATTGGCAGATTAATAAGAAATTTTTGGAAATGTTGTGCTCTTTAAGCAACCAGCAAAATGCGCTTTATATAACCAAACAATTATGTCTAAATTTTTGAAAATTAGGTAACATAAATTTAATGAGCGTACTTCTCTCTGACTGCAAGGAAAAATATGCCTGGCATATAAATTCGGTCCCTACTCTTAAGTTTGAGAACATGCCAGGCGAAATTTACGCTACGCTTGGATAAACGGCCAGTGAGAGTCGTAAGAAGAATATTTCGTCACGGTGAGGAAGAGGCGAGCCACGACCCGACAAAGGGAAACTTTCTTTTCCGATCACGGCAAATGCGACTGTTGTGTATGAGAAACCTTCCGTTATGACACATCATGCAGCAGCCGTTATGACCTATTTTTCAATGACAGGAAACGCAGCCATCTTGGTGAAGATACACACCGAAAGAGCTCTTAAGGAGCACTTTCTTTCTCTTTTTGTACCTCAACTTATACTTAAGAGAATTCACCTCATTGGACACACGAGCGTGGGAGTTTGGAAGGTCAGAAGGTTATGATTTGTCGTCGGCTAGCAACAAAACACAGCGACGCATTAGAAGTAAATGGAAATAGCGTACTTCTGCGTCTTAATTCAACCCGTTACTGTATGTATTGCATTTGTTCACTTTTGACGAGATAGACGATCCGGCAAAGACAAAGGGAATTACGCTCATACATAACCGTGAGAGCGATAAGTCTCGAGAAAAACACTCACCTTTCGTAGTCAAGGTCGAGTACTGTAACGCTTACCAGAGCAGCGGAAGCTTATGTGTCCCAGCACAATAATACTTACAACAGTTTTCTCTCAATCAGTAGTTGAAAAAGGACATTAACAACAATTTTTACTTTCCCGTATATATACGGAGTAGTATACGAAGTATATGGAAAGTTACGTAATGCTGCGGAAAATCGATTTCGAGATTTCAACGGAAATACACATTTTGGGGACCCCTGATACCGAAAAAGTGTTTGTTCAGAAAAACGTCCATCCGTCTCTCAGTCTGCCTGTGAACATGACTGCCGCATAAACTATAGGTACAATCTTTTCTAAAATGGATTTCCCCAGTCGATTTGCGCAAGGTGCTGCATTTTGAAACATTTTATTCAAAATTTGGTGGTCTTTCATGTAGCTCCTCGTATATTTTCAAAATTTTCTCAAAAACCGCTCCAAATGACCGAAATCAGCTGTGGTGGGAGACTTTAACGCTGCAATACATTAAATAGTGTATTTCCGTTGACGATATCCGAAGCTTTCGAGTAATTTATGAAGAGTATGTGTGTTCTTTATTAAATTCTCTGCTTCCCAATAATCTGCTTGACAATGAAGATATTATTGGAGTAAGACCTACCCTTTCTGAATACAGATTGTTCTTCCAGTAACATGGTCTCTGCAATATTACGTACTCTGGATGCGGTTATTTTTTAATATATCTTGTAAGTAACATTTAAAAGATTTATTCCTCTATAATTTTCACAGGACGACCTGTCACCTTTCTAAAAGGTAGGGCTTATTACTGAAATTTTCCACTCTTGCGGTATAACCACTTTTTTCCAACATAAATTGAGAAAGTGTAAGAGCCTTTTCTATCAATTTTCTGAAGCATATTTGATTATTTCGCCTTTAATACCATTGCTTTCACTCCTTTCTATTTTTTTATTTTTCTTAAGGCATCTTCCAGTTCCTCATATTCTATTTCATCAATTTCCCTTTCTGTTTCTAAGGGCTCATCTCTGTTTTCATAACCAGGTTCTGTCCATAAACATTTACAATAAGAGAGGAATTGGTAAATACTCTCATAAATGGCTCCACATTTTTTCTCCAAACTTTTCGAATGGATAGTGCCAATTGCACTCTTTAATATAACGTAAAGTTCACTTTGGGGTATTTTTTCGTTTTTTTCAAAAGTACACGAATGTAATATTTTTGAAAGATTTCTCACACTGTTAAATGGTAATTGGTGAACACCATTGTACTTATAAGTTAAAGTGCTTCAGGTGACTTCTAACAATTTTTTTCGAAAACAAAGATTTTCTGTGAAAAAGAGTTTCAAATTTAGAATTCACCGTAGTACTTAAACTCCATTTTTGTAATAACTGATCCAAATGTTTCAAAGAAATTACTTTTTGTACCTCAACTTATTAACAAGGTTGTACTGTGCTTTAATATTATTAAAATAATATTTCCGTTCTACAATTGGGAAACCAAAAACTTAATAAAATATTTAAAAAATGTACTTTGGGTGGCGATAGTGGGCTGCTGGCAAGAGTATGTGGTATGTCCTAATAGCTAGCCGAGACCAAAGGAAATAGGAAACTAATACGGGTAAGTCTGTGCCATTATGTAGCACCACTAGTTTATTGTAGAATATCTTGATATATGTACTACGACTTAGTTATCATTGCCTAAGCAACGCAAAAACCACCTCACAGATTCTTAGGATCATTGGGATAGGTTGACGAACGTGTACATGCTACGTGGTCAGTGGAGTATCTTTATTAATATTTTACTTCCCCTGCTCGAACAATCAGAAGAACTTCATTCAAACGTTCATGAAAACTGAGCCTCAAAGGCAAAAAAATGATTTCAAAAATGATTTCATTTCGAATTCAGGTTCCAAGTCTTAGCTAAGAACACCATTCATCTTCTTTACAAAAATGCTGTTGACCAATGTTGTCGGAGCTCTGGGATTTGTTTTACAAAATTTGAGGAAGAACTTTGCTAAAATCATTCAGCAGACTGGGAAATACAAGGCATCGTTTTATTACGAACAGCCCATATTTGCCGCAAAGTATTGTAGAGGCATCGGCAATCTCTAGGCATGCTCCTTAGGAAGCTGGTTACAATCAGGAGTATATTTTATATTCAACTTCATAACATCTTCAATCGTAAATTAGAGTAATAATAATAATAACAATAACAATAATAATAATAATAATAATAATAATAATAATAATAATAATAATGATGATGAGACACAAAAATGTTAAAAAATCGTGGAGAGACAAACCACTCCACGGACAATACCTAAAAAGAATGGACAAGGTGCAGATCAATAAAGATCAATCATTTATGTGGCTTAAAAGGGGAAGAATGAAGCCAGAATCGGAAGCACTTGTAATAGCTGCCCAAGATCAGGCCTTGAGAACACGACATTATGATAAAGCGGTTCTCAAAATTTCCCAAGATGATAAATGCCGCATTTGCCTGGAGCAAGTAGAAACCATTGATCATATTGTCTCAGCTTGTCCAATCCTAGCAAAGACCGAATACCTTAAAAGACATGACAGGGTGTGTAGCTACCTCCACTGGCAGATCTGTACCGCCCTCGAAGTTCCAAACACATGCCCCAAGTGGTACGAACACTCACCGAAACCGGTGACGTCTGTTGGATTGTGTACGATATTCTACGACCAACAAATTCAAACTGATCGCACGATAGAGGCAAACAAACCGGATATAATTATCCGGGATTTGGCGAAAAAATCGTGTTTACTTATCGATATTGCTGTACCTTGCGATCAAAACGTCGTTACCAAGGAGGCAGAGAAACGTCTTAAATACAAGAGTTTGGAAATTGAGATCAGCCGAATGTGGGGCGTAAAAGCACAGGTCGTACCGATAATTATCGGAGCTCTGGGATTTGTTCCGCAAAATTTGTGTAAGAACTTGGCTAAACTTCCAGGTCATTCAAAAGACTGGGAAGTGCAAGAAATTGCTTTATTTGGCACAGCTCACATTTTGCGCAAAGTATTGTAGAGGCACCGTTAGTCCCTAGATCTGCTCCTTAGGTAGCTGGTTGCAACCCGGAGTAGATTTTCTACTCAGCCGACTCATAACATCTGTAGTCGTGATATGGAGGATCAATAATAATAATAATAATAATAATAATAATAATAATGGAATTCAATGTGTGATATGAATCAAGATATCGACTCAAAAGAAATCTCGCAATGTTTCACACGTGGCGAACCGCTTTAAATCATGAAACATTCCAAGATTCTGGATACAAAATTATTCAAATTAGTTATTCAATAGTTATTCAAATTATCGTTTTCCATATTATCGCGGCAAAAAGTATTATTCTTTCATGAAGAACATGAGGGTTCAGGGCAGGAATTTATAGCTAAGTTACCTTTGAAAATATATTTTATTATATAGGAGCGAATATTTTGTTAACAAAACTCGAAAAAAACCTCTCTTTTCTGTATTCAAAATTCGACTAGAATATATTTAGGATAGAGATCACAGAATTATGAAAACGTGCACAAAATTCACTTCTCCCCATAGCTCGTCAAACGCAGTTTTTAACTGTTTTTGACGTAAATAAATAAATAAAATACTTCGACGGAATAACTCGATGAAGAGGTGAGAGATGTGGGTCTTGACATGACTATTGGATTTAATTTCAAATCAGACTCTGCAAAATGACTGTTGTGGAATTCCAAAAAGTTTATGGATTCATCAGTCAACACATTGTTTGAATTAGTGGAGCTGGAAAGAAAATTTCAAAAGATAACGTAACAACTGGCTCTTTGCCCGTAGGGTAAAAAGGAAAACCATTGTTAAGAGGTCTAATAAGAAGGACCATAAGACCTCTGTTCGCGCACTGATCAACAAGGACCGTGTCAGAAATTGGGGTCCCTTGGCATCTGGCGAAAAATGGGACAGGACTCAGAGCCTTTGGATGAGGAATCGGGTCTGAGGCCTGCATCTCATCTGAAACAATGACGGAGTAAAAACGTAAACAATAAAGTTTTGAGGTACGACTGGCAAGCTAATCCCTCGCCAAAGAGGATTTCAAAAGAGAAGGCATCAAGTTGTGCAACCGAAGCATTCTATCTTAGAAATAATAGTTCAACCAACTTACTATAGGAATGAGAAATAATTTCCTTGCCACATACAAGAACTTCAGTCTGTAATTCAAAGTCGGCTCCTGCTACAAACCACATGAACGTTAATCGTGCAAAGTGAAAATTTGCATCTCTTGAAAAAGTGATCCTCTCTTCAATTTTTGGTACTGTGCCGAGAAGTTTTTTAAATGTTCACTTCCGCAAATTTACAATCTGTACGTATTTCAACATTGAGTATATGATAATAAGTAAAAACATATGACAGAAATAAATACCGAATTACAATTGCCCTTTTTAAAGGTTTGATAAATCTAAAATGTTTTCTTCTTTTCAGCCTGTTGTCTGTTGATTATCAGGGTAATTGTTGGGTGATTCGCTTGTTTTTAATCTCTTCCGATATATTTGACTCTTGGTGATTAGTTCGACTACCTGTCGCGGTCTCTGTAGAGCATTTTATTTAACACGAGGCGTTGCATTCTAATGTTTCACCACAGTTTCTGGGTTGATGGCCCCCATCTCCATCAGGTTTTTCGTCCAGTTTCCCTGATCCTTGAGCAAATGCTGAGATGGTCCTTTGTTTTGCTTCTGGACATAAATGTAACTTCATTATTTGAGCACGTCTTCTGAATTTCAGTGGGAAATATAGTTATTCAAATTATTGTTTTCCATATTATCGCGGCAAAAAGTATTATTCTTTCCTGAAGAACATGAGGGTTCAGGGCAGGAATTTATAGCTAACTTACTTTTGAAAATATATTTTATTATATAGGAGCGAATATCTTGTCAACAAAACTTGAAAAAAAAACGCTCTTTTTTCTGTATTCAAAATTAGACAAGAATATGGTTTAGGATAGAGATCACAGAATTATGAAAACGTGCACAAATTTCACTTCTCCCCATAGCTCGTCACACACAATTTTTTAACTGTTTTTGACGTAAATAAATAAAATAAAATGTTTTAGTTCCGTATCTTCGTAGAGTGACGGACAAATGACTGTGCAATGCTTGCGCCATTGTTGGCGATCGGTGTCTGCCCGTCGCACCCCAACCGCTTTGTGACTCTCCCGGCGGTCACGTCGCTTGCAGCGCCTCTGCGACGCAGCGCCTCAGCAGCGGCGATGCAGGTAATAGCCGCCACTCGGCAGGAAGAAATTCGCACGTACCCTTTCATGGATCAGTTACACAAGACTAGTGATTTCAACATTATAGCTGGATGCACAACTGTAATGCTTTGAAGTGCTGAAAATCGTGACGATCGTGTTTCATTAGATTTGCTGTGGTGAACGTCTTCCTACAGACTTTCTTACGAATTAAATGTGTCTTATAGTGATATTTACAATCGTTTCTGTTAACGAAAATGCCAAAGTATTGCGTAGCATTCGGTTCTAAAGAACGCCAACAACCTGTAAACTAAATGTGAATGTTATTAGATGAGAAATTATTTGGTATCCAATACTTTAATATTTTTTTTCGGTTTCCGATGACTATTATTTGCTATAAGTTGATCTAGCGAAATTATTAAAGATACGTACTTCCCTGCGTGAATATTAAAAAGGTCTACAAGAAATGAAAGACTATATTTTGTTAATGTACTGTAGGTGAAATTCAATTTGCAATTTCGAAGTATTAAATTTTAGTTACATTCAACTTTTTATTAAGGTTTAGTGAACATAAAAGAGATTAAATGTTGAAAATTGAAAAGAGACGCTAATTCCTGCTATTTGGTTCTGAGATAACACTGGATTCTGAGATAATTCTGGACAAAATAGACGTTCACAATCATGGCGGACCGTCACGATTTCTGAGTATAGTGTGTTGTCTGCAGTCTATACTAGAGCTCACAGCACAAGATCCCATTCGGGCAACTTCGACACATTTCGATTGGGTACGGACTTCTTTCCGGTGAGACAC
Organism: Acheta domesticus; assembly: GCA_031308135.1. NCBI lineage: Eukaryota > Metazoa > Arthropoda > Insecta > Orthoptera > Gryllidae > Acheta > Acheta domesticus. The sequence continues at coordinate 193,016,661 of JAHLJT010009419.1, read as the reverse complement.
ACAGCGAAGCGCCGGTTCCTGAAATAAGCATACGAACGTGACAGGTACGTGACAGGTACGTGACTAGGGAGAGGGTAGAAGCGTGAAACCCTTCTCGAAATGCTAAATCGCTCTTTTTGTTCTCATTCGCGGTTATATCTTATAGTAGATAAAATGTCAATTAGTTACATTTCACAATGACAATAAAGAACATTTTAAGTAAAATGTCAGCCAATTCTTTTATATTATATCAAACTGCCAAAGTGTGTAGCCAACATTCGAGTTAGTTCTGATACTACGTGAATGCTTCGTATTTCCAAGATAGTTCTCGAGAACTAAGCGAAATTAATGAGGGGTGACCAGCCAGATGGTGATGTCATGGAGCAACGATAGCGGCATACCGAGAGGGAGGGAGCCCAAGAGTTTCAGCCTCCTCCCATAAGCCGATGACACAAATACACAATTGTATTTTTTTACTAATTTAAAAGAAACTAGTTGTGCTACAACATCACACACTTTCTCCCATTATTTTTAACTTTTAACTTCGCGCTTTTTCATTTAAAGTTTTGAATAAAAAAATCTATCGTTTCAAACTATTTAATTTTCACATTAAATGTTCTAAGAGTTTTAATTTTTATGAAAAATGATTAAGATGTGTTAATAGGAGAGAAATTGTGGTATAAATAGTATTACATAACCATTACATAACCATTACAAATGGCGAGAAAGCACATGCTATTTCAGCACTACTAGTTTCTTCTTGTTGCAGGGATCGTCGACTCCTCGGTCTTCCCTAGCGCGCAGCTCTCGAGATCGCGGCAAAGGTGAACTGGCTTACATACTATTTCGGACGTCAGACCTATCAAGTTTTCAGTCTTTCAGTTCACAGTGATTCTCCGCTTTGACGGCATTTATATCCTGAATCATTTTAATTCAGATCATGGGCCTCGTGCGCTCGTACATCTTTTACACAAGTCGTTCCTTGCATTCAAAACAATTATAACTAAAAATCACTAGAATAAAATGCGTTTGTTGAACATAAAATTCCTTTCTGCAAAGGATAGTATGGCACGAAAAGTAACGCAACGGCGTTCATTACGTTAAAAACAGATGAAATACATGTAAATAATGAATTCCGTCGTTGCGAAAAACTTTTAAAAAATGTTGTTATTGGTGGTGGTGCTACAGACACTCGAGTTTCCTAATCTCTTTAGTCTGGCCTAGCATTTTGGTTCCGCCTCACAGTCTTCCCTCTATGTATAAACGCTTAAAAGACATTTTCCCATTTTCTTAATTTTTCGGGCCTCTAATAGTAGCATTGAAATATGATTATAAAAATAAAATAAAAGAGTAAAACCTAGTCCGAAATCGAGAATGTCGTTGAAAATCTTGCGGGCCATTTTTAGAAAATGTCATTTCAGATTTGAATTTTTGATCATAAGGACACATTTGAAGCATCTGAGCTCACAAATACAATAACGTATAAAAACGCCGGTTATGTAAATATTACCATGGTATTAAAAAATACGTTTGTGAAGTGTTGGAAAAATAAAAAAAAATAATAAAAATAGCGTTGAAATTACAGGTACTCCGCGCGAGCATATAATTATGTCCCTATTGATTACGTCAGTATCGAAATGTTACTGATTAATCAATGTCAATTATTTGTTCAAAATAGTTGTTTTCAGACATGATAAACTGAAACTAGAGCGTCCCTGCGAGATGAGATAGCTGGAAAGAGCTATTCTCCCGCTTTGGCGAGAGGCCCAAAAAGTAACCGTTTTTTAGTGCGCTCTATTGCGTAAACAGTTTTTCATGTAATTAAAGTTAATATATGTATTGTGTAGCAAATTTATCGACTTTCATTTTGGAAATAACAATTGTTTCGATAAATCGCAGAGTTTTGCAGACACAAGAAAAAACAGAAAAGGGAAATTTTAAAGTTTATTTATTTTTTTGTTGAGATTTTCTCTGTGAAGCCGATATTTTTTGAGGTGATAAACAAATTCGAATACAGTACCCACACTAACATATGACTGGTTTATTTCAGAACAACATAAGTCAGAATTTTGGCCATTTTGACTTTTTAGTTGAATAATATTCTCTGTATGTAAATGTGACGTTTCAGACAGATGTAACGTATGTCAAGCTATTCTAAAGGTAGTTTTTGAAGAGCACGCAAATGGAAATTAATATAGATACAACATAAGTCAGTGACTTGTGTACTTTCTGTATTAAAACGCGAGAAGCGGCTTCTCTTTGGAGTTTAACAGCTGATCGATTTCATACGAGACGGTGTAATTGCAGTGTGCATTGACGCAAAATTTGAACCTTCCTACAATACCAGCCCAAAACTTGCGCCGACAGTTAATACTCGGGTCCATTAACTGAAGGATGACTCTGCCACATTCTTCGTAAATCATGAAGGAATGGGGCCTAAAGAGCCTAGTGAGATAGCGAAATCTACTACAGACTATCTAAGTACCTCAATGTCCAACTTAGAAAACCTCCAAAAGTCTTCATACGGCTGTGGAAGTCAAAATAAAAATCATACAGTATGGAGTGACAGATCATTCCGTGTTCTTCATGTAAAGTACCCTCAAAAATCAAAATATTCGGTTGAAATTCGCAAAACCTCGAGTTCGTTCAGATCAATCGAGGAATATCAATTTTGGAAAAATCGGCTGAATGGTTTAGGCGCTAGCGTTGACCACAGACGGTCAGACGGACAGAGAGACGTTTTGCCCTCAATTGGTTTCAAGGCCCCTCAAAATATGGATTCTGGCTACACCACACGTTAGAGGAAGTAATTTAATATTTATAGGAACATGATTTATCTGCTTTTGCGTTACGGGTGCCCGTCAATAACAATTTTTCTGCCGAAAATTCGCCATTTCCCGGCGCACAATTACACAACTTTTTCTTCTTACGAAGTAAGTGCGACAATGTAAAAATCGATTGATGACATCAAAAAGTTAAAGGAGTACTAGAATATCCCACACGAGGAAGAAGTGGGTGCGTTCTCCGCAGAATTATACAATTAGGCAGTGCGTGAAACTAATTACGGAAATAATTAGTTAAATGTAACAATTTCTTGTAATTAAGGTGTTTATTCAAACATATTTCAGATAAAGAAGCATTTAATGAATGACAATACTTTTTTGTTCCAGAATGTTTTATTTCAGAAACAACATAAATCAACCATGTTTGTTAGTAAAAGATACAAAATAGCTTAACTTTTTTGTAAATGAGACAATAAGTCTACATAATATGCATAAAACAACTAAAATAATTCACACAATGTTTCTTACAAATATAGCCTGATTAGAAGGGTTTTTATCCGTTCTGAAAAGGTACCTGCCAGTGACACATGTTGTTTCTGAAACACGCCATTCATATAGAAGCGTTGGAAAAAAATCTTTCGGCATTTTTTCCTTTTGACTGGGCTATTAAAATAAGTGCAAAATATCGCTTCTCTATGAAGCTCTTTCAATGTACGCACTAATCAACCACTTACTCATAAGCTGTTTATCTCCTAAATTTAAAGAAACTTAATATCAGGTAGTAGTGGGATACATTGCAATATTTTCTTTTGCCAAAAACCAAAAACACTACCCGAAACCATTTCAATCATAAAACGATTTCAATTAATGCCCTTGAAAACAGTGTTACTAAGAAAATAGTAAAGTACAATGAGGACAAATATAGCATTCTATAATTATTCTTTCAATATTCCAAAATTGAATCACTTTATTCACTATCAGCCGCTATGTTCACGTAGTACGCCTATTTAATTTTCTCAAAATAAACACATTGCTTTTACAAAATTATTGTGATCGTAACATACTTCTAAGCATTCCATCTGCCAATTCAAGAGCGCACATGGGCAAAAAAAATCACATAACTTTAATATTTACACACTCACAAAATATTTAATGCATTTAGAGAACATTTCCATTAACGTGATGATTTAATTTTCATTTCTGAACAATCGTTATTTATGTACCGTGTTTGATTAAAAAGAACCTACATTTTTCAGTATTTTTAATTTTTCACGACCCAAATATCTTAATCGAAATCAGGCTTTCACATTATCGTAGAGAATTGAATCCTTGTGCAATGCAAGATTTACGAGAACAATCAGCAGTTTTTTGTACTTTTTCGAAAATGCACCACTTTTAATTCCCATAACTAATGGATTTCTTAAAAAAATTTCATAAGGCCTCGAAATGATGGCTGTTAAAGGATCAATAAATCATAAAACATTAATAAATCATAAATAATTATCAATAAATCTGAAAAGGAAAAAAAATGTCTTTAATAAATTCTGGGCCATTCCACTAAGCGATTTTTGAAAAGCCATCGTTATAGTTATTTTAAACCGTTTGTATTAACGAATGTATTAAACTACTCAATTCATCGCTTATGTAAATTTTCAAGGCGTTGAAAAATACATATGATTTGATGAACTTGAAAAAAATGAAACCTTTTGCTTTTGAAAATTCAAATTAAACAGTGAAAATAGATCCTTTCCCATCTTCATAAGGACATATCGCTCTACTCTAGCAAGAAATATAAAGAAAAGAATTGGAGCCATTTTTTGAGAAAATTTTGTAAAAGACGTTGGGGCTTCCTGTAACCCCCTACAAAATCCCAATATCCGTTTCAAATTCAAAGAGCCGTGACATCAGCCAGATACATTGAGGGATATCAGTTTTGGTGGATATTCTCTTATGATTTAGCCGCTAGCATTGTTCACAGGCGGACAGACTTTTGCCATAAACCAATTATCGGTATCAAATTCTAATATCGAATCAATATTGATTCGATATTGATTCCGAGTATACGTGATAGAGGATGAAATTCACTACACTTTGGACCACGATTTACCCACTTCTTCGTTATCAGTGACTCACAAATCGAGTTCAAATGAAAAATGTTCATAGAATTAAAATACTTTCTGTTTACCACCGAAGAAGTACGCGAGAAAGTAAAAAGCATTAGGCTCACCGAACGCATCTTTCTTTTCTTTATGCAACTGGACATGTAAATATCCTCGACTATGATTTTTTGCCAAAGATGACAACATGACCAAACAATCTTTATCGTTATTTTGATTTGTAGCATTACAGCCAGACTTGGAATGGGCGAAATAAGTTCGTAGATTGGTGATTATATGAGCAGTGGTGGAACGAGATGCAGGGAAAACCTGAAAACCTGCCGTGAACCCGTCATGTCCACCATAAATTGCAATGATTCTACCGGGTTTTTTACCTCCAACCCGAGTGGCGAGATCAAACAAGGACCATCTGAAATATGTTCTTGTTTCAGTGAATAAGCTTTCACTTTGTTCAAACCAGTGAAAGAATAGTGATGGTATTGTTGAGATGCTTAGTATACCAACATAAGTTCGTACATGCCACTGAGAATTGCAGTCGTAGCTGCTTGATCCGATGGTCTGATATTAGATGTATTTCCTAGAGCCTCTTTAGTGCGGCCAAAGGAACTAGTTCTGACAACTGCTGTAGGAGCTGCAAATTCGAAGTACAAGACATAGCAGATCAAGGGTGGCCTAAGTAGTCAAAGCGATTTTTGCTATATGCGCAGTTGCCGAAAATCTATAGATATCAAGAGAATGAATAAGTATTTCTCTAGTAAATAACACAGTAAGAACATATCTTAAAAATATTGTAATGGAAGAATAAGCTGAGACTTTGCGAGGCTACAACGTTATTTTTAGGACCACTAGTAGTTTTCACTCTTCATTACAGCAAGAACATGGCGTCAATTTATTACTATTATTATTATTATCATTATTATTCAATTGACTTTTAAATGTTAATATTGTAATAATATTTGAATATTTTCGATTTCACATGTAAACTGCTGTATTACAAATGGCAAATTGCAACCCAAAGATTTTTTAGCTTGTGGATGGAAAGGTCAGCGACAATGATGTTCAACCATGTGTTGTTCTAACACAACATAAACTGTGGGAACTTAGGCACAAATAGTTCACACTACGTTCAACAAGTGCATACCAAACATGGACATTGCGCAAGAACATTACAAGAGACAAAATTTCATAATTATCTAACAAAAAATTAATGAATTTTGATCATTTGGTAAAAAGATATTTAAATTATTTTCTGCACATTTAAATTATGTTCAGCCCAACATTGCTTAACTTTACCTTGTTTCTTCCTTTAAGCATGGTTCATATTTTGTGTTTCTTAGGGGTCGTCCATAAATTACGTAACGCTAAAGAGGGGGGAGGGGTTTGTTGCAGCGTTACGCTGCGTTATATAGGAGTAGGACGTGTCTTAATTTAGTGTTACATGATGCTGATAATTCTTTTTAAAATTTTTCAACATTAAAAAAAGCTTTCAAGAAAGTACGATGAATAAATTGTTACAATAAATGTACAGAGTTTCTCTTCAATTATATATTGTTTGAATCTGTTAGATTACAAAGAAAATATTCAAAATTCGTCTATAGTATATTCTCGAATCCAATTAAATTAGCGCGTAGACACGACGCCCATGCGTCATCCATGACGGCGTATGCAACTTTAATTAACATAAATTCTTGTATGTAAAACAAATACTATTAATACAATTCGTTTTTCTGCTTTATACCTGGTTTTACTTACTGCAATTGCCGGGGAGGGGGGTCTTGTCGCAAGCGTTACGTAATTATTAGAGGGGGTTTCAAGCGCTCGTTACAGGCGCGTTGCAGAGGGTAGAAAGGGTATTCAAAATACTCCAAATTTGCGTTACGTAATTTATGGACGGCCCCTTAAAAACTCTGAGATAAATATTTCTGATACTAATGTTAGCGCTTTTTCACATTTCTTTGGCATCATATGAAGATTTTTGAATGTTGGGAAAGATACCTTGATACAGATTGAAAAACATACTCATCCTCGCCGATGGAAGATGAGTATTAATGCTTTCATTTTGCAGCGGCTTTCATTTAATGGACATTTCAAAATTTTCGGCAGCTTTACATGACATCATCAACAAATATGACGAACTGGAGCCGGAGAGCAACAAGCCTCGAAGGTCGCCTGCGCTGTCAGCAACTTCCACGAAGCAAGTGCAGGGGCGTCTACAGGAAGTAAGTCACCATCGCGGCGCACTCCTTCCTCCTAACGCTCTTTTCTCAACAATAGGAGAAACAGTCAATGCGAATTTCCACGATTTATTAGAAGAATAAAAGTGTTTGAAAATCAGAAATGTTTAGAGTTAGCCATGGTCTGTTGAAATACATTTCGCCAGATGGCAAAACTTCGCATCTCAAAAAAGACGATTTGGATGTACATATTCCCAGGTATTAAGTGAAACGCTCTGCGTAAGATGCAAAAGCCCGTGTCCAAAATTAACGTCTAAACAGAAAGTGAATATTCAGAACCTCGTATCGTGTCATGCTCAAAAATTAAGTCGCATAACAAGACGTTTTCTTGTTTCTTGACAATACTTGTATTTGAATTTTGAGATACGAGATTTTGACGTCTTAACGGCGATTTAAAAATAATTTTTTATTGATTTAAAAAACTTAAATAAATAAAAATGAATCGCCGAAATGTATGTTCGCGTATAACTTTCAAACGACTACACCAAATTGGATAATTTTGTTTTCTTGTGTTCGTTATTGTCACGACAAGGTTTGTATAAAAGAACTTTTTTAAAAAATCGAACAGAAAATTATAAAAATCTAATATATAAAAATCAATGTTCGTTAGTTCGTGCTCAATGCACTGCCGTATCATTCATCCGACTGGAATGAAACTTCGTCAACTTATTGCTTGCAAATTATTATAAATCCACGGGATGGCGTTTCAGTTAAATGCAATTCCCAATTCAACTGAGGTTTACTGTTATCGAGCGTTGCCGAGTGACATGGGGTGAAATTGAGGAGGACAGGTGCGGGCGGCGCAAGTTGATGAGAGGAGAGGGCAAAAGAGAGAGGGAAAAGAGATAGAGAAAAAGATGGAAAAAGAGAGTCAGGGGAAAGGGAGACAAAAAGTGGGGAAAAGAGACAGAGAGTGGGGAAAAAAGAGGGACAGAGGGAAAAAGAGACAGAAGAAAAAAGAGAGAGGGAAAATGATATTGAGGGAAAAGAGACAGAGGGAAAAGAGAGGGGGAAAGATGTAGATGGAAAAAGAGAGGCAGAGGGGAAAAGAGAGACAGAGTGTGGGGAAAATGAGAGAGGAGGAAGAGAGAGGGGGAAGAAAGAGAGGGAAAGGAGAGTGAGGAAATAGAGAGTGGAATAAGAGAAAGGGGGAGAGGAATATTTCCACAATTATTTCTTCTGAGGCAGCAACACGCCGGGTACCAGCTGGTAAGTATTTATATACTTAATTGGAGGCGACACACAAGTTGAAAGAAGAACATATTCTATATATAATAATAAAGTATGTATAAATAAGAGTAGACTATAGAAAACTTCGTATGCCTCCAATTCACAGAGCGTCTTCAGAAAACTCGCCACTCGAAATCGTCGCGTCATACTCATTAGAAGTAGTTTTGTTATGAACCATGTAATGGACAGATGTGCAGAAGGGCAACTATTATGCCTCAAGAGTATACTGCGATTTTCGTAACTTTGTCCCTGACAGGAATCAGCTGTTTTGCTGCCATCCAATCAGGAGCTTATATTTCGTGACAGTGACGTCACTATGGTGATGTTCAAGCTCCCGATTGGATGAAACCGTGAACAGCTGATTTCTGTCAGGGACAAAGTTACGAAAATCGCAGTATAGTGGACGGCGCCGATACTGCGCAGGAAGTCATGTTTCATGTCAACAAGGAGGCAGGGTCCCGACGTCAGCATGTCAGGGCGTCACAAGTCTGGGGGAGTGATGCGCCCTGGCCGGTGTCCGTCTCTGACGTCACTGCACCCTACCGCCGCCAGCGCGCAGTACAGTAATCCCTCAACATTCGCGAAATTATTAGGTTCCCAAAAAGAATCGCGAATGTTGTCTATCGCTTAATGAAGAAAGGTGGGTTAGGTTCCTGGATATCGAAAAACTGTTTAAAAACGAAAGAAAAAATATCTGACAAACAGTTGAAGTAGAACTGAGTAAGCGCTACTACAAACAATTCACAATTAACATTCCAAAGAGAAGAAATAAAACAATATTTTGAAAGTTTTCACAGTTGAAAGTGATTGGATATAAGATTTGGTATTTTTTGTTTCATCACCTTCGTTGTTGTAATATCCAAATACGGAAGAGTTTCTGCTTCTATTATATCTTAAATTTCGAAGTTATTTCCATGTTCGGATCACATTCGAATATCCTTTCCACCAGAACTTGTCGAGGTTTTAGAACACCATTAATAGTTTTCACATTGAAGTTGCTCCAGGACCCAGTTTCGCTTCCGTTACTTCATCAATACATTCGAGGAGGTTTTCTTTGCTGATAATTTCCCGAAGCTCCACTTCAGTGAGGTCATTATAATGAGTTGCACAGATCCTGAATGGCTTTTCTGTTGACGAGCCTCTTGCCTCCAATTTGACCCAAGGGAATTTTTGCAATTGTTAATGTGAATTGGCATTCTAACTTTAACATTTTTGCAGGTATTACTTTGAGCTCCGCTGTCTGGCGAGTTCGTTTCCGAGATGACGCTGATAAAGGAAATGCTCCCTTAAAAAAAAGTACGACCAAAAGACGCACTCGCGAATGTTGAAGTCGCGAATTTTACTTTCTCGTATACGTACGTATACACGGAGTGATATACGTAGTATAGGGAAAGTTATGTAATGCTGCTCGAAAAAATGGCCAATTTTCGGCGGAAAAAAATTAATTGCCGGGCTGTGAAAACGAATAAGTGGATAAAACCAGTTGCTGAATTAAGAAAAAAATCCCCTAACACGTGGAGTAGCCAGAAACCCTGTTTTCTAGGTTCTTGATACCGAAAACCCAATTGAAAGGAAAACGTCCGTCTGTCTGTCCGTCTGTGAACACTGCTAGCGCCTAAACCATACGTACGATTTCTTCCAAAATGGATATTCCCTGGTCGATCTGATTCTAGTCGAAGCTTTGAGATTTTGAAAAAGATTCTTCAAAATTTGGGGGTACTTTATATGAAGCCCCCCGGGGATTTTCAACATTTTCTCAAAAACGGCTCCAAATTTTTTCTTTAAATTTCTTGTATGAATAGAGTAAAATACACAAGTGTTAATAAGTTTATTAACATGGCATAGGTCCGATTTTCACGGATAACTGAATTTTCGAAAATTTTGAAAGTTTGATTTTTTCGGCGTCTTTCTCCAGCTACAAAATAGAAGATAGAGATTTTTTTCTTGAAATAAAATTTGTTCTGCATATTGAGTTCTTTAATAAAGGTCCTGTAAATGTTTCTCAAAAGTTTAGTCATTTTCGTGCAATATTGCGTGCAATATGTGCAACATTAAAAAATTACAAAAACAAGATTTTCTCAAAAACGGCTCCAAATTTTTTCTTTAAACTTTTGGTAGGGATAGTGGTAAATTTACTCTATCAGATGACATAAAAGCCATATTGATCTATCGGTTGTTTTTTTTAAAATTACAAAAATGTAAATTTGTTTACTTGTCTCTCACGTCGTTAATATTTACATTATCGGCGATTTTTTCACATTATTATATTTACGAGTATATATGCTTTAAATAATGTCAAGTAAAGTTTCTCGAAAACACTACCGTTTTCTGTGAAAAGTAGCTCAAATTTCGTCATTTTCAGAAATGCTCAAACGCCATTTTCTCATATATGGCTGCAAATTTTTTCTTGAAACTTTTGTAACAGATAGTGATAATTACACTCTTTAATACGATATAACGCGGTAAAGTGTATTTTGAGTTATTTTTTTGTTTTTTCAAAAATTATATAAATGTACATTTTTTGAAAGATCTCTCAAATCTTTAATATGCACATTATCCACAATTTGTAAAGGATATTATATTTGTGAGTGTAAGTGCTTCAAATAACTTCAAATAAAGTATTTGGAAAACTCAAAAATTTTCTGTGAAAATGAGCTTCAAATTTCGCATTTTTAGTAGTGCTTAAACGCCATTTTCTCTTAAACGGCATATAACTTTGAAAAGAAAATTGCCACTTACGGCTAGGTTTTTGTGTTCTTTAATATTCTAAAATTAATATTTTAGTTCTACCAATAGGAAACCGAAAAATTAAAAAAATGGCAAAAAAAAGTACTTTTGGCGGTGATAGATGGTAGCTGGCAAGAAAGAGTATGTGGCAATTCCGAATAGATAGCGAAGACCCAAGAAAATAGAAAACTAATACGGGAAAGTCTGTGCCATTCTGTAGCACCACTAGTTGAATTCGTGACTTCAACATTCGCGAGTATTAGCTATATTACCGGTAGCATTTCTCTAATCGCGAATCTTCGAAACTCACGAATAGCGAATTCGCGGATGTCGAGGCATTATTGTACTTCGGCGACCCGACGACGTTACCTTTATGTGCCCCCGCCACGTACGCTGATGACGGGGCCCCGCCCCTTAATGACGTCTTCGAACTTCACTTCGTCTTCCCAACTATTCTTGGGGAGAGAATCTGTGTGCCATCTGTATGAATCGGTAAATTTATCAGTGAAAGCAGCCTCCTCATATCAAACAAGGTAACGCGTCATCTTTACATCGTCTTTGACCTCGAGTGATCCTTGCCAATTGTATTTCAAAGGAATGACGTAACTTTTACTGACGTTTAACCCAAGAAATAAATGTTGTTCGGGGTAGTCTTATTGCAAGATCAACTTCCGGGATCCTGATTTTTAAAGGGAATTCGGCGCTTGACAAGAGAGAAAACAGAATGTTCTAAAGCAGAATACATGATTCATTATAAGGAGCACAGAGTATTAGATTAAATGTAAAGGACTCTCTTCTTCATATTCGTCCTAGTCTTTTTTTCCTCCCCATCCTGCTCCATATCCGTCTTCTTATTCTCTTTTTCTTTCTTCTCCTCCTCCATCTCCTCGATCTTCTTTACTCTTTAGTGTTGCAACCATAGACTAAGGATGTATCTTTACTCTATACATCTTTACTCTATGGTTGCAACTATTATTAATGTAGCATGACAGTTGCAGAGACCGCTCTAACACGAGAGCGAGTATCTCATAAACGGCAAGTAGATTGCCTAATTCAAAAAACAACGATTCCAGAGTGGCGTTTGAGAAAATGAATGTTGACTTGAGACTAATATTCGGGACATGTGGTTCAACGTGCGATGGAAAGCCCTCCATACTGTCTGAACATTTCTCCAAGAGGTTATACCGTTCACGAAGAACTGAAATAACGTCTTAAGCACACAACTCCATTAGCATACATACACAGTGAGTGTGATTGTGTTGGCTCGAGGCAAGCTCCGAGTGGTCCCAATAGCCACAGTGTGGACTCTACAAGCTTGGCTGCGGGTGTGCATACCGAGAAAAACTCCTCTACCCAGAGACATGTGGGGCTCGTCTACTGTAATAGGACACTGTACAACAGATTATCGGTTAAAATATTTTTAAAATAAAGACATTATGCAAATGATTTAAAATTTAATTCACTCAATAAAATACTTTACATTTTAATAAAATTAATTTCTATCATTCATAAATAAAATAATGAATTTGTAAACTAATAAGTAATTTAATTTAATGTCTAATATTATAGTCTTAATTTTTAGAATATTCCATAATCGCAAAGGAAGCGTTTCCTTCAATAAAAGCACCTGTGTTACTTTACCTCACCCTTCCCGAATTTAGCGTTAAGGCCGCTCTACAATACCCGTGGACGGGAACGGCAACGCGAACGCGAACGCAAAGAAAGTTGAAAGGTGGACATCTCAGGCAAGCGTTCACAACACGACGGGAACGCGAAGCTTGACGGGAACGGGAACGCGAAAGATGGTCAACATTTATCTCGACCCGGGAACGGGAAGCCTCTCGACCAATGAGAGTACAGCAAATGGAGGCAAAGCTTTCCAGCTGATCGAGCGCGCGGCCTGCGCGCGAAACTGGTCTTGAGCGGTGTTGAGGTTACATCATGGATTTGCGAGGTTAGGGTTTGAGGAGGATTTAGTTAGTAGTCGTTGAATTTTTTTAGTTCTTTTTAGTGATTTCAGTATTTTTCCTTTTCTATTCATATTAATATATAGAATTAAAATTTCCCACAAAATATTTTTTATGTTTCATTTAAGTACATTAGAGTTTTTGTTTATTGATTAAACTTTCGTTAGTTGTATTTTCCATAAGTTCTTAGTAGTTTTTTGCATTTTTCCATTCTAATGAATTATTTTTTTCATTAATATTCTTTCGTTAAAGTATTCATTATTCATACTACCACAAGCAAAAAACTGACAGATGGCAAAGCAAAGAGGGAACAGAGTAGCGCAGCTAGAAGTGCTTTGGTTTCGGCGACTCTCCTGAAGTACTCGTTTTTGCCGCTACAGGTTCATAACCCTATTCCTCTTCCCGTTGGCGTTTATTGTGAAGCGCACGTACCTCGCGTTCCCGTTCCCGTCCTCGCCTTCGCGTTGCCGTTCCCGTTCGCGGGCTATTGTAGAGCAGCCTTTAGCCTGCCGTTATACTGCGATTTTCGTAACTGTGCCCATGACAGGAATCAGCTGTTGACGGTTTCATCCAATGGAAAGCCTAAACGTCACCATAGTGACGCCACTGTCGCGAAATATAAGCTCCCGATTGGATGGCAGCGAAACAGCTGGTTTGAAGAGAGGTGTGTGTGGGGATTGCGCAGCAAGCGTGGGCGCCGCTCCCGTCGTCGCCGCCTCTGCTGGTCGCCGTCGCAGCGATCGCCGCCTCAGCGGACGCTGCCCACCGCGTCGACGCTTCATCGGCACCCGCGCGGCCTGCAGTTCTTGCAGCCCCCCAAGCCGCCGTCGCCCCCCAAGCCGCCGTCCGCCCCCCAAGCCGCCAACGCCCACCAAGCCGCCGTCACCCCCCAAGTCCCCATGGTCGCCCACGATGCCCAAGACGGCCTTCCCTCCAAGTGAGACCCGCAATTGCATTCCATCTTTTTCAATTTTTACTTTCCCCTTACGTACGTACGTATAGTATAGGGAAAGTTATGTAATGCTGCACGAAAAAACGTTGTTCATACAGCTCCATCAGGTCACAACAATCACACGTAAGTCACAGATATTCGCGAACGCAAACTGAATTCCATTGTTGCAGACCTTGCATTGTCGCTATTCTGAGAGCTATTAACTTCTTTTTACTTTTTATTTCAAATATTTAAAAATAAACAATTTCAAAAATATTAATGTGTAAATGTATAACAAATGTCGAATGTAAAAAAAAACAAAGCAGTAATACACAAAATTGCAAATTCTAATTTACCATGCATCCAGCTGTCCGAAGCGCAGTAAATTTACAGCAGGCCATTATCTTTGTAACAAAATTATAGAAAAACTACTCGTATTTTGAAAAATTAAGCATGACTTGATTTGAAGATGTAGTTTTGATAAATACTTTTAATTGAGAAAAAAATGTATTTTATAATTGTAGTTGTAAGAAAACGACAATTTTAAAAATACAATTTTACAATATTATATTTGTCAGGAAATTATAGAAAACTACTCATATTTTCAAAAACTTCAACATGACCTTATTTGAAGATCTGTTTTTGATGAGCATATTTCATTAAGAAAAACAATTGTAGTTGTAGAAAGACGCCGACATTTTTTTAATTTTTTAAAATGTTTGCAAAATCAGGCATTTCAACGAACATTAAAACCTGCACCATTCTCTTAAACTTCCTTTATGCTATCTCAGGTCCCAATTTAATAAAAAAACTTGTGCGGTTTTTAAGAAAAAAATGGTTTAAAGAAAATAAAAAATGGTTTGCTTGATACAATTTGTAGAAAAAAATACTTATGTTTTTGAAAGATTGAACATGACCTTATTTGAAGACCTGTTTTTATGAACACATTTCATTAAGAACAAAAATTGTAATCTTCATAATTGTAGTTGTAGGAAGATGACGAAAAGTTTTGATTTTTTCAATTTTTCGAAAAATCAGAGTTTTCAACCAACATAAAACCTATGCCATTCTCTTCAATGACCTTCACACTATCCAACAACAAAATTTGGTCAAAATTATTGGCGCCATTTTTTTGAAAATTTTGAAAATGTCCCAGGGGTTTCATGTAAAGTATCCGCCAAAATTAAAATATCGGTTTCAAATTCAAGGGGCTGCGAGATTATTTAGATCGATCGGGGAGTATCAATTTTGGAGAAAATCGACTGAACGATTTAGTTCACAGACGGACGGACGGTCATACGTTTTGCTTTCAATTGGTTTTTTCGGTATAAAGGACCCACAAAATAGGGATTCTGGCTGCACCACCTGTTAGCACATTTTCTTCTTAATTTAGCAACTGGATTTATCCACTTTTTTGATACCAAGGCCCTGAAATAAGTTTTTTACTGCCGAAAAGCCGCCGTTTTTTCGCGCAGCATTACATAACTTTCCGTACACTATACGTACGTACGCACGTACACTGCCCGGCATGCACGCAAAACACGCCCAGAATCACTAACAATCAATCAATCGGGCCATCTCAATAGGACTCACTAAATGATTAGGGTATTTTTGATATAACTAAAAAGTTTTGAAACAAACTTGACATAGCGGGATTTATATCCGGATTTGAGAAGATGCCCTCCACTATTGCCCGAGAGAAGCAATAGTTCCTCACAGAGAAACACTGTCGATATTCATTCGCTCTCTCATTTCTACACGAATGAGAGACTGCTCTGGGAATACACTGTATGATTGACAGTAGAGTGAAGAGTCGCCTATGGCGGTTACACTGCTCTCGCACTTTCGTAGGCTTCGACATCCTTGGGATACGCAGAGATGGACCAATTAAGATCCCCTCTCATGCGCAGACCACAGGTTTTTCAAAGTTGTCGAGCTTAAGTTGAGCTCTCTTTGGTTGTTTGGGAAGCGGAATCCGGAGTAGAGACCTTTGCGCGGGAGAATCGGGTCGAGTCTTCCACTGCTATCCTGTTCTCATCCGCTTCACCACTAGAACTCCTGGCTTTCTCGGCTACACTCTCACACCCAGCGGAGTTGTTTTGACTCTAAGCT
Source organism: Acheta domesticus (assembly GCA_031308135.1). Taxonomy (NCBI): domain Eukaryota; kingdom Metazoa; phylum Arthropoda; class Insecta; order Orthoptera; family Gryllidae; genus Acheta; species Acheta domesticus. Next base: position 193,000,581 of record JAHLJT010009419.1, on the reverse strand, counting down.
TTCATGGACACACCTTAAGAAGTAATAATGCAGCAATTGTCACTATAACCTCTTAACCCTAGGATGCATGGGCCTATGAAACTACACGAATGCATATGCAGGGCCTCCGAGGCCCTGCGACATTTCACTCAAAAAATGCAAATTTTTTAATATTCGTTTCTTTAGAGCATACATTTAAATAAAATTAAACCCATACCATTCAACAAATGCTTATTTATTGCAATATTTGTTAATATAACACATAATATTACACTTATTCATTGTGAATTTTTGTAGAATATCTTTACAAGCATGAGGAACAAACAATATGGCTATGTTCTTTGCACACAGATCTGTTACATTTTTCACATACCATTGTGCTTTTCCTGTGTCTTTCATATGGGCAGAAAGAACATCTTCTTCTTTGTTGCACACATCTAAATGTTTCTGGGGTGGGTTCTGGACGCACTATACCGCACAATGAAAGAGCATGTTGCAATGATTTGGGTAATTTGGTTGATTCGCTCTCCTCTCCATGAGGTTTCTAACTAACTCAAACGACAAGTCTTTCAAGAATAATCTTCTTGTATCATTTCTTCTTGGATAAAACTCTAAATTTTGAGCTGAAAATATAATTTGACTGTTTAGTGCAGCAACGTCCATAACGTTCATCCACAAGACGAAAGGCCACCGCCGAGTTTGTCTCTTGCACGTGTAATTTTTCACTTTCTGATCCATTTGATCAACACCACCTTTGTTTCGTTGTAAAAGCATATAATTTCTGGTTTATTTTTCATATTGTTGCTATCAATGGCCTTGTCGTGATGCATTGTGCTTATCAGAATTACCGCTCTTTTCTTTTTAGGCACATAGCTCAACCATTGTTACTTTTCCCTTGAATCCAAAAGGGAAGACTTTATCTCTCTCAGTGCAGATGGCAACATTTCTTTTGGTATGTCAGGCTTGTTATGTCTCAGAGTCCCGACAACTGTGATTCCTTTTTGAAGCATTTCTTCAGCAAGTGGAACACTACAAAAGAAGTATCAAATGTGATGTTCCGTGATGAACCTTCAACAATCTTTGCCAAATCATTTACACTCCTCTTGCCAAGTTCTTTTGTACTGGCTCGTTTGGCTTTCTTCCAGTGTAAATGGTTCCGTTTATTGCGTAAGAATTTTTTGAATCACAAAGCCAAAAAATTTTGATGCCATATTTAGCGGGTTTTTTGGGCATGTATTGTACGAAACTGCATCTACCTCGGAATGAGAGCAACTGCTCGTCAATAGTAAGATATGCATTAGGAGTCATAACATTTTGACAGTTCCCAATGAACATTTCCCAAACATATCTAAAGGCAGCAAGTTTATCTGTTTGGGCACGTGACGCTCTGGTGCGCCGATCATCGAATCTAATAACTCTTCTAATATCTTCAAATCTATTTACAGACATAGTAGCTCTGTACAGAGGGTTTTGCTTTTGATCTAAAAACAGTTCCCTAACTGGTACATCCCAGCTTTTCTCCACACCAGCAAGAAGTAATAATCCAAAAAATGCATTGATTTCATCAACGGTAATTTGTCTCCAAGTTTTACCCTTTTCTGTTGCAATTCGCCTTCCCTCTAAATTCGAACATAGCAATATTTCATCAATAATATTTTGAGTAACAAAATAGTCCCATGCCTGTTTAGGTGTTGAAGTAGTTATTCCTCTTTTAGGGCCAGAAGTCCATGTAATAATATTATGTGCAAGTGTACGAGAAGAAACTGGAGAATCATGTTGCCAAACAGTACCATTTCTACTTATAAATGTTCCAGCAGTAGGGGGGCTAGTAACACTCACCGAAATATCAGCGTCGCTTTCTGAACAAGAACTTGTGCTGTGATCATCACTTTCAATATCTGTCACTAAAGGATGATATTCTGGATCTAAATCTGAATCATCACTGTTTACATCATCAAGAACTTCCTCCTCAATCAACCATTCTTCCACCGTAGGTTCAAAATCACCAGCTGAAGCTGAGACGTAACGTCTATTCACGTGAAAAAGCCATACTTCAAATTGAAAGCACACGGCGCAATTCCCACTCCTTGCCAAACTGTTTCGCAGCTGAAATCTTACTAACAATACGCAAGATTCTCCAAGATTGCTTGTCAACAATGGAAAAACACGATAACTTTGTTTCTCAGAATGAACCACGCATTGTAGAAGCCTGCTTATCGCCCCACGCTTCGAAATCTGACTTTTTCACGATAGGGCCTCAAAGGCCCTGCATATGCATTGACGTAGTAGAATTGTATTTTAGTAACTATCTATAAAACTTCTAAGAATTCTTCCTTTGCGAGAAGATCAAATGAAAGTAGAATAATCAATTGAAGATTACACATCCGGCCAGTTCTCATATTTCCAGCATTGCAGAGTAACAAGAGAAATAAAAACCGATAGGGCCTCGGAGGCCCTGCATATGCATCCTAGGGTTAAGAATAATAATTTATTGTGTAATGGATTTAATTCGCCACAACTGAAGTATATTTTAAACATTTCTTGCCATTACCGTTCTGCGGAACGTAGGTGCAAGGAACACCTCAATCGGAATACGCAGGTAAACGGGAGAAACAAAATGTTGAAATGATACTTTTATGTATGAATAATTTTGTAGTGATAAGAACGACATAAAATTTTTATAAATATTTAATTTTAAATAACATAAATTCCACACGTGACAACATTTTTTTCCTCATTTTTCTTATACTGAAGTCTCGCAATCGTCACACTTTATTTAACATATTTCTTTCACACATTATTGTCTTACCGATGTAAACTTCTTATGAGACGGAATTCTGAAAGAAAATTAAGTCTGTGTTTTATTTAAATGACCGTTCTAAGTTCTTATTCAAGCTGTCATTTTCCTATTTCTTGTGTTATTTACTGAAATTTCTCCATGTACAAAACAAACTTATCTTGTCAGAAGCTTCAAACATCCAGTAATGACTCGCGCAGACCATAGTATTGAAGCACACTTTGTAGAAAACTCCCTAGCCGTTAGATCAGCATCCACTTCGTATCCGGATATGTGGTTCTTGGCTTCACTTTACAGGTGTTTCTTCATGTAGCCTTCCATAATACTTGCCCAATAATTGTATTTTACGGAAAAACACCACAAACCATAAATTTTTGCTGTATTCTTCCGGTTTTCCATCATAACTGTGTTATTACATCGGCTTTGGAAGGAAAAATTCCTGCTTGTCTGCTCTACTTCTTTGACTTAGAAAACTACTGTTCTTTGTAATTGTAACACCTAAAACAAACTTATTTTGCGAATGAAAGTAGTGAAAGCAACCGCTTGATTTCATCTTAAATATCGTATCAATTCTAACATCATGAAACGAGACAGTGACTAAAAAATACGTATATCTGACTACATCACCGTAATCAGGACGCCAAAATGCCCTCCTAATCACTAATATTTCTCTTTATCTGATAATTTCACAGATATTGTCTCCTACATATTTTCAGTAGTATACCTTTCCTTTGCGGCTCTCACACGCAACCAATCTTTATAAATGATGTCTCTAAAGAAAGAGAATTTCACGGAGATTCTACGTGAATTAATTAAAAAAAGGAACAAAAATGTAAAATTATACGAAGAATAGCGCACGTCACTCAAATTGTCAACGATCGTAATCCAAACGCACGATTTAAATGTTAGCGGTATCTGGTACATCAACGCCCAGCTGCAAACTCATATTGTAAATAATACACCGTTTGATATTAAACTCAAGGTGTCGGTTCGTTAAGATATTCAAAAAGCAAACATCGTTTGAGCAACATTCCCATGTACTGAAGTGAAGTCTAAGCCTGCTAAATTGATCTAATGGTAACAAATAGTATTGTAGAACTCAAAGCTGAAAATATTAGCTTGATTGTAATTGGCTACCGAAACTGCTATTCTTGAGGTACGTAAGACCGCAGAAAATAATCCAATAACCCTTTCAGTATACAAATAATTTTTTGAATTTTCGCATCCCAGCTAGCTGGCGACTCTCCAAAACCCCGCGTGTTCCTTATACACAATGGACGAAAGTTAAATAATATGCAAAGAGGTAGGGTTGCACTTGCCCGATACGGTAATTTCGCACTACTTTACTTGGCTTTCTCAAGAGTAAAAACCTTTTCTAATTTTTGTGACTATCAAGGAAAGCGAAAAGCTAACTCTCAAGGAAGATTGAATAATTTCTTCAAATTTGTTTTTAAAGAAGTATGAATTGTTCCAAGAACATCTCTCTATAATGCTGAATAAACCTTTATTGAAAATTTGTTTCCAACATCAATTGCATTATTATTTTGTTTGATATTCTGTAAGTACATTAGTAGTTGCATTTATACATTTTTAAACAAATAAACGCGTTTCATTAACAACTTTCCTTCTTCATGTAAAGGATAGAATTGATAGGGAAAAGTGTGGGGTTTAACATGCGAGAGTTCTCGCACGGGTACGCAAGTATTCTCTAATTCAACATTAATACTTTCAGGAGTTAACAATCTCCTTTTAAAACTTAAAGACATACATGCTCTACTGACGCAAAGACACTAGTATTCGTCAATTTGCATACATTGTTCACGAAGACTATAAAATAATAAATTGGAATGTAAAATGTACTAATATTTCTTCAAAAGGTATCTGAAAATCTACGAGACAAATTTGACAATTTTCAGCTCTGAAATAGAAGCTATAGAACAAGATAAAAAAAAACTTCCCGGTCTTTGTAGGTAAATCGATGTTTTTCAATAAATATGTTTTAGAGACTTCAATTTTTAATACACTGTAAGTGACGAAATAATAGTTATTAGCTGGGACACTTTCATCATCATGCAATGCAAGTAGAAAGAAGGTAGTGCGGATTTGTGTTCAACAACGACACAGGAAAGGCTCAATCGCATAGCTATTTACAGTGAGCAGAAAATACAGATGTACAAAATAGTTTTAAGAAAATGTAGCTGGGACAGGAATTTTCCATTTTGATAACTGACGAAACGTATTTGGATCATGATATGCAGTAACAACATACTCTGTTTGATATTTATGTTAATATTTGACAAACATGAAATACTCTGAATACTGAATAAATTAAT
>JAHLJT010009419.1:192964501-192995372 GCA_031308135.1 Acheta domesticus | reverse complement strand
GAGAGAATTCGCACGGAGTATTTACAGAAGAGTGAGACTTTTCCTGCAGTCTGCTCTGAACTCAATAATAAAATATCTGCAATTGGTAGTCTGGCGGTGCCTGTAGTCGAGTACAGTTCCGGACTAGTGGACTGACTGAGCAAGAAATCCGCATCATGGATCGAAAACCAGAAAACTGCTAACAATGCATCATGTCGCCACCTCGAGCTGATGTACATAGACCTTATGTATCACGTAAGGAAGGAGGAAGAGGCCTCAGACGAATTGAAGTCACGTGGCACAATGCAATAGTTGGAATGGAAAGTGTGTAGCCAGTCATCAAGATGACCCTCTAATGAGGCAGGTCATGAAATCTGACCGAAGAATGGAAACAGAGGCATTGTTAGTGTAGCAAAAGCATTGCAAAGAAAACTATGCAAGACACGTCAAATAATACAGACACTGAACTTCTGTTGCTACTAACATGAAATGTGAGACACAAAAAATGTTAAAAAAATCGTGGACGGACAAACCCCTCCATGGACAATATCTAACAAGAATGGACAAGGTGCAGATCAATAAAGATCAATCATTTATGTGGCTTAAAAGGGAGAATGAAGCCTGAATCGGAATCAGTTCTAGTAGCTGCTCAAGATCAGGAGTTGAGAACACGACGTTATGATAAAGCGGTTCTCAAAATTTCCCAAGATGACAAATGCCGAATTTGCCAGGAGCAAATAGAAACCATTGATCATATTGTCTCAGCTTGTCCAATTCTAGCAAAGACCGAATACTTAAAAAGACACGACAGGGTTTGTAGTTACCTCCACTGGCAGATCTGCATCGCCCTCAAGTACCAAACACATGCCTCAAGTGGTACGAACACTCACCAAATCGATGACATCGGTTGGATTGTGTACAATATTGTACGACCAACAAATTCAACGGATCGCACGATAGCAGCAAACAAACCGGATATTGTTATCCGGAATTTTGAGAAAAAATCGTGTTTACTTGTGGATGTTGCTGTGCCTTGCGATCAAAACGTCGTTACCAAGGAGCCAGAGAAACGTCTTAAATACAAGAGTTTGTAAATTGAGATCAGCCGAATGTGGGGCGTAAAGCACAGGTCGTCCCGATAGTTATCGGAGCTCTGGAATTGTTCTGAAAAATTTGTGTAAGAACTTCGCTAAACTTCCAGGTCATTCAAGGACTGGGAAGTGCAGGAAATTGCTTTATTTGGCACAGCTCACATTTTGCGCAAAGTATTGTAGAGGCACCGACAGACCATAGATCTACTCCTTGGTAGCTGGTTGCAACCTGGAGTAGATTTTATACTCAGCCGACTCATAACATCTGTAGTCGTGATATGGAGCAATAATAATAATAATAATAATAATAATAATAATAATAATAATAATGGAATTCAATGTGTGATATAATCAAGATATTGACTCAAAAGAAATCTCGCAATATTTCAAACTTCACGTTGCGAACCGCTTTAAATCATGAAACATTCCAAGATTCTGGATACAAAATACTACGACGGAATAACTCGCTGAAGAGGTGAGAGATGTGGGTCTTGACATGACTATGGATGTAATTTCAAATCAGGCTTTGGAAAATGACTGTTGTGGAATTCCAAAAGTTTATGGATTTATCAGTCAACACATTGTTTGAATAAGTGGAGCTGGAAAGAGAATTTCAAAAGATAAGTAACAACTGGCTCTTTGCCCGTAGTGTAAAAAGGAAAACCATTGTTAAGAGATCTAATAAGAAGGACTATAAGACCTCTGTTCGCTCACTGATCAACAAGGACCGTGTCGAAATTGGGGTCCCTGGCATTGTTGGAAAAAAATGGACGGACTCAGAGCCTTTGGATGAGGAATAGGGTCTGAGATCTGCATCTCATCTGAAACAATGACGGAGTAAAAACGTAAACAATAAAGTTTTCAGGTACGACTGGCAAGCTAATCCCTCGCCAAAGAGGATTTCCAAAGAGAAGTTACCAAGTTGTGCAACCGAAGCATTCTATCTTAGAAATAATTGTTCAACCAACTTACCATAGGAATGGGAAATAATTTCCTTGCCTCATACAAGAACTTCAGTCCGTAATTCAAAATCGACTCCTGCTACAAACCACATGAACGTTAATCGTGCAAAGTGAAAATTTGCATCTCTTGGAAGAGTGATTCCTCTTCAAACTCTGGTACCGTTCGGAGAAGTTTTTTTAAATGTTCACTTCCGCAAATTTACAATCAGTACGTATTTGAACATTGAGTATAATGTAACAAGTAAAAACATATGACAGAAGTAAATACGAATTACAATTGCCCTTTTTAAAGGTGTGATAAATCTAAAATGTTTTCTTCTTTTCAGTCCTGTTGACTGTTGATTATCAGGGTAATTGTTGGGTGAATCGCTTTATTTTAATCTCTTCCGATGTATTTGACTCTTGGTGATTAGTTCGACTACCTGTCGCGGTCCCTGTAAAGCTTTTTATTTATCATGAGGCGTTGCATTCTAATGTTTCACCACAGTTCCTGGTTGATGGCCCCCATCTCGATCAGGTTTTTCGTCCAGTTTCCCTGATCCTTGAGCAAATGCTGAGATGGTCCCTTGTTTTGCTTCTGGACATAAATGTAACTTCATTATTTGTGCACGTCTTCTGAATTTCAGTGGGAAATATAGTTATTCGAATTATCGTTTTCCATATTATCGCGGCAAAAAAGTATTATTCTTTCATGAAGAACATGAGGGTTCAGGGCAGGAATTTATAGCTAATTTACTTTTGAAAATATATTTATTATAGGAGCGAATATCACAACAAAACTTGAAAAAAAACTCTCTTTTCTGTATTCAAAATTCGACTAGAATATGGTTTAGGATAGAGATCACAGAATTATGAAAAACGTGCACAAAATTCACTTCTCCCCATAGCTCGTCACACACAATTTTTAACTGTTTTTGACGTAAATAATAAATAAATGTTTTAGTTTCGTATCTTCGTAGAGTGACGGACAAATGACTGTGCAATGCTTGCGCGATTGTTGGCGATCGGTGTCTGCCCGTCGCACCCCACCGCTTTGTGACTCTCCCGGCGGTCACGTCGCTTGCAGCGCCTCTGCGACGCAGCGCCTCAGCAGCGGCGATGCAGGTAATAGCCGCCACTCGACAGAAGAAATTCGCACGTACCCTTTCATGGTTCAGTTACACAAGACTAGTGATCTCAACATTATAGCTGGATGCACAACTGTAATGCTTTGAAGTGCTGAAAATCGTGACGATCGTGTTTCATTAGATTTGCTGTGGTGAACGTCTTCCTACAGACTTTCTTACGAATTAAATGTGTCTTATTGTGATGCTTACAATAGTTTCTGTTAACGAAAATGCCAAGTATTGCGTAGCATTCGGTTCTAAAGAACGCCAAGAACCTGTAAACTAAATGTGAATGTTATTAGATGAGAAATTATTTGGTATCCAATACTTTAATATTTTTTTCGGTTTCCGATGACTATTATTTGCTATAAGTGGATCTAGCGAAATTATTAAAGATACGTACTTCCTGCGTGAATATTAAAAGGTCTACAAGAAATAAAGACTATATTTTGTTATGTACTGTAGGTGAAATGCAATTTGCAATTTCAAGTATTAAATTTTAGTTACATTCAACTTTTTATTAGGTTTAGTGAACATAAAAGAGATTAAATGTTGAAAATTGAAAAGAGGCGCTAATTCCTGCTATTTGGTTCTGAGATAACGCTGGATTCTGAGATAATTCTGGACAGAATAGACGTTCACAATCATGGCGGACCGTCACGATTTCTGAGTATAGTGTATTGTCTGCAGTCTACACTAGAGCTCACAGCACAAGATCCCATTCGGGCAACTTCGACACATTTCGATTGGGTACGGACTTCTTTCCGGTGAGACACAGCGAAGCGCCGGTTCCTTGAAATAAGCATACGAACGTGACAGGTACGTGACTAGGGAGAGGGTAGAAGCGTGAAACCCTTCTCGAAATGCTAAATCGCTCTTTTTGTTCTCATTCGCGGTTATATCTTATAGTAGATAAAATGTCATTATTTACATTTCACAATGACAATAAAAGAACATTTTAAGTAAAATGTCAGCCAATTCTTTTATATTATATGAAACTGCCAAAGTGTGTAGCAAACATTCGAGTTAGTTCTGATACTATGTGAATGCTTCGTATTTCCAAGATAGTTCTCGAGAACTAAGCGAAATTAATGAGGGGTGACCAGCCAGATGGTGATGTCATGGAGCAACGATAGCGGCATACCGAGAGGGAGGGAGCCCAAGAGTTTCAGCCTCCTCCCATAAGCCGATGACACAAATACACAATTGTATTTTTTTAACTAATTTAAAAGAAACTAGTTGTGCTACAACATCACACACTTTCTCCCATTATTTTAACTTTTAACTTCGCGCTTTTTCATTTAACGTTTTGAATAAAAAAATCTATCGTTTCAAACTATTTAATTTTCACATTAAATGTTCTAAGATTTTTAATTTTTTATGAAAAAATGATTAAGATGTGTTAATAGGAGAAAAATTGTGGTACAAATAGTATTACATAACCATTACAAATGGTGAGAAAGCACATGCTATTTCAGCACTACTAGTTTCTTCTTGTTGCAGGGATCGTCGACTCCTCGGTCTTCCCTCGCGCGCAGCTCTCGAGATCGCGGCAAAGGTGAACTGGCTTACATACTATTTCGGACGTCAGACCTATCAAGTTTTCAGTCTTTCAGTTCACAGTGATTCTCCGCTTTGACGGCATTTACATTCTGAATCATTTTAATTCAGATCATGGGCCTCGTGCGCTCGTACATCTTTTACACAAGTCGTTCCTTGCATTCAAAACAATTATACTAAAAATCACTAGAATAAAATGCGTTTGTTGAACATAAAATTCCTTTCTGCAAAGGATAGTATGGCACGAAAAGTAACGCAACGGCGTTCATTAAGTTAAAAACAGATGAAATACATGTAAATAATGAATTCCGTCGTTGCGAAAAACTTTTAAAAAATGTTGTTATTGGTGGTGGTGCTACAGACACTCGAGTTTCCTAATCTCTTTAGTCTGGCCTAGCATTTTGGTTCCGCCTCACAGTCTTCCTCTATGTATAAACGCCTAAAAGACATTTTCCCATTTTCTCAATTTTTCGGGCCTCTAATAGTAGCATTGAAATATTATTATAAAAAATAAAATAAAAGAGTAAAACCTAGTCCGAAATCGAGAATGTCGTTGAAACTCTTGCGGGCCATTTTTAGAAAATGTCATTTCAGATTTGAATTTTTGATCATAAGGACACATTTGAAGCATCTGAGCTCACAAATGCAATAACGTATAAAAACGCCGGTTATGTAAATATTACCATGGTATTAAAAAAATACGTTTGTGAAGTGTTGGAAAAATAAAAAAAAGTAATAAAAATAGCGTTGAATTACAGGTACTCCGCGCGAGCATATAATTATGTCCCTATTGATTACGTCAGTATCGAAATGTTACTGATTAATCAATGTCAATTATTGTTCAAAATAGTTGTTTTCAGACATGATAAACTGAAACTAGAGTGTCCCTGCGAGATGAGATAGCTGGAAAGAGCTATTCTCCCGCTTTGGCGAGAGGCCCAAAAAGTAACCGTTTTTTAGTGCGCTCTATTGCGTAAACAGTTTTTCATGTAATTAAAGTTAATATATGTATTGTGTAGCAAATTTTATCGACTTTCATTTTGGAAATAACAATTGTTTCGATAAATTGCAGAGTTTTGCAGACACAAGAAAAAACAGAAAAGGGAAATTTTAAAGTTTATTTATTTTTTTGTTGAGATTTTCTCTGTGAAGCCGATATTTTTTGAGGTGATAAACAAATTCGAATACAGTACTCTCACTAACATATGACTGATTTATTTCAGAACAACATAAGTCAGAATTTGGCCATTTTGACTTTTTAGTGGAATAATATTCTCTGTATGTAAATGCGACGTTTCAGACAGATATAACGTATGTCAAGCTATTCTAAAGGTGGTTTTTGAAGAGCACGCAAATGGAAATTAATATAGATACAACATAAGTCAGTGACTTGTGTACTTTCTGTATTAAAACGCGAGAAGCGGCTTCTCTTTGGAGTTTAACAGCTGATCGATTTCATACGAGACGGTGTAATTGCAGTGTGCATTGACGCAAAATTTGAACCTTCCTACAATACCAGCCCAAAACTTGCGCCGACAGTAAATACTCGGGTCCATTAACTGAAGGATGACTCTGCCACATTCTTCGTAAATCATGAAGGAATGGGGCCTAAAGAGCCTAGTGAGATGGCGAAATCTACTACGACTATCTAAGTACCTCAATGTCCAACTTAGAAAACCTCCAAAAGTCTTCATACGGCTGTGGAAGTCAAAATAAAAATCATACAGTATGGAGAGACAGGTCATTCCGTGTTCTTCATGTAAAGTACCCTCAAAAAATCAAAATATTCGGTTGAAATTCGCAAAACCTCGAGTTCGTTCAGATCAATCGAGGAATATCAATTTTGGAAAAATCGGCTGAATGGTTTAGGCGCTAGCGTTGACCACAGACGGTCAGACGGACAGAGAGACGTTTTGCCCTCAATTGGTTTCAAGGCCCCTCAAAACATGGATTCTGGCTACACCACATGTTAGAGGAAGTAATTTAATATTTATAGGAACATGATTTATCTGCTTTTGCGTTACGGGTGCCCGTCAATAACAATTTTTCTGCCGAAAATTCGCCACTTCCCGGCGCACAATTACACAACTTTTTCTTCTTACGAAGCAAGTGCGACAATGTAAAAATCGATTGATGACATCAAAAAGTTAAAGAAGTACTAGTATATCTCCCACGAGGAAGAAGTGGGTGCGTTCTCCGCAGAATTACACAATTAGGCAGTGCGTGAATCATTAATTACGGAAATAATTAGTTAAATGTAACAATTTCTTGTAATTAAGGTGTTTATTCAAACATATTTCAGATAAAGAAGCATTTAATGAATGACAATACTTTCTTGTTCCAGAATGTTTTATTTCAGAAACAACATAAATCAACCATATTTGTTAGTAAAAGATACAAAATAGTTTAACTTTTTTGTAAATGAGAACAATAAGTCTACATAATATGCATAAAACAACTAAAATAATTCCACAATGTTTCTTACAAATATAGCCTGATTAGAAGGGTTTTTATCCGTTCTGAAAAGGTACCTGCCAGTGACATATGTTGTTTCTGAAACACGCCATTCATATAGAAGCGTTGGAAAAAAATCTTCCGACATTTCTTCCTTTTGACTGAGCTATTAAATAAGTGCAAAATATCGCTTCTCTATGAAGCTCTTTCAATGTAACGCACTAATCAACCACTTACTCATAAGCTGTTTATCTCCTAAATTTAAAGAAACTTAATATCAGGTAGTAGTGGGATACATTGCAATATTTTCTTTTTGCCAAAAACCAAAAACACTACCCGAACCCATTTCAATCATAAAACGATTCAACTAATGCCCTGTGAAAACAGTGTTACTAAGAAAATAGTAAAGTACAATGAGGGACAATATAGCATTCTATAATTATTCTTTCAATATTCCAAAATTGAATCACTTTATTCACTATCAGCCGCTATGTTCACGTAGTACGCCTATTTAATTTTATCAAAATAAACACATTGTTTTTACAAAATTATTGTGATCGTAACCTACTTCTAAGAATTCCATCTGCCAATTCATAAGCGCACATGGGCAAAAAAAAATCACATAACTTTAATATTTACACACTCACAAAATATTTTATGTATTTAGAGAACATTTCAATTAACGTGATGATTTAATTTACATTTCTGAACAATCGTTATTTATGTACCGTGTTTGATTAAAAAGAACCTACATTTTTCAGTATTTTTAATCTTTCACGACCCAAATATCTTAATCGAAATCAGGCTTTCACCTTATTGTAGAGAATTGAATTCTTGTGCAATGCAAAATTTACGAGAACAATCAGCAGTTTTTTGTACTTTTTCGAAAATGCACCACTTTTAATTCCCATAACTAATGGATTTCTTAAAATGTTTCATAAGGCCTCGAAATGATGGCTGTTAAAGGAGTCATATCAATAAATCTGAAAAGGAAAAAAAATGTCTTTAATAAATCCTGGGCCATTCCACTAAGCGATTTTTGAAAAGCCTAGTTATAGTTATTTTAAACCGTTTGTATTAACGAATATATTAAACTACTCAATTCATCGCTTATGTGAATTTTCAGGGCGTTGAAAAATACATATGATTTGATGAACTTGAAAAAAATGAAACCTTTTGCTTTTGAAAATTCAAATTAAACAGTGAAAATAGATCCTATCCCATCTTCATAAGGGCATATCGCTCTACTCTAGCAAGAAATATAAAGAAAAGAATTGGAGCCATTTTTGACAAAATTTTGTAAAAGACGTTGGGGCTTCCTGTAACCCCCTACAAAATCCCAATATCCGTTTCAAATTCAAAGAGCCGTGACATCAGCCAGATCCATTCATTGAGGGATATCAGTTTTGGTGGATATTCTCTTATAATTTAGCCGCTAGCATTGTTCACAGGCGGACAGACTTTTGCCATAAACCAATTTTCGGTATCAAATTCTAATATCGAATCAATATTGATTCGATATTGATTCAATATTGATTCCGAGTATACGTGATAGAGGATGTAATTCACTACACTTTGGACCACAATTTACCCACTTCTTCGTTATCAGTGGCCCACAAATCGAGTTCAAATGAAAAATGTTCACAGAATTAAAATACTTTGTTTACCACCGAAGAAGTACGCGAGAAAGTAAAAAGCATTAGGCTCACCGAATGCATCTTTCTTTTCTTTATGCAACTGGACATGTAAAATATCCTCGACTATGATTTTGTGCCAAAGATGACAACATGACCAATCTTTATCGTTATTTTGATTTGTAGCATTACAGCCAGACTTGGAATGGGCGAAATAAGTTCGTAGATTGGTGATTACATGAACGATGAGGCAGTGGTGGAACGAGATTCAGGGAAAACCTGCCGTGAACCCGCCATGTCCACCATAAATTGCAATGATTCTACCGGGTTTTTACCTCCAACCCGAGTGGCGAGATCAAACAAGGACCATCTGAAATATGTTTTTGTTCAGTGAATAAGCTTTCACTTTGTTCAAACCAGTGAAAGAATAGTGATGGTATTGTTGAGATGCTTAGTATACCAACATAGGTTCGTACATGCCACTGAGAATTGCAGTAGTAGCTGCTTGATCCGATGGTCTGATATTAGATGTATTTCCTAGAGCCTCTTTAGTGCGGCCAAAGGAACTAATTCTGACAACTGCTGTAGGAGCTGCAAATTCGAAGTACAAGACATAGCAGATCAAGGGTGGCCTAAGTAGTCAAAGCGACTTTTGCTATTTGCGCAGTTGCCGAAAATCTATAGATATCAAGAGAATGTATTTCTCTAGTAAATAACACAGTAAGAACATATCTTAAAAATATTGTAATGGAAGAATAAGCTGAGACTTTGCGAGGCTACAACGTTATTTTTAGGACCACTAGTAGTTTTCACTCTTCATTACAGCAAGAACATGGCGTCAATTTATTATTATTATTATTATTATTATTATTATTATTATTATTCAATTGACTTTTAAATGTTAATATTGTAATAATATTTGAAAATTTTCGATTTTACAAGTAAACTGCTGTATTACAAATGGCAAATTGCAACCCAAAGATTTTTTAGCTTGTGGATGGAAAGGTCAGCGACAATGATGTTCAACCATGTGTTGTTCTAACACAACATAAACTGTGGGAACTTAGGCACAAATAGTTCACACTACGTTCAACAAGTGCATACCAAACATGGACATTGCGCAAGAACATTACAAGAGACAAAATTTCATAATTATCTAACAAAAAATTAATGAATTTGGATCATTTGGTAAAAAGATATTTAAATTATTTTCTGCACATGTTCAGCCCAACATTGCTTAACTCTACCTTGTTTCTTCCTTTAAGAATGGTTCATATTTTGTGTTTCTTAGGGGTCGTCCATAAATTACGTAACGCTAAAGAGGGGGGAGGGGTTTGTTGCAGCGTTACGCTGCGTTATATAGGAGTAGGACGTGTCTTAATTTAGTGTTACATGATGCTGATAATTCTTTTTAAAATTTTTCAACATTATAAAAAGTTTTCAAGAAATTACGATGAATAAATTGTTATAATAAATGTACATATGTTCTCTTCAATGATATATTGTTTGAATCTGTTAGATTACAAAGAAAATATTCAAAATTCGTCTATAGTATATTCTCGAATCCAATTAAATTAGGGCGTAGACACGACGCCCATGCGTCATCCATGACGGCGTATGCAACTTTAATTAACATAAATTCTTGTATGTAAAACAAATACTATTAATACAATTCGTTTTTCTGCTTTATACTTGGTTTTACTTATTGCAATTGTCGGGGAGGGGGGTCTTGTCGCAAGCGTTACGTAATTATTAGAGGGGGTTTCAAGCGCTCGTTACAGGCGCGTTGCAGAGGGTAGAAAGGGTATTCAAAATACTCCAAATTTGCGTTACGTAATTTATGGACGGCCCCTTAAAAACTCTGAGATAAATATTTCTGATACTAATGTTAGCGCTTTTTCACATTTCTTTGGCATCATATGAAGATTTTTGAATGTTGGAAAAGATACCTTGATACAGATTGAAAAACATACTCATCTTCGCCGATGGAAGATGAGTATTAATACTTTAATTTTGCAACAGCTTTCATTTAATGGACATTTCAAAATTTTCGGCAGCTTTACATGACATCATCAACAAATATGACGAATTGGAGCCGGAAAGCAACAAGCCTCGAAGGTCGCCTGCGCTGTCAGCAACTTCCACGAAGCAAGTGCAGGGGCGGCTACAGGAAGTAAGTCACTCCTTCCTCCTAACGCTCTTTCTCAACAATAGGAAAGACAGTCAATGAGAATTTCCACGATTTATTAGAAGAATAAAAGTGTTTGAAAATCAGAAATGTTTAGAGTTAGCCATGGTCTGTTGAAATACATTTCGCCAGACGGCAAAACTTCGCATCTCAAAAAAGACGATTTGGATGTACATATTCCCAGGTATTAAGTGAAACGCTCTGCATAAGATGCAAAAGCCCGTGTCCAAAATTAACGTCTAAACAGAAAGTGAATATTCAGAACCTCGTATCGTGTCATGCTCAAAAATTAAGTCGCATAACAAGACGTTTTCTTGTTTCTTGACAATACTTGTATTTGAATTTTGAGATACGAGATTTTGACGTCTTAACGGCGAATTAAAAATAATTTTTATTGATTTAAAAATCTTAAATAAATAAAAATGAATCGCCGAAATGTATGTTCGCGTATAACTTTCGAACGACTACACCAAATTGGATAATTTTGTTTTCTTGTGTTCGTTATTGTCACGACAAGGTTTGTATAAGAGAACATTTTTAAAAAATCGAACAGAAAATTATAAAAAATCTAATATATACAAATCAATGTTTATTAGTTCGTGCTCAATGCGCTGCCGTATCATTCATCCGACTGGAATGAACTTCGTCAACTTATTGCTTGCAAATTATTATAAATCCACGGGATGGCGTTTCAGTTAAATGCAATTCCCAATTCAACTGAGGTTTACTGTTATCGGGCGTTGCCGAGTGACATGGGGTGAAATTGAGGAGGACACAAGCGGGCGGCGCAAGTTGATGAGAGGAGAGGGCAAAAGAGAGATAGAGAAAAAGATGGAAAAAGAGAGTCAGGGGAAAAGGAGACAAAAAGTGGGGAAAAGAGACACAAAGGGGAAAAGAGACAGAGAGTGGGGAAAAAAGAGGGACAGAGGGAAAAAGAGACAGAAGAAAAAAGAGAGAGGGAAAATGATATTGAGGGAAAAGAGACAGAGGGAAAAGAGAGGGGGGAAAGATGTAGATGGAAAAAGAGAGGCAGAGGGGAAAAGAGAGACAGAGTGTGGGGAAAATGAGAGAGGAGGAAGAGAGAGGGGGAAGAAAGAGAGGGAAAGGAGAGTGAGGAAAGAGAGAGTGGAATAAGAGAAAGGGGGAGAGGAATATTTCCACAATTATTTCTTCTGAGGCAGCAACACGCCGGGTATCAGCTGGTAAGTATTTATATACTTAATTGGAGGCGACACACAAGTTGAAAGAAGAACATATTCTATATATAATAATAAAGTATGCATAAAATAAGAGTAGACTATAGAAAACTTCGTATGCCTCCAGTTCACAGAGCGTCTTCAGAAAACTCACCACTCGAAATCGTCGCGTCATACTCATTAGAAGTAGTTTTGTTATGAACCATGTAAAGGACAGATGTGCAGAAGGGCGACTATAATGCCTCTAGAGTATACTGCGATTTTCGTAACTTTGTCCCAGGAATCCTTTGTTGACAGGAATCAGCTGTTTTGCTGCCATCCAATGAGGAGCTTATATTTCGTGACAGTGACGTCACTATGGTGATGTTCAAGCTCCCGATTGGATGAAACCGTGAATAGCTGATTTCTGTCAGGGACAAAGTTACGAAAATCGCAGTATAGTGGACGGCGCCGATACTGCGCAGGAAGTCACGTTTCATGTCAACAAGGAGGCAGGGTCCCGACGTCAGCATGTCAGGGCGTCACAAGTCTGCGGGAGTGATGCGCCCTGGCCGGTGTCCGTCTCTGACGTCACCGCACCCTACCGCCGCCAGCGCGCAGTACAGTAATCCCTCAACATTCGCGAGATTATTAGGTTCCCAAAAAGAATCGCGAATGTTGTCTATCTCTTAATGAAGAAAGGTGGGTTAGGTTCCTGGATATCGAAAAACTGTTTAAAAACGAAAGAAAAAATATCTGACAAACTGTTGAAGTAGAACTGAGTAAGCGCTACTACAAACAATTCACAATTAACATTCCAAAGAGAAGAAATAAAACAATATTTTGAAAGTTTTCACAGTTGAAAGTGATTGGATATAAGATTTGGTATTTTTTGTTTCATCACCTTCGTTGTTGTAATATCCAAATACGGAAGAGTTTCTGCTTCTATTATCTCTTAAATTTCGAAGTTATTTCCATGTTCGGATCACATTCGAATGCCCTTTCCACAAGAACTTGTCGAAGTTTCAGAACACCATTAATAGTTTTGACATTGAAGTTGCTCCAGGACCCAGTTTCGCTTCCGTTACTTCATCAATACGTTCGAGGAGGTTTTCTTTGCTGATAATTTCCCGAAGCTCCACTTCAGTGAGGTCATTATAATGAGTTGCACAGATCCTGAATGGCTTTCCTGTTGACGAGCCTCTTGCCTCCAATTTGACCCAAGGAAATTTTTGCAATTCTGTTAATGTGAATTGGCATTCTAACTTTAACATTTTTGCAGGTATTACTTTGAGCTCCGCTGTCTGGCGAGTTCGTTTCCGAGATGACGCTGATAAAGGAAATGCTCCCTTTCAAAAAATGTAGTACGACCAAAAGACGCACTCGCGAATGTTGAAGTCGTGAATTTTTACTTTCTCGTATACGTACGTATACACGGAGTGATATACGTAGTATAGAGAAAGTTATGTAATGCTGCGCGAAAAAATGGCCAATTTTCGGCGGAAAATAATTAATTGCCGGGCTGTGAAAACGAATAAGTGGATAAAACCAGTTGCTAAATTAAGAAAAAAATCCCCTAACACGTGGAGTAGCCAGAAACCCTGTTTTCTAGGTTCTTGATACCGAAAACCCAATTGAAAGGAAAACGTCCGTCTGTCTGTCCGTCTGTGAACACTGCTAGCGCCTAAACCATACGAACGATTTCTTCCAAAATGGATATTCCCCGGTCGATCTGATTCTAGTCGAAGCTTTGAGATTTTGAAAAAGATTCTTCAAAATTTGGGGGTACTTTATACGAAGACCACCGGGGATTTTCAAAATTTTCTTAAAAACGGCTCCAAATTTTTTATTTAAATTTCTTGTATGAATAGAGTAAAATACACAAGTGTTAATAAGTTTATTAACATGGCATAGGTCCGAATTTCACGGATAACTCTAAATTTTCGAAAATTTTGAAAGTTTGAATTTTTTTCGGCGTCTTTCTCCACCTACAAAATAGAAGATGAAAATGTTTTTCTTGAAATAAAATTTGTTCTGCATATTGAGTTCTTTCATAAAGGTCCTGTAAATGTTTTCTCAAAAGTTTAGTCGTTTTCGTGCAATATTGCGTGCAATATGTGCAACATTAAAAAATTACAAAAACAAGATTTTCTCAAAACGGCTCCAATTTTTTTCTTTAAACTGTTGGTAGGGATAGTGGTAAATTTACTCTATCAGATGACATAAAAGCCTTATTGGTCTATCGGTTGGTTTTTTCAAAAATTACAAAGATGTAAATTTGTTTACTTGTCTCTCACGTCGTTAATATTTACATTATCGGCGATTTTTTCACATTATTATATTGACGAGTATATATGCTTTAAATAATGTCAAGTAAAGTTTCTCGAAAACACTACCGTTTTCTGTGAAAAGTAGCTCAAATTTCGTCATTTTCAGAAATGCTCAAACGCCATTTTCTCATATATGGCTGCAAATTATTTCTTGAAACTTTTGTAACAGATAGTGATAATTACACTCTTTAATATGACGTAAAGTGTATTTTGAGTTATTTTTTGTCTTTTCAAAAATTATATAAATGTAAATTTTTTGAAAGATCTCTCACATCTTTAATATGCACATTATCCGCAATTTGTAAAGGATATTATATTTGTGAGTGTAAGTGCTTCAAATAACTTCAAATAAAGTATTTGGAAAACTCAAAAATTTTCTGTGAAAATGAGCTTCAAATTTCGCATTTTTAGTAGTGCTAAAACGCCATTTTCTCTTAAACGGCACATAACTTTTAAAAGAAAATTGCCATTTACGGCTAGGTTTTTGTGTTCTTTAATATTCTAAAATTAATATTTTTGTTCTACCAATAGGAAACCGAAAAATTAACAAAATGGCAAAAAAAATGTACTTTTGGCAGTGATAGATGGTAGCTGGCAAGAAAGAGTATGTGGCAATTCCGAATAGCTAGCGAAGACCCAAAAAAATAGAAAACTAATACGGGAGAGTCTGTGCCATTCTGTAGCAGCACTAGTTAAATTCGTGACTTCAACATTCGCGAGTATTAGCTATATTACTGGTAGCATTTCTCTAATCGCGAATCTTCGAAACTCGCGAATAGCGAATTCGCGGATGTCGAGGCATTATTGTACTTCGGCGACCCGACGACGTTACCTTTACGTGCCCCCGCCACGTTCGCTGATGACGGGTCCCCGCCCCTTAATGACGTCTTCGAACTTGACTTCGTCTTCCCAACTATTCTTGGGGAGAGAATCTGTGTGCCATCTGTATGAATCGATAAATTTATCAGTGAAAGCAGCCTCCTCATATCAAACATGGTAACGCGTCATCTTTACATCGTCTCTGACCTCGAGTGATCCTTGCCAATCGTATTTCAAAGGAATGACGTAACTTTTACTGGCGTTTAACCCAAGAAATAAATGTTGTTCGGGGTAGTCTTATTGCAAGATCAACTTCCGGGATCCTGATTTTTAAAGGGAATTCGGCGCTTGACAAGAGAGAAAACAGAATGTTCTAAAGCAGAATACATGATTCATTATAAGGAGCACAGAGTATTAGATTAAATGTAAAGGACTCTCTTCTTCATATTCGTCCTAGTCTTTTTTTCCTCCCCATCCTGCTCCATATCCGTCTTCTTATTCTCTTTTTCTTTCTTCTCCTCCTCCATCTCCTCGATCTTCTTTTACTCTTTAGTGTTGCAACCATAGACTAAGGATGTATCTTTACTCTATACATCTTTACTCTATGGTTGCAACTATTATTAATGTAGCATGACAGTTGCAGAGACCGCTCTAACACGAGAGCGAGTATCTCATAAACGGCAAGTAGATTGCCTAATTCAAAAAACAACGATTCCAGAGTGGTGTTTGAGAAAATGAATGTTGACTTGAGACTAATATTCGGGACATGTGGTTCAACGTGCGATGGAAAGCCCTCCATACTGTCTGAACATTTCTCCAAGAGGTTATACCGTTCACGAAGAACTGAAATAACGTCTTAAGCACACAACTCCATAAGCATACATACACAGTGAGGGTGAGTTGTGTTGCCTCGAGGCAAGCTCCGAGTAGTCCCAATAGCCACAATGTGGTCTCTACAAGCTTGGCTGCGGGTCCGCATACCGAGCAAAACTCCACTACCCAGAGACATGTGGGGCTCGTCTACTGTAATAGGACACTGTACAACAGATTATCGGTTAAAATATTTTTTTAAAAAAATAAAGACATTATGCA
Source organism: Acheta domesticus (assembly GCA_031308135.1). NCBI lineage: Eukaryota > Metazoa > Arthropoda > Insecta > Orthoptera > Gryllidae > Acheta > Acheta domesticus. The sequence goes on along the minus strand of JAHLJT010009419.1, from coordinate 192,978,982 downwards.
AATGATTTAAAATTTAATTCACTCAATAAAATACTTTACATTTTAATAAAATTAATTTCTATCATTCATAAATAAAATAATGAATTTGTAAACTAATAAGTAATTTAATTTAATGTCTAATATTATAGTCTTTAATTTTTAGAATATTCCATAATCGCAAAGGAAGCGTTTCCTTCAATAAAAGCACCCGTGTTACTTTACTCACCCTTAGGGTATTTCCCGAATTTAGCGTTAAGGCCGCTCCACAATAACCCGTGGACGGGAACGGCAACGCGAACGCGAACGCAAAGAAAGTTGAAAGGTGGACATCTCAGGCAAGCGTTCATAACACGACGGGAACGCGAAGCTTGATGGGAACGGGAACGCGAAAGATGGTCAACATTTATCTCGACCCGGGAACGGGAAGCCTCTCGACCAATGAGAGTACCGCAAATGGAGGCGAAGCTTTCCAGCTGATCGAGCGCGCGGCCTGCGCGCGAAACTGGTCTTGAGCGGTGTTGAGGTTACATCTTGGATTTGCGAGGTTAGGGTTTGAGGAGGATTTAGTTAGTAGTCGTTGAATTGTTTTAGTTCTTTTTAGTGATTTCAGTATTTTTCCTTTTCTATTCATATTAATATATAGAATTAAAATTTCCCACAAAATATTTTTTATGTTTCATTTAAGTACATTAGAGCTTTTTGTTTATTGATTAAACTTTCGTTAGTTGTATTTTCCATAAGTTCTTAGTAGTTTTTGCATTTTTCCATTCTGATGAATTATTTTTTTCATTAATATTCTTTCGTTAAAGTATTCATTATTCATACTACCACAAGCAAAAAACTGACAGATGGCAAAGCAAAGAGGGAACAGAGTAGCGCAGCTAGAAGTGCTTTGGTTTCGGCGACTCTCCTGAAGTACTCGTTTTTGCCGCTACAGGTTCATAACCCTATTCCTCTTCCCGTTGGCGTTTATTGTGAAGCGCACGTACCTCGCGTTCCCGTTCCCGTCCTCGCCTTCGCGTTGCCGTTCCCGTTCGCGGGCTATTGTAGAGCAGCCTTTAGCCTGCCGTTATACTGCGATTTTCGTAACTGTGCCCATGACAGGAATCAGCTGTTGACGGTTTCATCCAATCGAAAGCCTAAACGTCACCATAGTGACGCCACTGTCGCGAAATATAAGCTCCCGATTGGATGGCAGCGAAACAGCTGGTTTGAAGAGAGGTGTGTGTGGGGATTGCGCAGCAAGCGTGGGCGCCGCTCCCGTCGCCGCCGCCTCTGCGGTCGCCGTCGCAGCGATCGCCGCCTCAGCGGACGCTGCCCACCGCGTCGACGCTTCATCGGCACCCGCGCGGCCTGCAGTTCTTGCAGCCCCCCAAGCCGCCGTCGCCCCCCAAGCCGCCGTCGCCCCCCAAGCCGCCGACGCCCACCAAGCCGCCGTCACCCCCCAAGTCCCCATGGTCGCCCACGATGCCCAAGACGGCCTTCCCTCCAAGTGAGACCCGCAATTGCATTCCATCTTTTTCAATTTTTACTTTCCCCTTACGTACGTACGTATAGTATAGGGAAAGTTATGTAATGCTGCACGAAAAAAACGTTGTTCATACAGCTCCATCAGGTCACAACAATCACACGTAAGTCACAGATATTCGCGAACGCAAACTGAATTCCATTGTTGCAGACCTTGCATTGTCGCTATTCTGAGAGCTATTAACTTCTTTTTACTTTTTATTTCAAATATTTAAAAATAAACAATTTCAAAAATATTAATGTGTAAATGTATAACAAATGTCGAATGTAAAAAAAAAAACAAAGCAGTAATACACAAAATTGCAAATTCTAATTTACCATGCATCCAGCTGTCCGAAGCGCAGTAAATTTACAGCAGGCCATTATCTTTGTAACAAAATTATAGAAAAACTACTCGTATTTTGAAAAAATTAAGCATGACTTGATTTGAAGATGTAGTTTTGATAAATACTTTTAATTGAGAAAAAAATGTATTTTTATAATTGTAGTTGTAAGAAAACGACAATTTTAAAAATACAATTTTACAATATTATATTTGTCAGGAAATTATAGAAAAACTACTCATATTTTCAAAAACTTCAACATGACCTTATTTGAAGATCTGTTTTTGATGAGCATATTTCATTAAGAAAAACAATTGTAGTTGTAGAAAGACGCCGAAATTTTTTTAATTTTTAAAATGTTTGCAAAATCAGGCATTTCAACGAACATTAAAACCTGCACCATTCTCTTAAACTTCCTTTATGCTATCTCAGGTCCCAATTTAATAAAAAAACTTGTGCGGTTTTTAAGAAAAAAATGGTTTAAAGAAAATAAAAAATGGTCTGCTTGATACAATTTGTAGAAAAAAAATACTTATGTTTTTGAAAGATTGAACATGACCTTATTTGAAGACCTGTTTTTATGAACACATTTCATTAAGAACAAAAATTGTATCTTCATAATTGTAGTTGTAGGAAGATGACGAAAAGTTTTTGATTTTTTTCAATTTTCGAAAAATCAGAGTTTTCAACCAACATAAAACCTATGCCATTCTCTTCAATGACCTTCACACTATCCAACAACAAAATTTGGTCAAAATTATTGGCGCCATTTTTTTGAAAATTTTGAAAATGTCCCAGGGGTTTCATGTAAAGTATCCGCCAAAATTAAAATATCGGTTTCAAATTCAAGGGGCTGCGAGATTATTTAGATCGATCGGGGAGTATCAATTTTGGAGAAAATCGACTGAACGATTTAGTTCACAGACGGACGGACGGTCATACGTTTTGCTTTCAATTGGTTTTTCGGTATAAAGGACCCACAAAATAGGGATTCTGGCTGCACCACCTGTTAGCACATTTTTCTTCTTAATTTAGCAACTGGATTTATCCACTTTTTTGATACCAAGGCCCTGAAATAAGTTTTTTACTGCCGAAAAGCCGCCGTTTTTTCGCGCAGCATTACATAACTTTCCCTACACTATACGTACGTACGCACGTACACGCCCGGCATGCACGCAAAACACGCCCAGAATCACTAACAATCAATCAATCGGGCCATCCTCAATAGGACTCACTAAATGATTAGGGTATTTTTGATATAACTAAAAAGTTTTGAAACAAACTTGACATAGCGGGATTTATATCCGGATTTGAGAAGATGCCCTCCACTATTGCCCGAGAGAAGCAATAGTTCCTCACAGAGAAACACTGTCGATATTCATTCGCTCTCTCATTTCTACACGAATGAGAGACTGCTCTGGGAATACACTGTATGATTGACAGTAGAGTGAAGAGTCGCCTATGGCGGTTACACTGCTCTCGCACTTTCGTAGGCTTCGACATCCTTGGGATACGCAGAGATGGACCAATTAAGATCCCCTCTCATGCGCAGACCACAGGTTTTTCAAAGTTGTCGAGCTTAAGTTGAGCTCTCTTTGGTTGTTTGGGAAGCGGAATCCGGAGTAGAGACCTTTGCGCGGGAGAATCGGGTCGAGTCTTCCACTGCTATCCTGTTCTCATCCGCTTCACCACTAGAACTCCTGGCTTTCTCGGCTACACTCTCACACCCAGCGGAGTTGTTTTGACTCTAAGCTTTCATGGACACACCTTAAGAAGTAATAATGCAGCAATTGTCACTATAACCTCTTAAGAATAATAATTTATTGTGTAATGGATTTAATTCGCCACAACTGAAGTATATTTTTAACATTTCTTGCCATTACCGTTCTGCGGAACGTAGGTGCAAGGAACACCTCAATCGGAATACGCAGGTAAACGGGAGAAACAAAATGTTGAAATGATACTTTTATGTATGAATAATTTTGTAGTGATAAGAACGACATAAAATTTTTATAAATATTTAATTTTAAATAACATAAATTCCACACGTGACAACATTTTTTTCCTCATTTTTCTTATACTGAAGTCTCGCAATCGTCACACTTTATTTAACATATTTCTTTCACACATTATTGTCTTACCGATGTAAACTTCTTATGAGACGGAATTCTGAAAGAAAATTAAGTCTGTGTTTTATTTAAATGACCGTTCTAAGTTCTTATTCAAGCTGTCATTTTCCTATTTCTTGTGTTATTTACTGAAATTTCTCCATGTACAAAACAAACTTATCTTGTCAGAAGCTTCAAACATCCAGTAATGACTCGCGCAGACCATAGTATTGAAGCACACTTTGTAGAAAACTCCCTAGCCGTTAGATCAGCATCCACTTCGTATCCGGATATGTGGTTCTTGGCTTCACTTTACAGGTGTTTCTTCATGTAGCCTTCCATAATACTTGCCCAATAATTGTATTTTACGGAAAAACACCACAAACCATAAATTTTTGCTGTATTCTTCCGGTTTTCCATCATCACTGTGTTATTACATCGGCTTTGGAAGGAAAAATTCCTGCTTGTCTGCTCTACTTCTTTGACTTAGAAAACTACTGTTCTTTGTAATTGTAACACCTAAAACAAACTTATTTTGCGAATGAAAGTAGTGAAAGCAACCGCTTGATTTCATCTTAAATATCGTATCAATTCTAACATCATGAAACGAGACAGTGACTAAAAAATACGTATATCTGACTACATCACCGTAATCAGGACGCCAAAATGCCCTCCTAATCACTAATATTTCTCTTTATCTGATAATTTCACAGATATTGTCTCCTACATATTTTCAGTAGTATACCTTTCCTTTGCGGCTCTCACACGCAACCAATCTTTATAAATGATGTCTCTAAAGAAAGAGAATTTCACGGAGATTCTACGTGAATTAATTAAAAAAAGGAACAAAAATGTAAAATTATACGAAGAATAGCGCACGTCACTCAAATTGTCAACGATCGTAATCCAAACGCACGATTTAAATGTTAGCGGTATCTGGTACATCAACGCCCAGCTGCAAACTCATGTTGTAAATGATACACCGTTTGATATTAAACTCAAGATGTCGGTTAGTTAAGATATTCACTAAGCAAACATCGTTTGAGCAACATTCCCATGTACTGAAGTGAAGTCTAAGCCTGCTAAATTGTTTCTAATGGTAACAAATAGTATTTAGAACTCAAAGCTGAAAATATTAGCTTGATTGTATATTGGCTCGAAACTGCTATTCTTGAGGTACGTAAGAACGCAGAAAATAATCCAATACCTTTTAGTATACAAATAATTTTTGAATTTTCGCATCCCAGCTAGCTGGCGACTCTCCAAAACCCCGCGTGTTCCTTATAACAAATGGACGAAAGTTAAATAATATTGCAAAGAGTAGGGTTGCACTTGCCCGATACGGTAATTTCGCACTACTTTACTAGGCTTTCTCAGAGTAAAATCCTTTTCTAATAGTTTTGTGACTATCAAGGAAAGCGAAAAGCTAACTCTCAAGGAAGATTGAATAATTTCTTCAAATTTGTTTTTAAAGAAGTATGAATTGTTCCAAGAGCATATCTCTATAATTCTGAATAAACCTTTATTGAAAATTTGTCTCCAACATCAATTCCATTATTATTTTTGTTTGATATTCAGTAAGTACATTAAAAGTTGCATTTATACATTTTTAAACAAATAAACGCGTTTCATTAACAACTTTCCTTCTTCATGTAAAGGATAGAATTGATAGGGAAAAGTGTGGGGTTTAACATGCGAGAGTTCTCGCACGGGTACGCAAGTATTCTCTAATTCAACATTAATACTTTCAGGAGTTAACAATCTCCTTTTAAAACTTAAAGACATACATGCTCTACTGACGCAAAGACACTAGTATTCGTCAATTTGCATACATTGTTCACGAAGACTATAAAATAATAAATTGGAATGTAAAATGTACTAATATTTCTTCAAAAGGTATCTGAAAATCTACGAGACAAATTTGACAATTTTCAGCTCTGAAATAGAAGCTATAGAACAAGATAAAAAAAAAAACTTCCCGGTCTTTGTAGGTAAATTCGATTGTTTTTCAATAAATATGTTTTAGAGACTTCAATTTTTAATACACTGTAAGTGACGAAATAATAGTTATTAGCTGGGACACTTTCATCATCATGCAATGCAAGTAGAAAGAAGGTAGTGCGGATTTGTGTTCAACAACGACACAGGAAAGGCTCAATCGCATAGCTATTTACAGTGAGCAGAAAATACAGATGTACAAAATAGTTTTAAGAAAATGTAGCTGGGACAGGAATTTTCCATTTTGATAACTGACGAAACGTATTTGGATCATGATATGCAGTAACAACATACTCTGTTTGATATTTATGTTTAATATTTGACAAACATGAAATACTCTGAATACTGAATAAATTAATGTGTGTAATGTTTATTTTAATTTCCAATTCAATACTTCGGAATAAATTGGTGTGTCTTAAGAGCTTAAAGTACCCTTCAAATAAGCGATTGAAGGCATTTAAATGCTCAGAATGTTTTGATGCTTTGATTTGTTTCAACATTTACGGGGCTTCCCGGTAATCAACTTTCCTATTTATTGAATTGCCTCGTCCCAAATTTGGTGTGATCACGCTCATGACCTTACATAATTTATGGTCAGTTTGTTAGCCCTATACTGCTATCTCGTCCTTGTTACAGCAAAGCGAACTCTTGTGCTGTCGCAGGTGCAGTGGGGCCGCAGGGTATCACACAAGACCACAAGGACACAGTCCTCTTCTTCTCCTCCTTCATCCTTGAGTATGTACCTTCGACTAGTAGTAGTAGTAGTAGTAGTAGCAGTAGCAGTAGTTATTTTTATCATTATTATTGCTGTTATAATTATTATAACAGCAACAATAATAATTCTTCTTCTTCTTATTATTATTATTATTACTGTACAATATGCACTTTACGGGAAATCGAATCTTCCACACAATATTGTTTCATGTTGTTCAGAGACTACTCTAAGACACTCTCTAAGACTAATGGCATGAGGGAGGTTTATAAATTATGGAACAACACAAACATTGCACACATATTTAAATGTGTTTCCGAAAATTCACTTGAAATGTTTTCTATTTACTAACATATGTGTATGTATGGTAATCATGCTAATGAGCTCAATTTAATAACGAAACAGTATATCACATAGGTTGCAATCATTGATTTTTTTTGTAAAAGGACTCTTGTTTCAAACAGTGGCGTAAACCGCTTTCATGCCCTGGGCTACCGCTGATCTTAGAAATAATCTTTGACTAAATAACTATGCAGTATATTTGATTATATAGTTTTTCTAGTCAGTACTATTTTTATTACACAATACACTCATTGTCAACAGAAACTTCCCGATGTTTGCTGTGACATTTTTTCAAAATACCAAATTAATAATAGTTAACGTTGACACTACCACATACTTAACATGACGCAATTTTAACACTTAAAACACGTTTAATATAATCTATTGCGAATTTGTACACTCACTATCAAAAGTGTTCGTCTTGCACAAAAGCGCACATCTAATTTACTATGCCCGTATACTGCCCACTGCCTCTAAACTGCTCCCAGCGTGTCAAGAAACCGCTCGGGAAATCAGCAACCTGAGCCCCTGGCTGGCCCGTATCTTACCGGTAGGAGGAGGGAGTGAATCATGCAACGAACGCAAACTGTGTGTATGCCGCTGGGTGCCAGAGGTTTCTTCGGCGTTACCGCCTCTTAAGAGGACTGATGCACCGACGAGCGAGAAATTTAATACAGATTTCAACAGAACAGATTATACAGAATTTTGAACTGAAAAATAATGTGCCCTATAATTATTTGTAATACAATTTATCTTGGCATATTTTTGCTCCCGTAATTTTGTCGGGCTCAGTGGTCCGCAGTATACGCCACTAGTTTCAAACGGTTACTGGACTACAATTTTATTAAAATAGTGTAGTAAAACAGGTTAATAATAGCAATCGATTACAATCGATAACACATCCCACTATCTTTCATTTAAAGCAATGCAGTAGAGTTGCGCTAATCCGAGGTATGGGGCTGATGGTACTTCGGAATACAAAAAACTCGGATTACACGAAAAAAGGCAAATACATAAGGGAATCTTCAACTACAATGTAAAACGAAGTCAAATTTAATAGGCAGATACTATTAAAATTCCAAATGCATACATACACAATACCTGAGCGCAAACCGGTCTCAACAATGTAGCAAACTGACACTGGCACCGACCAACGCGCGCGTGACGTAGAGGGCCAACCCGTCACGAGCCAGCTCTTGATTGTAGCCGCTTGTTTGGTGACTTGGCCCACATCAGATCATCTCGTATTGCACGGAATCTCGGATTAGCGACGCTGGGATTACCGCGACTCTACTATATACACCTCCTCTTTCGTACCCCTAGGGGCCTCTAGCATGTCATACCCGATTCAGCCAATGAGCTTCAGTCACCAGTTTGCGTCACAATATTAGCGGGAATTTAAAATGCAGCGTCAAATAACCACCTTGTTACAAGACATTGGAGAATATATATATATATATATATATATATATATATATATTTATATATATATAGCATTTTTTAAATATTGCAACTTTTATTTCAATTATAGCGTCATGATGTTACTTTTCGTTGAAAATTGTCACGTTATGACACTTTCAAAATGTGCCTCAACACTTCGTGCTTTCCAGGGAACATGGCGCCCTGCGGCTGGTCGGGCTTTTCAAATGAACTACCCGTATTGTGGTTCTTGGACGCCAAGCTGGTGCTGCGCAGAACGAGTAAAAATCGTTGTGTCGGAGTTACCCGCTCATGTCTTTTCACCATGCGCGCGCCTCTATTAGCACGGTGCAATGAGACCAAAACCTCAATATCCAAAGTAAACGTTTCCATCCAATTCCAAATTGTTCAATATAATCCACATATTGTTTGGTAAAATTTACCATTTTGAGCGTCGGTTTGGGGAGGAGTGGTGAGGTTGCCGTTCTTCAAGGGTTACTGACATACCACAGGCCACGATAATCGTAATGAGCTTTTACAACGCACAATTCTGTATAAAAAATTAGTTTCCGTAATGATAATGTCATTTTTTTCCCAAAAGTCTAGAAAATACGAAAAATATCTACTTTTACACCCTCCGTAACTCTAGAACCATTCACTTCAGCAAGATTCTGTTCAGGACCATTTTTGTTTACAATTTAATGTAGGTTATTTTTGTACATGACACTTTTTGCGCTAAACCGCATAGTTTTTGCAATATTGAAGATAAACTGATAAAAACTGCTAATTTACCAACTTCTCCTTTCCAAACCCGACGCTCAAAATGGAGTAACTTTTTACCAAACAATATGTGGATTGTATTGAACAATTTGGAGTTGGAGGGATGTTACTTTGGATGTTGAGGTTAGGCCGGTTTTGGGACTAATTGCACCGTACTATACTGCGATTTTCGTAACTTTGTCCCTGACAGGAATCAGCTGTTTCGCTGCCATCCAATCGGGAGCTTATATTTCGCGACAGTGACGTCACTATGGTGACATTCAAGCGCCCTATTGGATGAAACTGTGACCAGGTGATTCCTAGCAGAGACAAAGTTACGAAAATCGCAGTATATATGGTGTCTTCCACGGCCGGTGCTCCCGTGCATGTTCCGGTGCTCCCGTTATAAGAATGAATGAGTGAGTGAATGTAATAAACAAAAAAAGAAGAAGAAAAGAACGTTTCTAAGAACTTTATACCCGAAGAAATCAACTGTAAATAAACTAGGCTAGGCCCAAAGAGACCATTCATGTAATAGTTTTTAATTAATAATAAGTTAGTTTTAAGTAGTCTTTTTAAGTTACCGCCCTCCCAAAAACTCCAAAAGCCTTATCGACTGGAGTTAAAATGTACGCCCCTTCACTGAATAAATTCCCGCCCCTCCAGGGTAATTGGAGGGGGGGAAAATCGAAAAAAAAATGCTCCCGAGAGAGGCGCGTGTCGCTTGCGCAGGAAAGTGCGTCGGTCGCAGCGCTACTACGCGATGCCGACGGCGCGCTTCCGCTCGGCGACGTCCCTGGCGGTGGCGGCGCGGGCGGGCCCGCCGCCCGAGCCGGAGCCGCCGCCGCCGCCGCCCGCCAAGGTGACGTCGCCCTCGCGCCGCCGCGTGCTGTCCCTGCGCATGCCGGCGTTCCTGCAGAGCGTGAGCGCGCTGCACGTGTCGGTGCCGCAGCCGGTCGACGCCGTCCTGGTGCGAGGCCCGCGCCAGCGCGTGACGTCGCGCGACCCCGCCACCGCCGCCGTCTCGTTTGTGTAGCCCCGCGACGTCATCAACCTCCGAGGAGCAGGCGGCGCAAGTGAGCGATCACGCGCGAGCAACCCGTTGGACTCCCACGAGCCGCCCCGCGTCCGCCGCCCGTTTGCCCAGTGGTGGCAGGTGGCGCGCGACGCGCCCCTGCGGACGGGCGTGAGCAGCGCGCTCGCCACCTGGGTCGGCGGGCGGTGGTACGTCGCGGCGAGCGGCGGGGACGCGTAGCGCAACACGAAGAGCCCGATCGTTAGTTTGCACCGGTACGACAACAGACGCACGTCCTCCACGTTTGTAGGAACGTCTTGCAACTTTTCAAATATCGCTTACCTTGAGATACGACAACCAAACACCTCTTCCTTATTTTAGACGAGCGTCTCCCAACGTAAATTTCCATATACGTCTGGAGAGGAACCAATCCCGCCGTTTCAAATGTCGGAGACGTACAAATTCTCCTCTACACCTCTTCCTCCGATGCTTTGATGTGCGATCTCTGCCAAGATCAAATACCGAAAATGTCTATCAATTCCAAAGGTTTTTAAGAGTTGAACTTTTCTACGTTAATTGATTTTCCTATGACCGATATCGTAGTCTGTCGCTTGGCCGATCAAACCGTTTGATTCCATTTGCAAAACACACACATACCGGAAGAAAACGAGCTCAAATGACCGTTAATAAGGCGTATGAGAGTACATCCAGCTTACCAGCTTATTGCTGTTGTATAATAGCAATTATCACAAGAATTCAGGAAAAAGTGTAGTGACGGAAAAGATAAAACAACATTTTTCAGAAGGTGACAGTCTCGCAGAAATGGAACTATGCTGTTCCCATCTAATGGCACGAACTACTTCAAGAAAATATACTTCCTATTCGCCTGAAAACTTAGAAAGATATAACCAATATTATGGACAGGAAACCACCCATTGTACCCGCTTCGATGTATTTACTGCATCTTTAAGAACCAATCAAAACTGAGGGGCTGATTAGCCGAGAGAGTGCACAAAACTTGGTTTTAAGAAGAAAACCCGAAAATGGATAGTCGTAAGCTGTAGTTTATGATTATATTTTTTAAATAAAATAATAATTTAAAAATTAACTGATTCAAAACATTAATTTCAATGAAGTACAAGAACTGCACAAAATAAAAACATTCACCCTATACAACACTTGCGGAAGACTTCAGTATACTATTTGAATTGCCTTCAATTTTTTAAAATTAATTTTTAAAAAATGTATATTATTTTGCATCGATGCAGAAGAAAAAATAATAAATGTCAACATTAAAATAATTTCAAAATAAAAGCAACTATTTAATGATTTGTTTAACTTTAAGTTCATAACCAGGCGCGGCTCGTCATTAAAGGCTGTAAGGCGGAGCCTCTCGCCGTCCAAAAGAAATTTACAAATATGTTTAAACATGTATTTATGTATTAATAATGGATTTCTGAGTTGTATTATGTAACAATCATATCAAACTTTTCCTTTGTCGGTTCGTTAACTGCCGTCCGTAACGCATTTAAAGCTGTTGACAGGGAAGAGACGAAGCGTTAGACTCCCGCTTTATTTCCCCATAAGGCCTGTATAAAACAAGGAGGCGTGACGTCATGTATTCACCGCAGACGTTTTATAACAGCGGACGAAGGCTACAGCGATGCAGTCTTCGGTGGGGCCCAGGGTCTGAACAACGGCAGGCTCACCAGAGAGCATTACTGTGCAGCTCCGCGAGTATACGGGATTTCAGCTTGCTTTGGGCCCTAGAATTTTCAATATGGCGGCCATTCGGCCCTGCCAACTTCGAAAATGTACATGAAGCTACACTTCGGCGCTACATTCAAACATACGCAATTCAGAGCCGTGAAAAATGGAATTTATGCCACCTTTATAAATGTATTTTATTCTATTCTTAAAAGAAATTTAAAGAAAAAAATTGGAATACTAGTAGTTATTTCCATTTAGTAATGTTATAATTTTCCTATAAATATCTAGCGAAATGTATAGACACCCAAATTTGAGAGTCCTTTAAAGGAGTTGTGAAGTTATCACCAATAGCTTTGTGAATTTCACCGATCAGTTTTTTGTCATTATCTACTTTGGGAATGAAAATTTCGGGCGGTTCTCTTATAATCTGAGCTTTGTTAATAATCACTTTTTTCAAAGATTCACTGCTGTCACCAATTCCGCGAAGCACTTGTGCGTACTTACTGATGGAGATTAGGACCAAAAACATTATATTGTGTGGCCATCTTTTTAGCATTACCATTCAACTCTTGGGAGCTAGGACTTTTACGAGCGTCGACACGAAGATTGAAGACTACGAAGAAATATCTTGATGGATGTTATGAGCTGTGGCGTTACTATTTTTATAGAGGGAGAAGGAAGGCCGTTGTCAATGAAGTGGTAGAGCAAAACCGAAGCCAGAGGCGCGTAACCCTTGTCCGGCCTCTTCGCGCATTGACACACACAATGTTCACTGGGAGGAATAGCTTGGAATAATACAAGTAATTTCAGAAAAAAAACTCCGCAAAGTTCAGGAGCGCTATAGTGCGTTGCAGATCGGTCATTACTCAAAAAATCACAATTACCAAGAGAAATGACAGTTTATACAGTTCCTAAACTTGACCGCTTTTAAATCTCCTCGTAATTTTACGCCTTCAAATAATCATAACCGTACGCAGCCTAAAACAAGACAGGTTCAATTACATGCCTGGACCTTCTTTTCCATTAAACTTTTTATTTTTTATGACGTTTTAATTATTAAGAAATGATTGTCCAACCAAAGTTTATAATACGTGAAGTTTCCTTTTAATTAAGGGCAGTCAGGATGAATTATGGATAAATGATAACTTGACAAGTTAGTACTGTAGATTTTATTGTAATGGTTTATTGACCTTCATAAACAGTCTCGGTAACTTTTATAACATTTTAAATATTGTTATACATTATTAATGTTTTGACACTATTTGGGATCTTTTTCTAACAATCTAGTGTTCAGGTTTGTGGGCATCATAGATAAAGAAGGCAGCATTTCAATAAAAATTGTCACTTGGTATAAAAACAGATCATGTAAACTTCTGGACAAAAATATTTTTATAAATAAATTGTTATAAAAATTACCGAATCTATTTATTAAGGTCAATGACCCATTACAATAAATATGCAATAGAACAGACGTACATATTCATTATATTAGTATAGAAGAATTTTATTCTTTTGTACAGTAACTGTGACTAAAGCAAATGTGCTTCAATCTTTAGGAATATTTCAAAATTTTCCTTTTTCAGAGTTAATGCTTCATTAAATTGAAGCGCATGCAAACTGTTAATAATACACCTTGGTAAGACTTCACTTCTGTGAGGTGTAGCACACAGTGGAGTGGGAGCTAATGCTTAGCAATAACAAAGGAATATAAATCAATGTAATTATTATTATTATATGTAACCCAATCTAATTGGGTTATTGTTAACATTTACTTTCCTAATTTTCTAATAGAAAAAAAACAACAAGTAGTGCTACAGAATGGCACAGACTTTCCCATATTAGTTGTCTATTTCCTTGGGTCTGGGCTAGCTATTCGGAATTGCCACATACTCTTGCTAGTTGCCATCTATCGCCGCCCCAAGTACTTTTTTTTTTTTTTCTTTCTTAATTCTTCGGTTTCCTAATGATAGATCGGAAATATTAATTTTAGAATATTAAAGAATACTAAAACATTGTCCTAAATGGCAATTTTCTTTTAAAAATTTGTAGCTGTTTTTAAGAAAATGGCACTTAAGCGCAAATAAGAATGCGAAATTTGAAGCTCTTTTTCACAGAAAATGTTTGAGTTTTCAAAACACTTCATTTGAAGTCATTTGAAGCACTTACACTCACAAATATAATAATGTTTACAAATTGCTGGTAATGTGCATATTAAAGATGTGAGAGATCTTTCAAAACAATTACATTTGTGTAATTTTTGAAAAAACAAAAAAAGATCTCTCACATCTTTAATATGCACATAACCAGCAATTTGTAAAAACTGTTATATTTGTGAGTGTAAGTGCTTCAAATGACTTTAAATTATGTTTTTCGAAAACTCAAAAATTTGCTGTGAAAAAGAGCTTCAAATTTCACATTCTTATTAGTGTTTAAACACCATTTTCTTAAAAAAGGCTGCAAATTTTTCAAAGAAAATTGCCATTAGGACAAAGTTTTACGGTTCTTTAATATTCTTAAAATAATATTTCTGTTTGAGTATTAGGAAAACGAAAAATTAATAAAATGGGGAAAAAATGTACTTTGGGCGGC
>JAHLJT010009419.1:192777638-192961001 GCA_031308135.1 Acheta domesticus | reverse complement strand
ATATATATATAGAGAGAGAGAGTGCTTGTATATGGACTGCGTTGAGGATGTGTAATATAGCAATGTTCGGAGGGGAGATTGTTTATATCAGTGGCGCCTCGTGAACAAAAATATTCAGGATTTATTAAGCAAGACAGATTACTGAACAGCAGTGAATGCCGGAAAGGGGGCATGAGTGCCAGGCCCCATCACGATCCATTTTTTTCTTTTTTAGTAATTTTATTCAAAACAACTGTCTCGCTGATATCAACACATCCCAAAGCATTCCCATGAAGTACACACAGACATGATTTCAAGACATTCAGATTCTAAAAAAGTATTGTGAATTTGTGTTTTTCTGACAATTCAGAAATTGGATTCAATTTTTTCCATGCCTTTAAATTCACTAAATTACATACTATGTGATACTTTTGCATTTCATGATTTTGTGTAGCTTTTGACAAATTTTTCATATCAAAATATCCATGGCACATAGGCTCTTAGAAAATGTTTCTAATGGAAATAAGGCTCTTGCCATGACAATGAAATGTTCATTATACATTTCCAGATGAATAATACTTACATCATTTTAAAATTGTTAGAGACATTCAATTTTTTTCATTATTATTAAATTAGTATTAGATTAGTAAGTATCCATCAAGGTAAGCAGTGCCCACCCCAAGGAGCTGCCACTAGTTTTTATGGACAATTGATGGGAAAACTGAATTGGAGTTAATACACAAAATATCAAGGACAATATTGCAATGCTGAATATTCAAACAATATCTGATATGATGAATTCAGGGTTTTTTTTAATCATTCAAATGTGTGCACAAACATTAAGTGATATTAAATATTTATTGGGATAATAGGGAATTTAAATTCTTGTATTGTATTACATTAATTATAAGGTTTAAATAATTAAAATTTTATTCTGTTAGTATGTAGAATAGGTTAGTATTAGTAAATTAGGGTTATAATTTCTGAATTTTTTTGTATTGAGATGGTTTAATTCTTTCTGCTTTCGACTTTACAATAAATGATCCTTTATTTTTAAGTTCTATGTGTAGATTTTCTTTAAAGAGTTACTCTGACGGTTCTTGGAGAAGGCCATTAGCTTATGTTGTAATCACTGACCTTTATCTTCCCCTATAACTGGTAATACATAAGAGATTTTTTGATACAATGCAACATGTAATAGATGCAAATTATACAAGATACAAATAGCATTTTTGCTTGGTATATTTTTAAGATTTTGGTTAAAAGCTTTTGAGGCAACAAATAAGACATGTACAGAGATCTGGTAAAGAAGCTGGGAGCATGCATTCGCTACTTTAAAAGAGTATTTAGAGACTTTCACCCTTCCAAAAAAGTGGTCTTTTTAAAAAAATAAGAGGTACCAACTACTGGACATGCAAAATGTACCCGAAGTAAAATACTTGAGAAATCAATCAGGGAACTTTTTTCTGTTATGTTGAATGTTTGTTAATAACATTAACGTTGATGTAATGAAAATTAATGTCACAAAAAAATCTTCACCAATTGAGAAAAAATTATGTTTCATTTTATTGCCCACTAATTACTAGGGTCAGAATGCTTATATTTTAACCTATTTCATTCTCACTTCTTAACAGCACTATTTTAATACTTGTTTTAATCATTTCTGATACATGAAACTTATAGATTGTAAAATTGGCTAAAATGAAATATGATTCTAAAAAGAATATAAAAAATGCAAAGTTGTCTGAAGAAAATTAATTCCTTCATATGGGTAAAATTGGAATTTAACATTCACCAGAACTCAGCATTGTTAATCAGAACTAATTTAGTGCTAAAACTTAGATAATATCGTTTACTATATGAATTAATGTAAATCATTTAAAGCTGTTTCAGGGAAGGAGGTACTAGGTACTCTAGTTAATGTGTTCTTCTCAAAGCTCTTGAAAATTCAAAGTAATCCTGGTTATGCGAAGATGAAATTCACAAGTAGAGTTCTTCAAGGAGAAAAAGTATCTCCAGAATTACCTTGAGGACCGAGCAGTGGGATCTATGAAGTAGTAGTACTGTGAGTATGTTGGGCCATTCCATATTAAATCAATACAGTTTTAATTAAATCCGAGATGGTGATGTAAAATAACTACGTTGATTTAATATGGAGTGACCCTGTAACAACGTTAGGTGGCCTCGCATCCCAGTTTCCGTTTAAGTCTGTCACTGCAGTTAATCCTCCTCTAGCCATCGCCTTCTCCACTCCTTGCTTCCATGCACTTCTGGGCCTTCTGTGTGATGTTAGTTTTCAATTCCAGAGCTTTAGAGGCCATTGTTCTTCACCCATTCTGTTCAAGTGACTATACTATTTGAGCCTTTTAATTTCAATGGCATCAATAACGTTGAAACTAACTTCAACTTTTCTTCTAATTTCTTTGTTTCTGACTTTGTCCAACAGTCAGTCCACAGCTTCTTCATCAATAGTCTATTTCCAAGTTTATTCTCATTACCTTTCGATATTTCCCAAACTTCTGACCCATATGTGGCAATATTCTCTACGATAGTCTTACATAATCTTTTAACATTCTTCCTCAGTTTGATTCCATATTCAGGGATGCAATTACCTTATACCTACTTTCCCTTTTAATATTCTACTCTGAATATCTTGTGTACTACCTCAATTTGCTGCTATTTGAGTAACTAGATAGGTAACATTCTGGCAGTATTTCAATCCTGATCTGTTGGGAATACAGTATTGACTTTTCTTCCCACAACCAGATATTCAGTTTTAATAAAATTTATTTTCAGCCCCTAATTTAAAATATTGTACAAAATAATTAAAATTTGTTATTTGTTGCAATTTTTGTTCAGCCTAATAACATAAGAAAAATAAAAAAGCCAAAACCCAAAAAGGGGCTAAATCAATTTTTCAAAAACACTAAAAATAATATTTCTAAGATTCTCAAAATACAACCTAATTATCACTTTTGAAAATTATTATTACTATGGAGCAGAATTCTATGATTTTGCGTATTTTTGTCCATTGCTTCAGGGCATAGCTAAGAGATCTTTACATTTGGTTAGAATTGAATGTTGCATAATTAATATGTTTGTACGTAGTTGTGCGTATTTGGCTGATTTTTCCTGTTGCTGCATATTCGTGTAATTATAAGTGCACTTTTCGTTAAAATACAGACTTATCTATAAAACATTTCATCTTTACATAGCTTCTTTTTATTTGTGAGTGTTTATTAATTTGAAAGAGCTTGTCACAGTTTGTGTTTCTTTTTCTACTTCTTTTATGTGGATGATAAAATATTTGTGCAAATGTAGATTCTTGACATATTTTGTAAATCAGGCAGAAGAAATGCAACAAGGCATACTAGGTGAATGTTTACTTTTATAATTATTTCTCCTGCAAAGTAAGGTAGATTATAATATAATATATATCTTTTCATTCCAACCATGCTTCTCTTGAATTTTATCAAGAAAAGTTTATACAGGAAATGAAATATTGTTAATTTTAATTACATATTAAAGTGCATACAGTGAAACCTCTATATAACTTTTTTTAAGGGACCATGAATTCTGAACACTGTACAGAGGAAAGCACTATAAAGAGGAAGACTGTGTATGTAGGCTCTTGGTTGGGAATGGAAAAAATTGACGTAGCATAGAGGAAAACATTATGAAGAAGTTTCACTGTATTTAAGAATTTTTAGGTCATAAATGCATTTTTGTAAAAGCATATTTCTAGATTTTTTAGGGCACAAAAATCCTCTCCCTAATTATTACTAAATCTGTAAAATCCCTTTTTTTGAGCAGGCCTCCTGAAAGGGATAGCTTCTGAGTAGTCATCAGAGCAGCCACTTCTGATGTTTTGAGTTCGTAATACCTGTTAATCTTAATCAAATATTTGAACTTGTGTTAACTGTACATTAACCCCAGTAATTTTTAACAAGAAGACTCAATAATCATTAAAACTATACAAACCTATATATTTTGAAAATGGATAATTGTAATTTTAAACCAAACAAGATAATTCTCATTCCTAGGACAATCCTAAAATGTATAATTACTTCAATTTTTTTCTAGTCAAAAAATTCTGGAAAAAGTGGGGAGTTGAAGGAGTTAAAATACTGAGGTTTGGGGATTATAAATATATTGTAGACCTGAATGGTGCATAATTCTACAACAAATGCTTTGGGGTGAAGTGCTTCGGACAATAAGAAAACGAGTAACACAGACCAAAATTTGTGTATTATACAAATAACAGGTTGCTTGTTATTGCCCCAAGTTCTTCATTTCCTTGGTTATGTAACAAGGCTTAACAATAAAATATGTATTTTATTGTTAATTACAATAAAATGCAAATAAATACAATAAAATTATTGTTAATTACAATAAAATACCACCAACAGCAAAGTAGATCTTGATGGGGAGCATTCCATTTACATTGGAGAGGTTATGTGCAAATCAGACTTTTGATTAATATTATTATTAAAAAGAAATGTTCTTTTTTATTTTATAATTTTAATAGTATTTTGAATTCATATTAGAGTTTGATTTTACAGTGATGGCTTTGTGAAAGAACTGAAATAATTATTTTAAAGGATGAAAAATCTGAAGGTACCTGGTTAAGTAGTAGGTGTGAAAAGGATATTATCAATCATCTTGTTCCTTTGTAATAGACAATAAAACACAAACAAAAATCAGCTGAAGATGAAAAAGAAGTTATTTTATTGATCAGTGATAAAACGAATGAGAACAGTCATGTTGCATCAAGAATCTTTAACTCTGTTTGATACATGTTGTATATTGTACTTAGTGAGTTTTACATGATTCATCAACAGAAATATACATCTCAAGAATACGATTTTCTAGAAATAAATTTAAAAAAAAAGTTTGAAAATAAGAATTACAATTACAAAAATGTATCGCCGATAGCAAAATTTGTAAGACAATAAATTATTATTTTCAACAAAAACGTTTCTTGAAGTTAAATGAAAGCCACAAAATAATAAATTAGTATCTTGGAATATTAAAATACTTTTATCATTGACAATGTTTCACACAATTTCTAATGTTTCATCAATCTTTTGATGACAGTTGTGCAAATGTTCAAGTTATTGGCGAGTTGGGTGGAGTCTGTTGTATATGTAGACAAATAAACTTTACTATTTCTAGTAACATCTGAGCTGACCAATTACATGTAATCCAAATAATGTTGAATCATGAACAAAGCTAATTTTTTCACTTGTAACAGGATCTGGGAAAGAAATGTTCTTAACATAGTTTTGAACAAAATACCATTTCTTACATTAATATTATATTTCACTTATTTATTTCATCCTCTGCAGAGCATTAATAAGCCTTTAATGCATGACCAAGAGGGCTCACAAAATTCACCCCCCACCAGATGCTGATGAAACATATTCACAAAAGTTTTAATAATTTTGTGCAATATTGAAAGTCTTTCAATATCTCAACTGAATACATTATAAATAACTATAAATCAAAAATAAATTTTCAAATCAGCATAAATTAAATTTTCTTTATAGAAATGCATTTGAGGCATTGGTTTTTCATTGTATGTTTTTATTTCAGCATAAAGCTTCACGATTAATTTTCTTTATCAGAAAATATCAAGCCACCTACTAGAAACTAGATTCTATCCTTCATCACTATCGAAAAATCATAGTTGTACTAGGTACCTTTACATGATGTTGCACCTTCTTTCATCTATCTAACTTTACATTCACAGCACCGACCCTGCTCCCCACAGGCCCAAAACTGCCTGGTGTGAGCAGGACTGTTTTAACAGCATTGGGGTCCCTTGGACCTATGTTAATTTGAGGGGCCCCCCTATTCTCACTTTCTATGATCTCCCACCTAATTTAAAGACAAGTTTCAGTAAGCAAAACTTATATATATATATATATAGATATTTTTTTTAATGACAAGTTTAGTATTCAATTTTTTTAAAGAACTATTGAGGTTCTTGGGTCCGTTTATTACCACAGGCCTGTGTGTAAGCAATTTTAAGTTTTGAATGAGTAGGGTTAAATATGTTGCTGAATTTATACTTTGATGAGATTGAAACAACACCCTCTTTTATTCAAAATAAGATCAAATAATACAGACTGCAACATTACCATGCTAAAGTGATATTATCATAAACATTTCATTGGCAATCGATACATCCAAAAAGGAAATAATAATTTTCTCAACTCAAGTAGTATTGAATATCTTTATAGCTGCACATACTTCTCATATTGGTGCAATCAGTCTCCACTAACAAACATGTGAACATCACGATCTGAAGAAAGCATACGTGCAGCTCTCTCTGTGCCTACAATTGCAGCTAGTTGTAACCCATCAGATTTTGCATACATAACTGTTACACTTTTAGCACTATCACAGGTCAATTTGCGGCTCTGATTACAGTCAGCCATAAAGTTGCAAAATTCACTGTAGAAATGAGGTATGGTGGGGGGTTGATAAAAGATAAGATGCCTAATACCTTTAATTCGAAATCGCCTAAAGAAATGAGCTCTTTCACTATACAACAGAAATTGGGCTTCACTACGGAAAAAATGATCCCGAGCTCTTGCAATTTTTCCATCTTTAGAATATTCACATATCTGCACAAAGCTTATTTCCTCCCTTTTGAAATAATTTCTAATTCGTACATAATCAAAATAAGATGGCACATATATTAGTACACTGTTTGTGTTTGAATCAGTAAATTGTGGAAGGATTTTTTTGGTAAAGAAATCAAATCTCGCATCCATAGTAGTTTGGCCACTCATTGCACTAAAACGGTGAAATACTTGTGACAACTGGAGAACTATTTGGCACACAGAACCTTTTGCATAAAACTTCTCAATACGAGCTTTACCAGCAAAATTGTGACATTTTTTATTAAAAAGTGAATTTATTTCAGGCAACATGAGGGATGAAAACAAAAGGGTCTGCCTGTAAAACCGTGTCCACCCGTTAATAGCCCATGATCGAACACGAGCAAAATCTGTGTCGTGTGATTCCTTGGGCTGTAGATGTATATGGTTCATTATGTGCAAAACATGCTCCCAATTCTGCATGAGGAAGATTTCAGTCTGATCCATTATTAATACTTCAATAGATGCTAAGAAGTCATAATCTCTGTTTGCTTCACCTTCTGCACCAATAATTACTCTCAAGCCCAGAGGGGATGCAATAATTATGTCAGCTGAATAGAAATCAACATAAAGCTTAAGACTTTTTCTTGTTATTGCCAATCCTATTTTAAAGTTATCATCAGCATTTCCTGAAAAAGTTTTTTCATAATCTTCTGGTCGTGGATTTTTAAAAGGCATTGCAATTTCACCCCCTGTGAATTCTTCTGTGAATCTGACTTTGTTAATAACATGACCTTTGTCATTAGGATGCAAAAGGGATATGATCATTTTAATAATTCGATATGCTGAATCTTTGAAAGGTACCAAAATTAAAACTTTAGGACGCACTAAGCCCTGATCACGATATTCATCTGGCACATCATCCTTATTTTGAACTTTAATATTATGATTCACAATTTTGGTCCTTGTTTTCAAGATATGATTTACAGAATGAAGAGTGTATATGAAACGTATTTCTTCACCATTTTCTAATGTTCTTGAAGGATAGAACAAATCTTGATAATTATTAACAATCGTGAAGATTTCTTTTTGGAGTGGTGTAATCAGCACTTCTTTTTCTCCTCCAATGTTTTCCAAATTTGCATTGGCTAAATTACTATGCAATTGAGACTTAACATGAAGCTTTGCTAAATCCACGTATGTAATTCTGGATGGTACATTACCATGGGGTGCAAATATGGTATTGTCTGCAACAGACACTTTTGTTTTTTTTACTACCATTTGCTTCTTTACATCTGGTAAATAGAATTTTATTGAGTCCAGCACAGGCCAAATTTCTTGCACCACTTGATATGAAGGTTGGGGTGATTGAATTACTTCTAATAACTCTTCATCCAGATCATACAACAAATGCTTAACAAACGGATCAGTCGCTAAAACATCATCCACTGCGTCTTGATTTTCAAAGATATCAAAGTCATCCTCGTCTTTATCATTATTGTCACTTGCATCGTCGTTACAGTCGTTTTCATCTCCGTCATCACCTTCACTCTCATTTACCTCACCAAAATTATCGTCCTGATCAAACACAGAAACTTCTCTGTCACCTTCACTGACCTCAACTTCAGAGTCACTGGGTTCAGATTCATCGGTTTCAACAACATTGTCTGTCTGTGCAGTAGCGTTGAAAGTAGACAGTAAACTGATAAAGGGATCCGCTTCCTCACCGCTGTCGCTGCTCGAGTCCTGCTCCTGCGGGGTCAACTTGGGCTTCTTGGCTTGAACTCTGGCCTCGTCCTGTCGGGGCACAGCTTGAGAATCGTCTCGTCTTTTTCTTTTACCTTTTCCTTTCCCTCCTTTCCCACGTTTCTTAGAGTGTCCTTTACGCGCCATAACCTCAAACTACGCTGCAGACAAGTATTTTAAATTAGCATACATACTGACAATAACCTAAGCACCATTACTTTTTATATAAATGTTTGTGAACATTGTTTCGGATACTAACATCATATCAACTTTCAGTTAAGAAAATACTTGTTACACACAAACTGCTTACCTTTCCCACATGTTTCACATACACACAGATCAGACAACGCGTGGCTTCCGATGGTCTCGAGCACGCCCACGTGAAGTCAGTATACTTTAAATACAGCAGCACAGAAAATCAGGCGCTGGACGGAGAGGGGACACTATTATCCAATCGAAAACTTTGTTACGACTTACATTTTTTATATTTGAGCTCCCGATTGGATATTTCTCTCTCCTTCCTGTTCGTGACGTTTAAGTGCTACTATGTTTATATTAGAATATATTTCGTACACCAACACACGTGCTAGCATAGAACGACATAGCCATCTAAAGCTAGCAGCGCCCAGAAACCAATCTCAACCAAACCATATCCAAAATGTTAAGCTAATTTTAGGCCAATTAAATGCTCTATTCCCGAATTTTAGGCTCCTCTGGATTTCCCAAAATCGTGGGCGCTGCCAGCTTTAGACTAAAGCTAGCAGCGCCCACCCACAATCAATCTAAAAATCAATTAAAAAATCTGAAACCCTTCCAAAAATTTAAGAATAATTTTAAGCTCTTAGAAAAAAAATACCCCGCGTTCATAGGCCAAAAATCAGGGCAGTACAAACAGAAACAATTAATATTGATTCTTATGGGCGAAAAAACACAAAAATCAAAAACCCTTAGGAAAAATCTGAAACCCTTCCCAAAAGTTAAGAATAATTTTAGGACTCTTGGAAAAAAATTATCCCCGCGTTCAAATTCCAAAAATCAGGGCTGTAGAGAGAGAAACAATTAACATTGATTCTTATGGGCGAATAAACACCAAAATCAAAAAACCTTAGGAAAATCTGAAAACCTTCCCAAAAGTTAATACTTTTAGGCTCTTGGAAAAATATTATCCCCGCGTTTATGTTCCAAAAAGCAGGGCTGTACAAAGCGAAACAATTAACATTGGTTCTTACGGGCGAATAAACACCAAAATCAAAACTCTTAGGAAAAATCTGAGAACCCTTCCCAAAAGTTAAGAATAATTTTAGGCTCTTAGAAAAAAATTATCCCTATTTCCATTCTAAGAGGGAAAGTTGTTAACGAAAACGTGTTTGTTTGTTTAAAAATGTATAAAGGTAACTTGTAATGCACTAACACAATATCAAATAAAAATAAAGAGACATAATTGATGTTTGAAAGAAATTTTCAATAAATATTTATTCAGTATCATGGAGGGTTTTCTTGGAACAATTCACAACACTTCCTTGAAGACATTTGAAGTAATTATTCAATATTCTTTGACAGTTTTAGCTTTTCGTGGTAGTCACAAAAACATTAGCATTTTACTTTTGATTGGTTCATGATTCCGGTCACGTCAATTACAGAGGTCATTAGTCCCGTTAGTGTAGTGCGTGTCTTTTTCCTCGGGAAGTGACGGTGATCTTTTCCCCGCTGGATGGCGAGAACTGGTGCCGACCTACCGTCGACTAGCGGGGTTTCCCCATAATCAGGTATCTCCCACCAGCGGGCACAGCCCCAGTCGGGACAAGCTCTAAGCTCCCGACTGATCTCCAGGCATGTGTGTTAGTGTAGTGCATGTTACTGTGTGTGTGTGTGTGTGTTGTGTAAAGGGTGAGGATAGGACAAGGAAGAGGAAGGAAAGATCGCGTGGGGTCCGTTTGTTAGGGTACTGCTCCGGCATTCGCCTGGTGATGATCGGAGAAACCACGGAAAACTACCGATCCGATCAGAGCAGCCGACTGAATTTGACATAGCTGACAAGCTAGTGTCGAAAATCCTGCCGCCGTCGGGACTCGAACCCAGGACCTTCCGGTCAGAGGGACTGCAGTGGACATCAGTTGATGCACTGAGCCATCTCTTCTTTTTTGTTTTGAGAAAGCTAAGTGTCTGAACCCGCTGGCTTGAAAATTTCATTGAATCACTGCTGATTACGATAATACTGGTCCAAGTAAAACACAAACACCTTACATAATACAATTTATTTCTATGTAACAGATAATGAAAACCCAGGGCCGTCAAACAAGAAGATGCGTCGATGAAGGTGAGGTGCATCGAGTTCGATAATATTTAATTTTCTTTTTACCTTGTTAATTACCAACTTTGCTTTTTTCAGTTGAAGTGATTCAACAGCCGTCATATTTAGTAGCAGGCAACTATATTGCTTGCAGCTAATTATAATTATGTATAGGAGTTAGTGAGAGAGGGTAAGTGAGGTGCCATTCTCACAGTAACATCCAAGAATTCTTTGCCTTTGGGTTCGGCGCAACTGTTTATCAAAGAACTTTTAAGTCGTAAAATGTAAGCAATTGTATAATCTTTCATTTCATATAAGGTCAATATTTACGAAAAATGAGTAGTTTCTGACCTACATTGCGATAAATTGGGATGAATCCCATTTTCACAATTTTCTGCATAAAAACACTAAAGTTCACTTTGCTCTAGCGGCTAAATGGTACGCTGGAGAAGAAAATCCTTCTGACATAAAATGTAGGTAATTTTATCTTCTTTAATTTTATATCTGACCTTTATTTACAAAATGTAGATGGTTTTCGAGTTATGTTGAAAAAAACTGAAAAATGTCGGATTTTTAACACGTTTTTTGCAAAAAAGTGTTTCCGGGCAAAATTTTTGTTGACAAACATGATATTCGTATTCAGGTACCCCAGAAACATATAGGACCCAAAAATCAAAACTACACCAAAACTTTCCCTTTTTCTACCATTTGACTTAGACTATGTATTGATGCGCTCGCAACATCCGTGTTGTTTGACGAGCATTTGTCGAGTTCGGTTGTAATTTGGCTCTGAGTATTGATATCCAAATAGAATAAGAAACAATCACCAACTGTAATCTCGTACAATGGCGCGGTTTATTCTAACGTCTAAGGCGCCTCACCGTCACGATCCCTCCTGTGCAGTTCCCTTACGCTCAGTGAACCTTGATCTTTTTAAGTCCCTTTACTACGAAGTTCTCTGGTGTGAAGCTTATGGAACGTTCCCGAATAATGTTACCACCGTAATAAGGCCTTCGGGATGATTCAGCCAGGATCGTATCGTGATATGAACGGCAAATCTTTCCAGAACCTTCTGTCATTTGAACTGTGATTCGAGGCTGAATTCCCTCTCTTCTGCGTGACTCCGTAATAAGGTCGCCTGGTAGGTTTCTCGCCATTTTCTTTCTTTCAATCTTGGTAGGGTGCCCGTACACTGCGTACGAGGCTAATGGGTTGATCTTTCGTGCTCTGGAGAAAACATTGGATTGGATCTTGACATTGTTTTGAAATTTACTGTCTTTAACTTGGTTTTGCAGGCTGTCGGAAGAGGAATGGGTTTATGACAATTTTTGTGAAGTAGTAATACAAAAGGCTGGAGACGCAAGAGCGTCATCCATTGCGATATATTTGAATTGGATAATAACTTTTAAAACAATTTTTTTTGAGAGGCAATGTATTACAAAGAAACATACAGTTTTGAGAAATAAGAAAACTGCTTTTTGGTAACACATCTTTATGGTTCACTAAACATAAAAAGCTACTTCAACAACAAAAAACTGTATTCAACATTCATTTGCCGTTTGTTATGTGACTTATTCACGTGGGAATCACGGTGGAATCACTAACGAGGTAATCACGAGGAAATTTCGCCTCCGCTGTCAAGGAAATGCATTGGGGCGGCCTCTATATTCTCTGGCTGCCACTTTGTCGTTTGCCCCTCTGACAACAAAGTCTCGATTTCTTCGTTGTTTAAGCCAGAGAAAAAATCTTGAGCTGAGAGGAAAACATAAATACACAATATCAAAATATAATCAATCGTCGTTGTCCAAGAAAAGCGAGACATCGAAAAAAATTGGCATTTTATCCTGATCGGAGAAGTTTATTTCACGATCAGAGAAAGTGCCGGTATGCTCTACGCATACGTCGGTTGTTCTGTGATTCATCTTAACTTTTTAACTAGTAAAGATACATAATTTTCTAAATACATTTCTATACCAAATTCAAATATGACGTTTTTTTAGATGTGTCACTTTTCTTATTATTTAAACCGTTAAAGGTTAAAATATCTAAAGAAAATGTTCATTAACAAATATTCACACGCAAAATTACCAAATTTATGAAATGTCTATAAATTGTATTCCAAAAAATAAAGCAATTTTTAACGACATTTTGAGAATCTTCTAGGGGCTTCATGGAAAGATCCCTAAATATTTTAAAAAAAATCGTTACAAATTGGCAATGACTCGAGAGAGATTTTATTATATTATTAACATACCTTATTAATAATAAATATGCTATTTTTCAATCATCTGTATTATTAATTTTCTAACGGGTGTAGACATTGAAAGAAGCCGTTCAGCCTACGGCCTCTCGAGAGGCGTCTGAGGTTTCATTAAATACCAAAGAGCTCGGGAAAGATCCAAAAATAATAAAACTGTTTCGATCTTGACTGGAAAATGCAAACATTTAATTGTTTTATTCGGCCTATTTTCATATTGCGCACACCGGCAGAATTTTCATACTCAGTGCATCTCTGCTTACGAACACAGCTGACATTATGCATAAGCAAGACTCTAAGAAAAAGGTCACTCGCCATGAAATATATGCGATTTACGTGTTGCGTTATAAAACAACTTTTTATAATCTTGGCGTGTAAAGAACAACCGTACTAAATGTATTCTGTTATTCGAATATTTGTGAGGACAGTTTTGGTTAAAATATTTAATTTATTGGAGAGTTAAACGATAATACTTATTGTGTTTGAGCAGTATGCGCGATTTTGTTACGAGGTGTATACTAGGCATTAGAGAAGTGCAGGGAATCCTTAAGAGACCTGTGCGGCCGCGGGCGTCGCAGCGTCGAGGGTCCGCGCCGAAGGCCAACAGCGTGCGCACGCAGTCGACGTTGCCCGCGCGCACCGCGCACTGCAGGGCCGTCAGCCGCTCCACCTTGGACGGCGCGTCCACGAACATGCGGCACTCCACCAGCAGGAACTCCACCACCTGCACCACACACACGCACGCGCTCTGGATTTTTGGTTGATTAATGATTCCGGGCGCGTCAACTGAGGGGAAATCGTTCCTGTAAATAGAGTGCATGTTTTTTTCTTGGAAGGCGATCCTCCCCCGTTGGCTGGCGAGATACGGCGCCGACCTACCATGCTTTTCCTAACCAGGTATCTCCTATCTGCGGAGCACCGCCCTAGCCGGGACAAGCTCTAAGCTCACGACCGGTCTCCCGGCATGCATGGTAGTGTAGTGCAAGTAAGGGGTATGATAGGACAAGGAATGGGAAGGAAAGATCGCGCGCGGTCCGTGGCCCGTTTGTTAGGGTACTGCTCCGGCATTCGCCTGATATTGATAGGAGAAACCACGGAAAACTACCAATCAGAGCAGCCAGTCGCCACTAGAATTCTCCTCCACACAACGACAGAAATCGACCTGGCTATCTAGCTAGTGTCGGAAATCCTGCCACTGTCGGGGCTCGAACCTAGGACCTCCCAGTCAGATACACTTCAGTGACAGTTGGTACCCTCAGCCACGTCTCCTGGTACGAGCTCCTGAGCGGCAGTTGGTCCCGAAGCAAACGATCGGGAGCAACTTGAATTCGAACGCAGGGTGAGCAGAAAAGGGAGTGATAATATTTGAATTAGAGTTCATGGTCTGAATTAAATAATGATTTTCAATTGCTAACTTTTAAGTTTACTTAATCTTTTGAAATGCAATAAATAGCAATAAGAAACACTTCTTAGAACTTTCTACAAATATTTAAATAATTGGTATTAAGTGAAACAAACTCAAACTTTCTGAAAGAAATGTCGTGATATTTCAAAATACAATATCACAAAATCTCTTGGGGCGATAGACAACTCTATTGTGGCTGGCATGATATATCATATTAAATATTATATGATGTATCATGTAATCATATATCATCGTATATTATATAATATCTTTTGTCCAGCACACGGAGAGTACAATGACCGGAGGATGAAGAAAACATGACAACCAACATTGCACATTACAAGAACCTGATTTCGGAGTAACACAAATGGGACAATTATATGCCTTCGATTTATTCAGATTAGTTCACGAAAGAGCAATGTCCGCCGACTATTACCACAAACGCCGCTTGAAAACAATTACACAGAGGGCAATAGCAAGGAAAATTAGTTTCGTGCCACAAGACTAAGGATCTATTGTTTTTTCTTGATTTGGAGCGACGCAAGGTATAGAGGCGGGCCCATAAACCCGAACTGGGCGGCAGAGCTGAGGTCAGACGGGTTGCGACTGCCAAAACGGAGTTCTGAAGATCACGAAACAACAAATTTTGAAGTAAGAACAAATTTTAACCTGTGTTGGTAACGCAAGTGCATTAGCTGCCGCAAACATTTGTTGAAACACATGTTCAAAATCCCCTATGCCTACGGTAACGGAGGCATGCGCCGCAAAGCTCCGACGCACTTCCGGAGTGAACATTGCCGTTAGGTCACGTGATGTCCAGTTCCAGCGTCAAGGTGCACCTCTAAAAGGAGGTGTTTCGTTATTCCGGCAACTACTGCGATGACCCGGGTAGTAGGCCATCCGACCGGCCCCGTTACTGCCCAATGCAAAGTTTTCGTAAACTGCAGCAAGCTCGCCAATTTGCTTGTCGGGATTATAAATCAGTTGTCAATTACCTCAACATTGGCCCCTCTACGAGTGATGTAAATAATTCAGGGGTGTACAACTTGCAATGCAAGGGCGATCCACACGTGACCCCGTACTGTTGATCTCGGCACTTTGCCCTGAAACGGAGGACGGTGGAGTGGAACCATGCGTGATATCAATCTCTAGCAAGCATAAGGCAGTGAAACACATTGGGATGGTTTTGAACTTCTGGATTTACTAGAACAAAATTCCTTAAATCTAAACAACCTATTTTTACGTCAAGAGGATGTTGACTTTGTCAGGGCCCTTGCGCTAGGTGCACAACATTCTCACCCGACATGGGTGCAAGGACTTTCACGTTTGTCCAATAACCTTTCATGAGCCAAGGCACCGTGGGCCGTATACGGCCTGCGGGTCGCCTGTTGGACAACCCTGATATAATGCCTCCGTGTACGGGTAAAATGATGCAGTCCCTATGCAGTATACCAATTCAGATATTGTACGGTATACATTTTTGTAAAGATCTTTAGAAAGTACAAAAACTATTGTTTAATTTTTTTAAAGTTCTGATGTGAAATTATCTTGCGTAAATTTCTTGACGCAAGGCAATGGTTATAACTGAAAAATCCCTTCAATTCCTTTGTACCAAACAATCATTTTTACAAATATCGACAAATGGATATAGCTCTTATTTTCAATACAGTCGAGTTGCGGATGTCGCATGTACTAGTCTTATGGGAATGGGATGGTTTGTAAAAATTAACAATACAATATAGTAATTTTTTAAAGAATTCTTTATTTGAAACATGTCGAGAATATTATAGAAAACTGCGTGTTGAGACGTGCATACCCTGTTCATTCCCCTGTACGACTGACTCTTGAGACACTTCATAAAAATAAGCCTACGCATTTAAACGTATGAGGATGCCGCAAGACACGTAATGAGTGTGGGATAAGGCTAGTCGCAAAATGAGACGCGACGTGCCAGGTCCATGACGCGACGCAGGGTGACTCATGGTGAGTTTCTACGAACCACCGTGCTTATTGGACCCGTGCACGTTAGAATGCAAGGTGTTTAGAGAGCAGTGTTTCGCACGCAGTTTCTTGTGAAGGTTCACAGTGACTTTGGTGAAGTTGGAAGAAAAACTAATTGAAGTCGTGAGAGATCGCAAAATTCTTCATGACACAAACCATGATGAGGTGTTTAATGAATATAATGTGTTTTATGAAACGTGGTAACTATATTCATCAGTTTCAAAAAACTCGATTTAAATTTTTTTTTTAAATTGCAAATATGCAAAATGAAATTTGGCAGGAAAGCTTCAAATGAGCTGATTCCTAAAGAAATGTGACAATTTTCTAAGAAACCATTAGCAAATAATATATACATTTACATGCAAATCCGAGCTTTATTGATAACTGAAATACGAGTTTAAAAGAAATGAAGACTAACTTCAAAACCTGCTAGTTTCTCCTCGGTCTCAAAGGACATTACGGCGTTGCAACCCTCTGCGTATTTCATTATTGAACAGATAATGCACTTCATCGAACTGATAAAGGTTTAATCTAAAACAGTCCTGAAATTTGTTATGATAAAATTCTTTACTTTGAGCAAATTCTCCATGTGTTTCTCTTTTCTTCATGTAATCGCTTCTTTCTTCCTTTTGACCCAACAGAACGTTCCTAACTCGAACTCGGTTTCGGAATCCGATTCAGAACTCAAATCCACTAACATCCCGGAAACACTCGTCGTCTTCGTCAGCACTCGTTTCGGAGTGACCTGCGTAATGAAAGAAAAACTGCGGCCAAACGTGCGGTGATCGCCGTTGACTCAGCTGTGTGGAATTCGTAGTTGTGTCACGGATCAAACCGGGAGAGGTGGCTCAGGCCATCAACTGATGTCACTGCAATGCCTCTCATCGGGAGGTCCTAGGTTCGAGTCCCGACGGTGACAAGATTTGCGACACTAGCTTTGGCTAGGTCGCATTCAGTTGCTGTCTGGAGGAGAATTCTAGCGACCGGCTGCTCTGATCGGTGACTTTCCGTGGTATCTCCGACCAATATACCAGGTGCGTGTCACAGCAGTACCCTAACAAACGGGCCACGGACCGCGCGCGATCTTTCCTTCTCTTTGCTTGTCCTGCCTGTCCCCTCCCCTTTCACACACACACATGCACTACTGTACCACATATCCCGGGAGATCGCATCTCGGGAGCTTACAGCACATCCCGGCTGGGGCGGTGCCCAGCTGGTGGGAGATACCTGGTTGAGGGAAAACGCCGCAAGCCGACGATGGATCGGCGCCGGATCTCGCCATCCAGAGGTGGAAGACGACCGCCCCCCCCCGAGAAAAAAACATGCACTACACTTAGGGGACTAATAACCTTAGCAGTGGATGCGCCCGGAATCACTAACAATCATGTTACGGACCAGCGCCTCATTGTACGACTGGCCAAGGCGCGTGTGTAGCCTACCTGCGGGCGACCGGCGAGCGCGGCGAAGTGCAGGCAGCTGAGGCCGCTCTTGTCCGCGCGGTGCAGGCGCGCGCCCAGGCGCTTGAGCGCGCGCACCACGCGCACGTGTCCGCCGCGCACGGCCTCGTGCAGCGGCGTGAGGCCGCACGCGTCCGCCTCGTCCACGCCGGCCGCCTCCGCGCCCTCGGCCGTCAGCAGCGCCACCGCGTCCTCGTGGCCGTGCAGCGCGGCCAGGTGCAGCGGCGAGCGGCCGTCGAGCGCGCGCGCCGCCACCGCCGCCGCCGCCGCGCCGCCCCCGGCGGGCCGGTGCTCCAGCAGCGCGCGCACGCACTCGCTGCAGCCCACGCGGCACGCCTCGTGCAGCGCCGTCCAGCCGGCGGCCGACGCCAGCAGCGGATCCGCCCCGCCGTCGAGCAGCACGCGCACGCACTGGCACGCCTCCAGCCCCGTGCGCCGGCACGCCAGCATCAGCGCCGTCCACCCGCCCTCCGCGCACGCGTTCACGCTCGCCCCTGGCACATGCCGCTCTCTTGCCACTCGAGATCATTCGTGTTAGAAAACATGGGCGGCAGTGAAAGTGGATAGGCTTGGGTTGTTGCCTCCCATTTCAGATTCCAAATAAAAAAAGCAACTTTCAAAGTTTCTCAGAGATATATGGACACGTACAAGTATATTTCTCGCGAATGTTGGGAACTATAATGAAATGGTACACTAGCAAAGTTCTACCTTATTTATTTGTTTATTTAATGTCAAAAACCATTAAAACTGTGTGACATACTATGGGGAGAATGCAATGTGTGCAATGTTCACCATTGTCTTACACAATTAATTAGCCTACTCAATTAACCTAATTACAAATATAATCCGAACATCTTGAGCGCGCACATTTTATGGTAAATTAGTGGACCCGGCAAAGCTCCTTTATTGTAATACTTTTATTATTATTATTTATTTACGTCAAAAACAGTTAAAAACTGCGTTTGACGAGCTATGGGGAGAAGTGAATTTTGTGCACGTTTTCATAATTCTGTGGTCTCTGTCCTAAACCTTATTCTAGTCGAATTTTGAATACAGAAAAGAGAGGTTTTTTTGAGTTTTGTTGACAAAATATTCGCTCCTATATAATAAAATATATTTTCAAAGGTAAATTAGCTATAAATTCCTGCCCTGAACCCTCATGTTCGTCATGACAGAATAATACTTTTTGCCACGATAATATGAAAAACGATAATTTGAATAAATATATTTCCCACTGAAATTCAGAAGACGTGCACAAATAATGAAGTTACATTTATGTCCAGAAGCAAAACCAGGGGCCATCTCAGCATTTGCTCAAGGATCAGGAAACTGGACGAAAAACCTGATCGAGATGGGGGCCATCAACCCAGAAACTGTGGTACAATACTTGTTACAGGTTCTTTAGAATTATACAGTCCAAATGATAAATAATTACATTAACTATCATTGTTAAAATTAATGCTACTTTCCTTTTTGATGCTCGGTATAGTCCCAAATTGTATAGAAACAGTTATGCAGCAGAAAAGATTTTACTTGGGGACTTAAACTTTTCTATCGAATTTAATCGTTTAATGTCTTCTGGCAAAGTGTTATAGAGTAATGTACATGAATTGTATGCGAATTTTTTGTAGTGAGCTGTTGATACTGCCACCTGGTGAATATGATTACTACGTCGTGTGTTATACTTTTAGACATCGGCGTTTGCTGAAAATATATTCCCGCCCTTAAGTAAGTCATTTTTGACAGAAACTACTGATTCGTAAATCACGAGACAAGGTAATGGTAAAATTCCTAGATTAATAAAGAGATACAAGAATCACGTGGGTTGGTTTTGCTTATTATTCGTACAATTCTTTTTTGTAATCTGAAAGTCTGGGAGCTATAAGATGTGTTTACCCAGAATATTATGCCATATCTTAGGCGGGAGTGAACATTGGCAAAATATACACAACGAGCTATATGAAGGCTGACGGAATTTGAAAGAATTCTGAACGCGTAGCATAATGAACTTAATTTTGTGTTCAATTCATTTAAGTGGGCATTCCGTTTGAGGTTTGACTGAATTGATAGACCTAAAAATTTTGTTACATTTACATCAGTCAATGGCACACCGTTCATTTTCAATGGAGTACAGATTTTTTTATTTGATATGGAAAACTGCATTGAAACAGTTTTCTTTTCATTTACTATTAATTTGTTATTACGGAACCAATTTGAAACGTCTGATATTGTAATATTTACGGTTTCTTTGTTGCAAAGAATATTTGTATCATCCGCAAAGAGAACTGTTCTTCCGTTTCGAATTGCTAAGGGCATGTCATTTACGTTTAATAGGAAGAGAATAGGGCCTAAAATCGATCCTTGCGAGACTTCACGAGCAATTGGCAAAGAACCGGAAAGGTGTGTACATAAAGTTCCATCATTCGAGTAAGGTATTTCTACTCTCTGAGATCGTAGTTTAAGGTACGAACATAGCCAATCTAGGGCAATACCACGTATTCCATATGAAGGTAATTTTGAAAGTAAAATGTTATGATCAATGACGTCAAAAGCTTTTGAAAGATCTAAAAATATTCCAATAGTTGCTTCGTTTTGATCCAATGATGAGGCAACATCCTTAAGAAAAGAAAAAATGGCTGTTTCCGTAGATTTTGATTTCCGGAATCCATGTTGGCAATTTGAAAACGCGTCGTGTTTATTAAAAAAGGTTTCCATTCGCACATAAAAATGTCTCTCTAATATTTTTGAAAAAACTGACAAAAGAGAAATTGGCCGATAATTTTGAATTTCATTTTTGTTGTCTTTTTTGAAGAGCGGCTTAATCTTAGCTGTTTAAAAAACATCTGGAAAAATTCCGGTGCATAAGGATGCATTAAATATGTGAGTTAACGGGTGTATAATGGCTGGCGCGCACGTCTTTAACAAACAATCCGGAAATTCATCTAAACCGGCCGAATATTTATTTTTTAATTTACCGATTATTTTGAGAATTTCATAGGAAGAGGTTTCGGAAACGAACATAGTGTCTAATATTTTTAGGGAAACGTCAGATGTTGAATTTTGTGGCTGAAAACCCTTAGTGAGATCGACAGCAATTCTCGAAAAGTATTGGTTAAAGAGACTAGCCACTGTTGCCGGATCGTTCACATCTCTATCGTTATCTTTTAAAACAACATTCTCTACAAGGTTTCTAGTTGGTTTGGTCGCATTTTTTACTGTATCCCACATTGATTTAGTTTTGTTATTTGAGTTCAAAATATCCTGATCGTGTTTCATAAGCTATTGGTACTTCACAAGCTATTGGTCACGTGATTGTTAATGCTATGCTCCGCAAAAATATTAAGAGATGAAAAATTTTCTCGCGAGTAAGGGTTTGCTCTGTGTCCTGTTTTGGACATGATTGTCAAGTATTCTATTGTTGAAACATTCTCCCTCATGTTTGATCATGCTCTCGCTGTGACACTCTCGGAGAAATTTGATTTAATTGTCCGAGATAACGTTAAAGTAATAATTCAGGCCGATATTTTACAATTGCAGGGGTAGAATATAGCGAAGACGCGCGTAATAGTTGAGGGTGCGTCGGGTTGCGTCGAGCTTCTGTTCTTACGGGCGCTTGAGTCAGCATAAACGCATAAAATCATCAACGCGCGTCTACGTGCGACAGACATACGTCCATTTCCATCGTACTATGCCTATATTCTTCGCGCAAGTGGAAGCAATAAGTGACAGTTTTATTGCAATCGGATGAACGGTTCGGCAGAGCATATTAGATGTTAGGAACGTGAAATGGTGCACTAGCAAATGCGTACCTTGCTTGAGGAGATAACCAACGATAGCGGCGCGGCAAACCTCAGCGGCGCCGTGAAGGCTGGTCTTGCCCGCATTGTTGGTTACCAGCAGCATCTGGCGGCAGTCGGGGCACTCGGCCCGGTCCTCCGGCAGGCGGTGGAAGCCCTCGCACAACAGTCTGCGCACGACAGAGCAGCATGTGTCGGTCATGAGCCCACTTCTATTCCACTTTTACTTGAATGGTCTTGCACGTCTCATATTTAACCGAACATCGAAGACTTCCTCGGCATGCTCAGGTTTCTTTCTAGTTTAAATCTGATTTGATTTATTTTCGCCAAAGAACAGTAAAAAATTGTATGTGATGTAGGGGAGAAGTACAATCTGGGCACGTTTTCTTAGACTCCAGAATCTCTTCCCCACCTTTTAACTATAAATACTTTACTGATGAATAAAAGCACAAACAAAGGGGGTTACAAACTTTTGAAAGCTGGACATTTTCGTGCCCGAGTTACTGAAAACTTATTTGTATCGGTAAACGAATTACAAATATGTTATCTTGCAGTTGCTAAGAAAATAGTAACTTATATTCCGGCACTCCTCTTATTCTCAACTAGCAAAAGGAGAGCTTCGCAAAAAGTGCGCGTAGTAAAGCTACATTAATCGTTCGGGATTGCGCATCCGATGCTTAATCAAATACCATTGACAAAACTCATTTAATGTTCCCAAAACAAGTTTGCAGTTTCGTTCTAACAATCCAGATCACAAAACAACACTAAGTGCTGATATTGTATTATCTAAAGAAGACAGTCTTGTTATGTGCATACTTGAACTAGCCGGGAAAGCTTTTCCAACAAGAAGGAAGATTTACAGAATAGTATTCAATAATTTTAGCTACTAAAATAAATGCCCAACCCGTTCAACAACAACCGTCCATGAGAAGGCTGGGTCAAGGTATTTTTACGAAAATGGAAGACATGTGAAGCATGCAAATTGTTGGGCGCATTCTCAAGCTACTATAAATACTGATGAACATGAGTGTAGATTAAGCTTGAACTGTATTGTGGAAATTACTGGATAAAGTGGGGTATGTATGGACTACGGTGTTTATTTCAACAAATTACGAAATTTGTATACCAAAATTATTTATTTAGGGCAGTAATAGTACAATATTTGAAGGAATAATGCAAGAAGTTAATGCACTTAATCAATTTGGAATATTATTGACCAACTTATTGTTCTTCGCCACTGCTATTGTCATCATTATCAGTGTTTTCCTTTTCCACATTAGCATCTGCCACTGATGACATATTTAGATACAAATCTCTATTAGAAGTTGACTTCACATATTAAGACAACTTCTGAAGATTCCTTTGTAATTAAAATGTGCTTTGCCTTTAACCTTCTTTGGTCTTACTACATCCTCTTTTTTGGTTTACATCTCTTCCACTATGTTCTTTATACATCTGATGTAGAATCCATTTTTTAGCTGTTAGTTTCTTCCTTGATTGCTCCGATTTACACAACATAAAGCCAGCATATGCCACAAGAACAGGGGTTATATACTACCACCAAACTTCCTGGACAAAAATACTGGTTATGCAGACTAACCACATTCACATAACAAACATTATTATCCTTTGCAGATTGAGATAAGCTCTGCTTGATAAATAATGGAGAAAACTTAGATTTAAAGAACTATGGCCCTTTTACCAAAAAGACTCTGAAGTATGGTTTTTTAAAATAAAAATCACTGAAAGTTCTGGAGCTAATAACTACCGACAGGGGCTGCTTTTGCTCACTACACAGTCAACAAACAGCGGCTATGAAGCTCTAGCAACAACTCTTAATATCTAAAAATCTCACTTTTTGGACTAAGGTTGGACACTTTTTGGTTTTAAAACAAACTTCAATTATTGGATGAAGATTCAAGCGCGCGTTACGGGGGAGGAGGGGGTATTCAAAATACTCCAACTTCGCGTTACTTCATTTCTGAGCATCCCCGAAGCCCCACTCACTCGATGATGGGCTGCGGGCAGCGGCGGATGGCGAGGTGCAGGGGCGAGTCCCCGGCGCGGCCGAGGCGCATGCCCAGCCAGTGCGGGCGGCGGCGCAGCGCCGGCATCAGCTCGTGCACCCCCGCCTCGTCCTGCGACTCCAGCGCGCGCTCCAGGCGCGTCGCCAACGGCGCCTGCGCGCAACAAATTGCGGACGATGCTATTGAAATAGGTAGTGTTGAAGTCATTCACGTATTTGTTTATCAATGATTCCGGGAGCATCAACAACTAAGGTCATTAGTGCATATTTTTTTCCTCTGGTGGTGGCGGTGATCTTCCCTTGCTGGATGGTGAGATCCGGCATCGGCAACCCGGCTAGCGGCATTTTCCCCAATAAGGTATCCCCCCACCAGCGGGCTATAGCCCCAGCCCGGACAAGCTCTAAGCTCCCTACCGGTCTCCCGGCATGTGAGGTGGAGTAATGCATGTAAGTGTAAGTGTAAGGGTGAGTACACTACAGAGAAGAGGAAGGAAAGATCGCGCGCGTTCCGTGGTCCGTTTGTTAGGATAAAGCTCTGGCATTCGCCTGGTATTGATCGGAGAAACCACGGCTCAGAGCAGCTGGCCGCTAGAATTTCTTCCATTCAGAGACTGAATTCGACTTAGCAATCTATCAAGTGTCGAAAATCATGCCACCGTTGGGACTCAAACCACGGATCTCTCGGTCAGAGGCACTGAAGTGACATTAATTGAGGCCTTGAGCCACCTCCCGGTTTGAAGTTATTTTCAAGAAATCCAACTGCAAATCAACGCGTTGATGAACTGAGCACATGAACTTAACACGCAGTTTTGTTGCCAGTAGTGGCCAAGCAGTATCTGTCAGTCTCTCCTTAGAATAATCTCTCTACCAGAGTTTGCCCTTTCCACCTCCAAGTGGTGTGGTGCCCGTACCTCGCCCTGATATAATAACTAACACACCCAGAAAAGTTTATAGTACCACACCCCGTAAGACAAGTTCATCCACATTCCTTGGGGTAAGGTCAGATTATAAAAAATACGCACATCGAAATGTGAAAATAAAAATGTTTTCAAGTCATTTGTAATAGGGGAAAATAATTCTTAGATGTATTTTTTAGCTGACCTGGATGGCTGAGGAGACTAAGAGCGTGAACGCTGAGGAGACTAAGAGCGTGTACCGACTCAGTAATTCGGTCCGAACGGTCGCGGGTTCGAGTCCCGCCTTGAGCATGGTCTCTTGTCTCTCATGTATGTGTTTTCGTGGAGGGCCTCGCGCCGGATCAGAGGAGCCCGCAAGTGTGTTGGTGTATAGTGTATGGTCGAAGCAATCATTTTAAAATAAAAATAGCTGATATTGCCAGGGTATGTAACACATCATCCACATCCATGGACGCTACGCCCCTGCATGCACGACACTATCACACTTGAGAGACCGGTCGGGAGTTTAGAGGACATGCACACTTACGTGACTATTGACCTTAGCAATTGAAGCGCCCGGGATCACTTATTGATCAATCTGAAAAGAGACCTTCATTTGTCATGGCCACTTCTAATGCACAATAGCTAACAAAAATGTTGCCCATATTCCACTGTAATATCCAATGTAATAAATATGAAAACATAGCTTGTACTTCGATTTTTCTTTCTTGGCGCACGGGGTTGTGTCAATATAATGAAATATCTCACGGTATTTCGCGTAGTTCTCGGTTGTGCCGCTAGGAGTTGCATGATTGCGACGGTATAGAGCAGTGCTGGCGATCATGCGACTCCTGACGACAAAACGGAGAACGACACAAAATACTGTGATATATTCCATTTTATTGACACCTCCCCCCCGTGCGCCAAGAAAGAAAAACCGAAGTATAACCTACCGTATGTGTTTTTCATTGAGTTATATACTCCAATTTAAAAAGTGACTTTGACAATTCAGCTGTGACGCGGTTATTCAATCGGAACTTCAATACCAAAAATTTAAGTCGTATCTAAGTTCTTGATTCAATAATCATGGACAATTGATAATCTGTGAGAAGTCACTTTATTTAAATCGAAGTATACCATGAAGACCTACACACTGACCAGATCCCTAAATTTTCTGACTACACAGCTGAAAATTCCTGCGCAAAACACTGCTCGTGACTCAATTAACTCTGTAACATAATGACATGCTTAAAATGAAGGAATGTATGGCATTCCAAAATTTTTCCTTTGTTAATGCAGAGAAATATAATTTTTTTCCCAATATCATCAAGCCAGAAATGACATTTTTGCTAATACCATTCTTACGTGCACTACCGACATTTTAACATGAACGTTTTTGCTCCAAATGATTGCTGAACGAAGAGTAAGGCACTCTAAAAGATGTTTCTTTATTGGAATCTATAGTTGTGTTATTTGAACCCCAAAATTGAGGATCCCTTGGTAGGGTTACCAGATGTCAAGAGTACAAATACTCCTAGTAGAAGATATCCTCTTTTGTATTCTTTTTTCATTAGTGCACTGTGTATTGTAGTCGTTTTTTCATAATCCCTATAAAATATTTTAACTTAGCTGTAATATATAATTTCCTGAAAATGATTACATTCATTTTATAAATTAGAATTTCACTGTTCCACGCCAGCCGAACTCTGTTGGTCATTCATTTTAAATCTAAACACAGATGTGCTGCTAGCATTAAGAATCGAAATGAAGCAATGCCAACTAGAGACACAGAGGGTTTCGAAAATTTGTGACCTTCTTACCCCAATGGTAAAGGGAATTCTAGAGGGAAACCGTCTACCTGTAGAATCAGTTAAAAACTTATTGACATATAAACAGTAGTTAATAACGTAAAAAATTAACCAATTTAATTAAATTTAAACAATTTTATGAACACTGTCTCCAGAATCCAGAAATTGTCAAATACTAAGTACTTCCAAATACCAGAGTTTGTGTTGTATTTATGTAGTAAAGTGCAGATAGGCCTGCATATAGGCTGTTTTCTAGTTATACTACTCAAAAAGGTATTAGAGTACGTTAGACACATTGCAATGCCTATAATTTCGATAATAAATAATAAAATTTATTGGAAAATTGACGTTGTTTCTTGCTTAGCAGGCAACACCTCAGGTGAAAAATTATGTTTGCAAAAGGAAAAAGTTTCTTCAGTTTAACACTTTTTATAGTTTTTTATATTTTATGACTGCTGGATAATGATCTGCATAAACATAATTTATCATTCAAAATTTACCTTGATTTAAAAAAAATATTACTTAAAATCTCTTAGATTTTACACCGTGTTAATAAAAATTGTTTGAAAGCCTACTTCAGAATTCGTAAATATAGAGAAACAATAATGAAAACACGTAATTGGAAATTCATGAAAAACATGAAAGGTAAAATCACCGATTGTCTCCCGACTCGCGACATGCACTCTTTTTTAAAAATCGTAAACCACGGCTGACATTACAATTTCTGAACGAAAAAATCGAATAAGCTACGTAGGAATTCGGTAGAGAACATTGTTTCATCTCGTACATATTATTTGCAGCAAACAACATTAAAATGATATTAAATTTGATTAAATCTGCGAAAAATGTAAAAAATGACTTAAGTCGAAATCTTGCAATACAAAATCAAACGATGGAAAGTGGAATCGCATTACTGGTGGACACAAAATGGATTAGCGTAATCGCGGCATATTTCAAACCCAAAACCCATGCAGTAGACATTATAGAGGAATGAAATATTCTAATACAGCAGTGCAACGTAAACAAACCAACATTAAGGGAGAACCAACTGTAGGTTTGATAAAAACGGCTTTAAAACAAAACTCGTCATTAACACTCTAGAAAAAGAAGACTTCATCCTCACGAACGAGAGGTATATCCCAACATATATATGCCCCAATGGAAGGAGTGCCATAGATTTAGCACTTGTAAGAAGCCCAAAGACAGCAAAAGCAAGACCATTGTGGAAAAGTGACGCAACGCCAATGCGTAAACACTTCCCTGTGACGCTCACGCTCTGCTCACGACTTCGAGCGGCCGACTACTTACCCAAAATCAACAAGGAAAGTTAACAAAGAAACCCTCGAAAATAAAAACAGAAAAATAGAGGGAAAAACAATCAAATAGAGAAGGGAAAAATAGAAGAAGCATTGGAAACAGAACTAATTAAAGACTGTACTGAAGAAGCAACCCCTGAAAGAAACTAGGCAAAGAAGTGGTTCGATGAATATTGCTTTTCGGACAGAAAAATGACACTAAGCAAGCTACAAGGGGTGAGGAAAAATCCGAAGGATGAGACCACGTTGAACATGTATGCAGCCGAACGCCGCGAGACTACAAGCAAATTATAAGGGGTCAATCCATTTTACGTGGTTCAGAATTAAATAAATTGGTCGCTCGATCATCTCGAAAAAAAATCATATTTTGAACACAAATTTCCTTATGTTTTGGCTATTCAAAAACATATTTAACTTATTTTTCATTGTACCTGGTTTACATATGGCGGCCATTTTTGGTGTTTGCAGACATTTACTATTTTTTAAATTACTCAACTCTAGGTTCTAACATTCTAGAATAAAAAGCATTCAATTCAGGATACTCTGGCCTACAAATCGGAATTTTATTTACATATCTTCTATGTTCTTATTTGGGAAATATTTGAAAAAAATATCTATGGAACGCGAATGAACGAAATTCGATTTTCAGAGAGAGATTTCTCAAAGAAGGAATAGAATCACAACCTTTATTTCTTCTCTGCTTTTACATATAACAGTATAGTTACATTTTGTAAAATATCATTGGTATATAGCGTATCACTTGAAAATTACATCCTCTTGAAAATTGGAATTTTGGATGTTTTCGAAGTTTGAACTGTATTATCTCTGTTGGGGGACAAGATAAATATCTGGAAATTGCACACATGCTAAAGCGCTATCATACCAAACTTCAGTACAAATTTCAACTTTTAGATTTAACTTGAAGTATTTATTAAAAAATTGAAAACTTACGAAAATTTTTTTCCACATTGAGAATACGTTGTACCTAGCAGTAATCACATTATTTTGAAGCTATTTTAAAATAAAATCTGCATTGAATTAAAATAATTAATTATACTTTATTATTAATAAACATAAAAGTTGCCTAATATATAATTATCAGTATTATGTGTACTTTACATTAAAACAAACTTACAACTTGACGTCTACGTTTGTATTAGAAAATATAGTCATCTTGATTTTAAAAGCTGAATCGACTAGAACAAAAATTATTCATAAAATATAACAAATAAATATATTCAGCGTTTTTTAAATTTTCGCGTTTAAATTTGCCATTCTGCTTACTATTTCTGAACGTTTCTTTCAGTCTTCGTTCTGAAAATATCCTTTGATCAAAGATCATTTGATCGTCTGGCAACGCTGGCTCGAAAAGAATACAATCACAAAATATGCAGCCTCTAAATGACCGGAAAAGTGAAGAAAGACTATCGAGAAGTGAAAAAGAAGTGTACATTAGTAAAACAATATAAAGTGTGAAATCAATGAAGAGAAAGTGAAAATAGAAAAAACAAGGTAAACAGTGTGAAATCAATGAATAAATAAACAATGCACGTTAATGCGCTGTTCAGCTATTATTGTTATTACCGAAGTTTTCCCATATTCTTGTGAAGATCATACTTGATCTAACAGTCGTTAAATATCCCGAGTTGATAAGTTACTCTATTCAGGCGCGTATCCTAATTATAAAAGGGTGTTCGTGCAATAATAAGCAAATAAATAATCTCAAATTGAACAAAAAATAAACTCAAATTAGAATGCTAATTTGATCTTACTATTCTCAAAGTATTTCTATTAATAATGCTATCTTAAGGGTAATGTGTTCTCATTTCATACGTCTTTCTGTAATACTTATTTTACAAATATGTTTTTTTGAAGCGCAGAATCCACCCTTTACCAATAAAGTTAAATTACGAATTATCAATAGCAAAGATTGTTTACATTTTAACAAAAATGTTCGCTCTCGTTCAATGGCAACTTTTTACATCTACGAACGAGCTGCAAAGCTGATTTATTAGTACTAGCACAGAAGTAATTAATCCTGCATTCTTCTTGAATCTAACGAAATGAGAGTTCAAGAAAACGCGAACAACATATTGTTTCAACCCACGCTTTCTGTAGAAGCTACCTAGTTTCTACATAATATATAAATTTGAAACCGAAATTAAGATGTAATTATTCGTAGGACACAACTTTCAAAACACTATGAGAGTATTAAATAAAATATGACAGCAATTAAATATACTTACACCATTGATTTGTCCAAGGGCTGCCATTTCTGGAAAGTAACGAATGTAGCGATCGGTAATCCTTACACACGAACATTGAGATATTATTTCAAATAGCAACAGTTCGTGTCACTTGAGTCTATTAATCACTGATATTACAAAATACAAGTCAATGTGGTTTGGATTACAATTTATTTGCAAATGTCACTTACCAAGAAACACGCAACAAAATGATCCGCTTGTCAGAAAATGTCGTTGACTTCTGAGCGGGTTTGCCAAATTTCCATAACAAACTTTTTTTTTAATGATAATGGTGTTACAGAAGCTAATATTACAATTATATTACAGCTGTGAGTAAAAAAATACTTTCAAAGGTAGACTGCAGGATATTTGCAAGGAATATAAAAATTTTAAATA
This sequence comes from Acheta domesticus, assembly GCA_031308135.1. Classification (NCBI taxonomy): domain Eukaryota; kingdom Metazoa; phylum Arthropoda; class Insecta; order Orthoptera; family Gryllidae; genus Acheta; species Acheta domesticus. The sequence continues at coordinate 192,930,773 of JAHLJT010009419.1, read as the reverse complement.
ATGTTTGGCTGCAATACCTATTAGACTTGAAAATGGTTTGTCACAGAGGGCAAATATTTGATACCATCCGGATCCGAGTCCACTACCTTCCATTTCATTAACCTTTACTTTTCGTGCCTAAAGCAACTTATCGGATGTGTATACCGTCAGAAAATTATGGCAAGCACAAATATAATCAAATTTCTTTGTCATAATAATACATTATTTCTCAAATTTCCTTGACCCCAGTGAAGAATCAATATGCCACCTTCTGTTGAAAACGAGATGAATACTGGCTTCTCTTAATAATTCGTTTGTGTTTCACGGGAGTTAAATTCTTCCTGTATGCTGAGATATACACACATACATGTGCATTTTGAATACAATGTGAATTTCATAAAATCACATACGATAAGCCAAGTTGTCTTATTTTTCATGCTTTACTAATGAGATACTTAATTATTCTTCCACAAAAGCGCGGCCTAAAAACTTTCAAGTTGGCAGAGCGATCTCACGGCTCACAAGGTCGATCACATTCCAAAATATAATTGGGATCAAAATTATTTCAATTTACATAAAATAAACAATTTATTATTAAAAAACTAAACTTGCCAATTTAGTACAGGCAGTGCTCATTAGAGTGGATTTTTTTACATATTTATGGTTTCTTCCACATCTTCATTCGATGTCCATATTAAAACTATAGCCAAACAGAAGAAAATACAAACACCAGGAATTGTGATACCTAATAACGTGATCAGTCGTCCTCCTTTTGTAGGTTGTGTCCTTCCTCGAAAAGTGTCCTCCTTTTCGATATTTTGAAACTAATGTATTAATCTAGTGTTAATGTGTTTATCTTGTTAATCAAGTGAGAAATTATAATTGAATGTTGATACTTAAGCCCATCTTCACGATGGAATATGTTACGGGGGCCTTGACGCGCCACGTTATAAAAACCGAAGTATAGCTGCAGCACTTACCGTAAAATCCAATATGAAGAATATTTCTTGCTCGTAAATTTCCAATATTTTGTTAGAAGATGATATGTTGTCAAAATATATTCATTTAATGGAAAAATACTAGTTTAATGAAATAATTAAAAGGAATGTAAGCATAATTAGTGTATTTTTGTTTGAATTAACAAAATGTTTTATCTATTTACGTTGTATTATTTTCTCAAAAGTTTTCGTCCTCCTTTTCATTGTAAAAAAATTGGTCACCAAAAACCTATAATTTTACTCTAAAATATTCCGCGTACATTAAAGTACGCAGTTAAAGAAAAAGTCTAAGAAATACGCAAAATAAAAATGGGTTAGATCTGTTTTATTTTTGGTGATAGATAAAGTTATGTACATTTCCTTCCGATATGCGCAATCAGTAAAAATATGCAATTGCATGGAGTTCTGCGGTCAACTCATGAGTCTATTAACCAAAGATCTTATAACTAGTTATTAGTTATAAGATCTTTGCTATTAACATAAGAAGAGAACTAAAATTGTGTCATAATACATGATAGAAAATCCGAAAATATCGAAATTGTAAAAAAGGATGAATTAGGCCCGTAAATCTGGTAAAACCATAGCGCTTGTGAATACCGGCGATTGTTTAACTGATTCGCGTTTGTGAAATTATCTAAATCCAGGAGGCAATTCAGTAATACCAACCGCTTTAGCACCAAAAAAAGAGTACCATCACAATTGTCAGATCGCTCGCGCCTAACCGTGGCCAACTTTAGTACAGGCCGTAAGGTAGAAATTTGGCAACATGACGTTTAGGCCGACGAGATCTCTTGGTTTTCTCAATCAGACAGCTTCCACCATTTATGTGTCGTAGGTATTGGATGTGTGCATGTGGTAATGCAAGCCGATTGAGCCGAATTCTGTTACTTGATTTATTATTCTTGTTTTCGAATATTTATTATTATGCTAATGTTAAGTGGAAAGTTGCAGATTAATTTTATGAGAAAAGTGTCATGGTTTGTGTGTTTGTTTCTCAGGTGTGTATATCTGTGTGCAGCGGTGGGAGGTTTTTTTCTTTTCTATACCAATGTTAACATCAAAGATTAACATAATGTATATTTTAAGGCTAGTAATATTTTAAAATGAATTTATGTTGCATGAACATTGTATGAAAAATATCTCTTCATGGTATATGCCGTTATTGTTCATAAATATTGTTATGCTGTTATATTACATTATCTATTGTTCATAGATATTGTATATGCCGTTATTGTTCGCCAGATAAAAGTTATGTATCTGGATATAATAGTAATTCTTCTACTGAATCTGAGTATGTAACAGTGTTCAGGTTACCAAGAGATTCTGATTTCAGACATCAGTGGCTTTGAATTAACCCAGAGAGAATCGGAAGCCATCAAAATACTCCGTAGTATAAAACATTTAAAAGAAAATGGTATTTCCAAAGTGGATATGTGGAACATTGTTGGAATTTGGAAAGAGCAACCTAAACACGAAGTTGGACTTTTGCAAGGTTCTGTACGATTTTCTTCACAAATTGTTCCTTATATTTATCTAAGGCAACTACAAGTAAGCGAAGAGAGAAAATGAAAGCACACGATCGAACAGTGACTGGGATAATAATGATAAAATTTGTGATTTCCAGACATTTCATGCTGATATAAACTCAAAGTAGCAATGCTTCAAAAAATGGATGGTACATACTTCAGAAAAATAAATAATATTTTATCAACTGAATTTAAAAAAATTGGTCCATGTGCAAGTTCAAGTGTAATTATTATGATTCACTAGACCTGCCCAATTATACTAGTAGGTGGTGCATTATTAACCCTCAACCGGTACACCGGAGTGTAGAACACCCCACTCAATGTTTATATTGCTTTACATATTTTGGCAACTTATTGCTTGAATTTACGTAAATTTGTTTAATCTGTTAATCTGTCGTAGTGATTCATTTCACTGTTGAAGTGTTAAGTTCATCAGTTTCTATTATTTTGAAGTGAATTTGGGGTGTCGCACATCCCACTAAGCCATTTACGTAAGTATTTTTAATTTGAAGCACTTACATTCTGAGAATTTAATCCATTTGTAATGATGTATAAATTCAGATAAATGTTTTGAAATATTAATATACTATTTAATACTTAACATCGATTTTGTTTCATTTGGGAAAATGAGTTTGCAATGAGCACAGATCGCTCAGATGTGCGGAGTGTACTGAACCTAAAAGAACAAAAGTTAGAAAGGGGTGAAAAACATGTTCTGAAATGAAACTATGTATATTTGTTAATTAAAATATTCATTAAGTTTGTAAAATACAAATATTTAAGTCATAAAGAACCTCTAAATCCTGTATTATTTTATTAGGTTTATGAGACTCCTGTGTTCCATTTGTGTAACAAAATGTAAGTATGCCGGTTGAGGGTTAACTAAAGAACACTGTGGAATTTACCCTGTTCTTTGAAACTTTGTTTTTAGTCACAGCTGGAGAAATTACTTGTTCATAGAGGGAGTGTAATTTAAGATGAATTTTATGAGCCAATATTGGATGCTCAAATTGATAAATCATTAATTTATGTTTGCGGGTATGCAACATACAAATTTGTGTCAGAACTTCATTGTTTAGCATGTGTGTCGTTGGTAAAATCCACTAATAAAGATATCAATGAATTCTTCATCAGAGAGTTAAATCGTGGTGGATTGTCTTTCCCAACTGATACCTGTGTAGAAATCGAAAAAAAAGCATTCAGTATTCTTTGCTTTCTCATATCAGATAAATACAAGAAACAGTTTTTGCTTGGTGGACAACAAAAGCAACTTTTGATGGCTCTTACTAAAAAGTACATGTCAGAAAATTCAACAGAAATATAAATATTGAGTGATGCTTGCCTATGCGGCAATAGGAAAATACGTAATTTACCAACTAAACTGGATTTCTCATTTCTCAAACCCATCGTCCCATGTCTCCTTTAATTTATGTTGCATCATCCCTCTCTCTTCATCCAAAAAAAACTTGAGCTCTGCATTGGTGGAAATAATGGTTATTTCCACCATGAGCTCTACGTACAGCTCCAGTAGATCCCTCATCACTTTCGCCTGCCCTTCTTGATCAACTATACACAACAACCACCCACAGAAAATTGAACAATTTGGAAAATACAATAGAATGATTTGTCAGATTTTCCGCACACCTGCTAGCATCAAGTACCATGTCATTGAAACCCAAAGCAACATACCACTCCTCCCACAATATATATTTCTCAACATTGCACAGGTGAACTTTGGACTCTCCTTTTCACCATTTTTGCCTTATTCTCTTTAACCTAACACTACATTTATTGCGGATAGACGGCTGGGGTTGGTTAAGGTTTGAATCAGTATTTCTTACCATTCATTGGTTATTCAGCACGTGGGTGAAACAATTATTGAAGTACGTAATATTACGTAGTACTAAGAGCGCTTCATAATGGACGTAATTTCAATAGGATTGAGGAAATTTAGTTAATACGATTTCTAGGATTGATTTGTGACTGAAAATAAATTTACAATAAGGTAAGATTCCTTTTCAAAAATTATTTTATTTCAACCAACGCACACTTTTTACTTCACTTGATATTAAAACCTCTCACTGTTTGCGCTTGGGTATCATCGGCTTACATTTTTTATCCGAGGCATTTACCAGAGTAACCTGGAACATAAATAAATACTAGAACTCAAGCAACAATTTACAAGATTTAGTCAATAGTAGAGTACAGAATACATTACAGTATATATGTGTACACGTAACATTTCTACAAAGTTTCAAAAGCACTGCTACTCCCATTGCGAGGTTCCACTTTTTGAAAACTTAAGTTTGTCTTCATTTTCGACATCCCTTAATAGTGTCTCGCTTCAAGGAACTGTAAATGTTTACTTTAATTTCCTGAGTAAAATGCATTACTGTCTTATGTAAGTATAGATTTTACAAATATGGTTAGTTTTCATACTATTCTAACAATTTACTTCGATCCTTTTAACAAGATATGGGTCGATGAAATGCCTGTCCATCTCGATTCTGTTTTTCGTTGTTTCCTTTGATCCGTTGCACAAATGTTGTGATGGTCCTTGGCTCTGCCTCTGAATACTAAATGTAGATACAAAAAATTCTTAATACATTTTTTTAATATCTTCCCCTTAACTCCCTGGCAAACGTCTTCTACAGTTTGTATTGTTTTTCCTCCTTGAGAAAAAATATTTTAATTGTTTACAATTAACAAAATTATATATTTTGCCAACCTGAGGAAAAACATAAAATGTAAAATATTTTAGTTTTCTACTAGTTTGATTATTATTTTTATTTAGATGAATTAATCGAGATATTACAATAAAATTCTTTGGCAGCTTGTTTCTGTCATATCACACTGAGCTCGATTCTTGTAAGATTGAAAAGAACCTTTATTATTATTATCATATTTCCGATAAAAATTATTTTTATTTGGTTCTTTTTGTTTACCATTGCTTTGGAATTTCAGTAGAAGAAAAGTTCAATTTAGATGAACAAATTGGAAAAAATCTCTCATACTGATCGTTAATATTGATATTTGTTTATATGATCTTCGTGTCAAGACCATGAATTGCGGTAGTTACGCCTCCATGGCGTACATATCCTTCATGGCCACCCCTCTCACACTCCCTGTCTCCACGAGTTTCGACGTCGCGAAGGCCACTTTCCCCAAAGGCCAGAGTTGCAACGGCTACTACACAAAATATGGTCCGTTTAATTCAAAATCACATTTTAGAAAGTCTAGTTTTATACTCAAATTACTAACATACGATACATCATTTTATTCCTTTTTTCAAGATCTACCCATTGCAGGTGAAAAAATATATAGTTCCATTTAAAAAATCAAAGATGATTAAATTTCTCGAAAACTACAAATATTATAGACAATTTCTCTACGGTATGTTACTTGCCTCATGAGTCCGCATTGTTAAGCAAAAACTCTATTTCGATATCCTGAACCTTTTAGAAGTTAAGAGGATGGTCCATAGTTGGTGGGGCACCTGTATATGAAGCATTTTTTAAAAATATTCCACCTTGTACACCTTCGTCGTGCTATTTTTGGTTGGTCACCGCAGACAATCGTCACTTTATGCCACTTTCAAAATGATTCTCAACACTTTTTGCTCTCCTTGCAACATGACCGCAAGCGTCGGGTCAGGCTTTTCAAAAGAAGTGCCCCTGCTGTGGTCACGTGGTTCGTGACGCAAACTGGTACTGGGCAGAACAAGCACAAATCGATGCGTCATAGTAGCTCACCCATCTCTTCCCACCATGGTGCGACGCGTCAATGTGAATGTAGAGCAAAAGTACTTGTATCGTGAGGGGAGGTTCTTCTGCCGCCAGGCGGCCGGTTCCCAAAGGTTAAAAAAAAATTGGGACTCAGCTTGACAAGTAAAACTGAACGACAAGATCACGTAGCCGAATCCTTCATGTCTACAAATTTTCATTTCTTAGCAATGAATCTGTTATGTATTCTTGTATCCCTCTAGCTAAAATGCAAACAACCTGCAGCAAAATGTGTAATTTACTTCTAAAAACACTCATAAAACAATCTAGAGTACGGTAATTCTGTCTTTATCCGATCATAAATGGACAAGCAATTTGGGCGCTGGGGGAGAACAAATACTTATAAAGATTCACAATCAAACATATTACCCTTTACTTTTAAGCAGTCAGATGGATAAAAATTGTCACAATGAGAGTATACAAATTTACAGTTGTCGAAAGCCTTCCCTTCATATTCATTGTTTACTTACCTGCTTAAGACGATTTCTGCGAGCCTTGATCTGCAAAACAAATTTGTTTGAAGTTGAAATTTGAAGTAGTGAAACAAAATATTACAATGCTTCAGAACGTGTAAAAAATTATCGTGATCTATAGATTACGGTGTAAACAAAGATACTACATAATATATTTGTACATTTCTCATTGTTATGATTTAACTGGTTGGCATGATTGTCCAAGCTAGCCTTTGTATTCCCAACTGACAGAAAAAGAAGAATATCGTTATTGCACTTTTCGTCTACTGTGTATTAATTACAAGGTAAAGATAAAAAAATATACGTACATCTTTCATTGTTAGGATTTAATTGATTGGCGTGATTGTCCAAGTTAGCCTGTTTATTACTAGAACTGCCATCTGAAAAACAAACAAAGAATACTAGTCGCGCGACTTTTCTTGACATCTCGCCGCGCGGGGTGCGGGGAGAGGAGGCTACTGCCTATGTCACATCAGACGCGTGTTCCCAACTGTAACCTTATTAATACTATTCGCGCCTCTTTCGCTCTTAATATAACATGACATAATAAACGATAAATTAGAACGAATAATCAAGTAATTAATAACAATCACAAGTAGAAATAATTAGAGAATGATAATACTGCTTATTAATGAAATTTGTTATGTACGCACTTAATTGTAATTGGAATCTTCTGAATAATTGGAATCATCGCTTGGATTTTCAGTTGTATTTTTTATGATTTTATCCACTGCATTTTCCAATACGTCTTTCTTCAGTATTCGTCTACTTTCTTTACGAGGTATAAAATAAATAAAAACACACAGGAAATGTACAACGAAAACCGAATTCATTGGGAAGCAACTGTAGGCAGCCCAGATAATCTTGTGGTTCCGTTCCGTCTTAGACCAAAGTTTTGACCACCGTGACGAGTCGTTCTGGTTGAGCTCTATGAAGCTCATAGGTCAAGAAAAGTCGCTCGACTAGTATATTTCTTATTGCACATCATTGGACTACCGTTTGATCTTTGATCTACTTACTACGTCTCATTGACAGGATATACCTGATTGTCGTGACGGTCGTTCAAGTTCGTCTGGGTACCATGTGGCATACTGAAACGTTTTCCTCCCAGTGTTATTAATCAACTACTTATATTTTTTTTTAAATGTAAGACATTATTCAGAGATCTCATTTGAAAGATAAAATGCATTTAGAAAGAAATGTCTGGCTTTAATATGGAGGTGTAGAACATATTCGAAAACAAATTTGAACTTTTGAAATTTTCAAAAATTTAGAGATTTTAATGAAAACCGAAACTATTCTATATTTATGAATACTCTTTCTTCATTTCGTGCATATAATTGCAGCAATTTTCAGTATAGTATGAAAATGTCGCAGGGACTTCATATACAGTTCCTCCAATAATTAAGATATCTTAATGATTTCTAAATCAGCACAACTAGATCGTACTCTTGACGTACTTGAAAGTATTGTAATGTTGCAGCAGTAAGTGAAGATTTTTCAAAGAACGTATCTGAAAATTTTTCGAAAACCTCCAAGTTTGGGGATCTGATTTAGAAAAAGTGGATAAATCTGGCTCATCTATGTAGTAAATTATTTTCTCTAACAGATATACTCAGAAATCACATTTTGTGGGTTCTTGATATTGAAAAATTGGTTGACAGCAAAGTCTAACTGCCTGTTTGTTATCAACACTAGCGACTAAACCGTTTAGGCGATTTTCTCCAAAACTCAAATGCCCGGATCGATTAGGAGGGTATCAAAGTCCTTGAGAATTTTAATAGAATATTTTGATTTTGAGGTGGTTGTATAAAGACCTAACATTTTCAAAATTTTCTCACAAATGGTGCCTAACCAAATTTTTGGATTAAATTGTTTCCTCAGATCGAGGAAAAGACGCTTAAAAACGGCACAGGTCTCATTTTCGTTTAATTCTTATGAATTTTCGTAAATTTTAAAAGTTCAAAATGTTTTCTGCGTGTTCCTAGAACTTCAGTATTGAAGACAGATATTTTTCTGCTAACATCTGATCTTCAAAATCTTTAAATAAGGTCAAGTATAATTTTTCGAAAATAATTATTTTCTCGAAGGTTATTTTTTTTCTTTACTGACGAAATACTGACATCCAGAAATCTGAAGCAATGAGATCTAAAACTACCTCTCATGGTAGTCAATCTGATATAAACACAGCTACCACAATTTACTCTGATTAGCCCACCACATGTAATACCTATTACACATATTACAAATTATGTAAATCCAATCTTGGCTAGATGCCTTCAATTTGTCATTTACTCACCTGTTCCAGCAGATTCTTCGACCTTGCAAAAAAATCTACAGCAAGTAATTTGGAAAACATGAATTGAATCATAAAAATATGATACTTTTTGTAAATTAAAAATAAAATTTGTAACGAAAGACATTGCTTATTTAAATAATAAAATAGGTGGTTTTGTAAATGTGTGGGTGTATAATATTGAGCTAGGAATAGCCCCAAGGAGTAAATAAAGACAAAACAAAATATTATACATACATTGCTCATTGTTAGGATTTAACTGATTAGCATGGTTGTCTAAATCAGCTTTTGTCCCTGTTCCAGAATAACCAGATTGTTTTCCTGAAACACAAGAGTTGACATGTCGAACATCATACTATCCAGTTTGTTCACAGCAAACCTAATTCGTAAAATAAGGAATTTCGAATTTTATTAAAAGACAAAAAAGTATTCAGTTTTTTAATATCACGAATCTTTCCATTCTAGTGTTACTATTGCGTACATTAAACACTTGCGAACGAGACAGCTTTGCGACAATTTATTAAGACATTCATGGAGTAAATACACAGCTGTGCTGCTTAGTGTATATACGCATATTTGAATCATAAAGTACCTGGCCCTGATGAATGATGATCGGGATTCTTCTGGTTAGCGCGGTTGTTTGTGGAACTCATCTGCAAAAGGAATGAATAAATACAGTTTTCAATAAAATATTGTTTAAATTTCAGAACACATTTTTGATACGTTTACACAAAAGGACATTTTGTCCTATGGTAATGTATCTGTTGCAAGGAACTCAAAAGCAGTTCATTTGCCGAACACTTACTTATTCACGGTTCTATTTCATTTGTAATGTGGGTAATGCAAGCAAATTTTTCAGTGTTAAGGAATAACCCACTTAAAACATTTGGCTTAAGACAGATTTTTGATATCTTAATTTGAATAATTAGTCACGCTTAGCTGTTTATGATCAAATTATATGAAAGAGAAAATACACTTTGTCACAAGATTATTTTTGGAAAAAGAATCCAAAACAACCACTAATGGTTCTTAACGAAAATAAAATTGCCATTGAGAAAACTGAAGATGCACGGTTTTAGGGAATAAAATGCGCTGAACCAAGACCATCTGCAATACTGAAGATGATTTTGGCTTAACCCAATGTCAATGATCGCAGACATTTGTGACCCACTCACCTCTGAAGCAAATACACCTGTCACCAATTGAACGAAGTATCTTCTTTCACACGAAGAACAGGATAATTGTACCTTCGTCACGATCGCATTAAATACGATGCTCATTCCATCTGATAACGTGAGATGCCAGTTCTGGCACACTTTAAAAAACACATCGCATTTCGAATTAACCAAATATCAAGATCAGGTAGTCAACTCTATCAAATCGCAATAATAGCGAAGAAACGGAAGTATCAGTAAGCAAGAGAAAAACGTCACTCCTAGAAATACGCTGCAAAAAAGTGGCCTTCTTTGGAATATTTTGGCAACAAATTGGCAAGCCTGAATGACTGTTACTCCCTCACGTGCTGTTACACTTGAGGGGAAGCACTGATAAATCAGGTCACAAACAGATTAGAAAGATGTATCTCGCAACTTGCTTCAGATAAGAGATTAAGTTCTGCGAATTGAAAAGTGTTGTAAATGCACTCATGCACTCGCAACGTGCTATTGCTTCGATTTTTTAAGCAACAGCTTTTTAAATTTATTGGGGATCATGTATGTCGATGTCAGCTATGCTCAGTATTGAAATCTGTAACCTGCGCTAATAAAGGTTTCATGAGAGCACTGAAGAGACTCCTTTCATAGATGCTTATGGTATATACGTTCATTACTCCTGGAAAACACGGCTTTAAATATTCACGTTTCATTACCTATAAGTAATTTCACCTAAAAACATTGACAGTCTGAAAAATTTACATTAACTAGTGGTGCTTCAACATAACACGAACTTTTTTGTATTATTTTTAATGGTTATGTAAAATAATAATTGAAAACTATATTCGAATATTTCAGATATCTCTAGAAAATTCCCTTTATTAAACTGATCGAAAAGAGCACCAATTTCCCAACGTCTTCACATACCCACTTCAAATTGAAAATTAGCCTTATTAATGCACATATAGACAAAATTTATAAAACCTAAACTGTATATTTGAATGACGTTTAACAGAATTTGTCATGGTAAGTTTCCCAGAAATTCTTTAGCTTTAATACATTTATTTTCCACGGACTTAAATGAATCAATTCCTTAATTTTAAGGAATTTATAATATAAACTACAAAATATTAAAAAAATTATGGTGTTACAGAAGGCAAAGACGTCGCTCTATGTAGTTTCATAATCTCTTTAGTCTGAGCTAACCTTTCGGTATTGCCCCCTCCCCCTCCCTTGTATTATAGATGGGTTCTAGATTAAGAACCCAGGGCGCCTTTAAGTTAGTCCTTAATTTTTAAAGGAACTAGTATGGCTCAACTACACATTTTTAGCTTTATTTCTAAATGGGGATGTTTCACCTGAAATGGTTGAGAATAGGGGAACACGGGAGATAGAACGGTTAATTTCAGATCGACTTTCGGATATTAAAAGGCAAGATATACTGGCAGCATCGGCAGAAAAATGTTCGTTAGTGGTACAAATTCACACGAGTCCTGTATGGGGATGCGAAAGTTACGTACACACACTTAAAAGGGATGCAAGAGGGGGATACGCTTGGTTTAGGGTAGGAGGCTGGATGCAACGTAGAATGAAGGATTCGAATGACAATGGAATCTGTGTACTTTGCGGTGATAGAGAAGATTGGATCTACATCCTGTTAAATTGCTGCGCTGCAGAAAGGATGGGGAGGAAAATGGATGGGAATGGGGAACTATTGCTTCCAATTCAGAAACATAACACTCGCTCAAAACATATTAGCTGATAATAGATCTCACTTCATGAAAGAATTAGGAACATTTTTAGGAAAGGTTCGAACTGTCAGGGAAACGGTAATCAGGGAATGGGAAAACAGCACTGGTTAGTAGTACGAGCGGAGCCTAGACTGGAGATGAAATAATTAATTCAATAAGCAAGAGATCATTAAGTTAACTAGAAAGGCAATCAGTAATGCTAATCATTAATATTAAGTAGTAAGTTAGTAATAATTAAATTAGTCAGTAAGCGATAATTAAGTTAATTAGTAGTAAATTGTTCGGAAAGGCGGTGGTGCGGGCGATCTTCTGTGGCGGTGTTTGATTTCAGAGGCTGAGGAGGCCTAGATTGGATGGAGAATGATGCCCACGCCAGGAAATAAATAGTTTAGAAAAAAAAACAACTAGTAGATTAGCACGTACTCGTCTTCTGACGGCAGGTTTTTTCCCCTTCAGGGGTTTTTTCCTCAGCCGTACCTTATGGTCTCCCTTCCGCGGCTTTGATGCGATGAAGAGACCATTAGGGGTGAATGCCAGAATTCGAAAGGTTAGAATGCGGTAGGATGTAGGTATTGTAATGGCTTAAAGGCCTTCAGCCTAGCCACATAGTTAAAAGAATTGAAATTTTGTATCAATGTGTTACCTATTAAATAAAAAATAAATTATTTCTAAATTTGCAATTTTTGAAAATCAGAGTTCAACGATGAGAACGCCATTCTTTTAAGCGTCCCCTCTTCTCTGTGGAAAAAGTGTGAAAAAAATAGAAATTTCATAAATTCAAACATAAATTACGCGAAATATACTAGTTTTTCAAAAAAATATACTTGACGTTTTTTAAACATGACCTGATTTTTTACAACAAACTTCGTTTAAGGCAAACCACTCACACAGTGTGTCTAAGTTGTCAGGACTGTGACTATAAAAAATGAAAACCAAGTATTATGTTCACAAAATCATTTGCGCGTGATCTACACTTTGTGGCTGAGGCTTAATCGTGGAGGAGTGACCGTGATCCTGCCTCTTGGTTTTCGGATCGATCTCGCCGAATTCTCGCCCACAAACGATGGAGGACGTCGAGATAACACAATTTGTGAACGGTTTAAACAGTCATTGCCATAAACACTTTTCAACATATTAAATGTTTCACTGGCTGATTTCCCTAATTTCACACAAAACTTAATGTTGCATCGCTGTCCCAACACCATTTTCCGACGAGTATCAGACGTGTAGTTACATTCGCGTCCAGGACGATTGCTGAAGCGGTTTGAAATTCATAACATCTGTGGTTGGAACTTCAATGATCGTAACGTATTCGTCAAAAGATACCGTTGTTGTGTGAAATTTCACAGAAGCAGTCCTAAAGGAACTGGGAGACACTGTGTATTTCAATTTTCTAGTGTTGAAATGTTAACTTTCTGCAACTTTCGAAAAAACGGTTAGTTCATTGAAAATGGAACTAGCACATTTTTTACTGTCCCTTGACACACATGAGAAAATTTAAGGAAAAAATGTTGAGCAGTTTTTGAGAAAAATCGTAAAAAATGTCAAATTGCTTATATTTCGCGCAAAATTACTTATATTTTCGAAAAATTTAACATGATCTTATTTCAAGACCTGTCTTGAAAGAACAGATTTCATGAAGGAAAAAATCTCTATCTTCAATATATTAGTTGTAGCAAGAATTCCCTCAAAAATTGTACTTTTGCAATTTTCGAAAATTCAAGGATTTCGAAAAATATAAGACCTGCATCGTTCTCTTAAGCGCACTTTAAACTATCCGAGGGCAATGTTTAATCCAAAAAGTTGGGCCACTTTTGATGAAAGAAAATATTTTTGAGGTTTCATGGAAAGTTCCTTCAAAAATTAAAATATCCTTTGGAACTCCCAAAGCCTCGAATTCGTACAGATTGATCGGGGAATATCAATTTTGGAGAAAATCGGCTGAACAGGTTAGGCGCCAGCATTAACCCGACGGACGTTTTCCCGTCAATCAATTTTTCGGTATCCAGGACCCCCCCCCCCAGCAAAACGGATTCTGGCTACACCGTGTGTTAGAAGTAATTTACTATATAGTTTTAAAAAAAAAAATTATTTTATATACTTTTATTTGCAATCTGCTACATCCTAACAATAAGCAAATCTATTAACAAAGTTGCTACACGAGTATGTAGTAACAGGATTTATCCAGTTTCGTTACCAGGGCTCGACGATAAGAGTTTTTCTGTCGAAAATTCGCCGTTTTCTAACACACGATTACAAAATTTTCTCTTCTTAGATTTGTTGATTGATTGGTGATGCCAGGCGCGTCAACTGCTAAGATCTTTAGTTCCTTGAGGTGTATGTTATTATCGTGGGAGGAGGCGGTGATCTACACGCACTGGATGGCGAGATACGGCACCGACCTACGTCGGCTTGCGGGGATTTTCTCCAACTAGGTATTTCCCACCAGCGTACGCCCGCACAGACAGTATAAGTTCTTAACTTCCGACTGGTCTCCCGACATGTGTGATACTGTAGTAAATGTGAGTGTATGTGTAAGTATGGGGTGGGGATAGGATATGTAGATTCGTAGGCTTCCGCGGCCGGAGTCATTATGTTCTTGGCTGTCCGGGATGAGCCGCGTCTCAGTCGGTTTTGCTGACGTTTCGGCCATCTTGCTGTGGCCTTCTTCAGAGCTATACTGCAGTATAGCTCTGAAGAAGGCCACAGCAAGATGGCCGTATATACTGCAGTATAGCTCTGAAGAAGGCCACAGCAAGATGGCCGAAACGTCAGCAAAACCGACTGAGACGCGGCTCATCCCGGACAGCCAAGAACATATAGGATATGGAAAGATCGCGCGCGGTCCGCGGCCGCTAGAATTCTCCTCGGGATAGCGACCAAACTAAAATATCCCTTCCCCTCTGAAATATTTTGGGGATAGACCCCTGCCCTCAGGGCATCCAATGAGGGAGGCAGCAGACACAGATTTTAATTAAATTTGTACCACAGTCAGTACACGAGGTTTCAAATCAAATGGATGTTTTGTGAGCATCAAATCAAATTGGTGTTTACAGCGTGAGAGCCTCTTGTTCCGTTGCCGACAGACAGAAAAAATTTCAAATGGATTACTTTATGTCACACTATGTCCAGTACTATTTTATACTTTAACCATGAAACTAAATTAATGTTATGTCAGTTTCTGTACGTTCAACGCATTTCTACAAAACAAATATTAAAAAAAATGAAGAATCGAGCAGATCATAAAAGAAAATAACTAAAAATAGATTCCATCAAAGTTTATTGTGCGTTAGTTGCAATGCATAGCAGTTCAGAAGGACCCATGGAAGCTGCAGCTGTGATGCGGGGCCAAGGGCGACGCCCGGACGCCGACCGATGCTGCCTGGCGCTGGTCCGCACTCCGGGCTCACCTGCTGTACGAACGGGACCGGCGCGGGCGCCCCGGCGGGCTGTTCGGCTGCCTGTGAAGTAGGGATGTGCCATTAACAGCTAAACTGTTATTTCTTAACAGTTAACGTTTAGTAACTGTTACGCGAAATAACAGTTATTTCATTTATCCTGTTATTGGCTGTTACCGGTTGATATTCATAGTACTCCACTCTATTGGGCCAAACCCGAACTACTAGAAGCTTTCGCGGCAACCATTTTGTAAGACAACAGTTTCACTGCTGCTAATGAATCGTGATTAACAAGTGTTCAAATTATAGATTCATTAATACATAGTTCGTCATTATTACAGATCATGTGCCATAATATTTTTATATTTTATGGTATTACTTAAAATGCAATAAGAAGTTTGTCCTTGAAATTAAATCCGTCCAATATGCTTGTTAACTTCGTTCTGTCCCATTACAGCTTATGTGAGATCCACTAATATTTCCCTAAGTCTGATAGAATACGGCCAAATAACTCGCATTATAATATTTGATACTCAACAGTCATTACCACTTTAGTTTTAGGTAAGCAAAACACAGTTTCTACTTCTCATTATTTCTGCCACTCGTCACTTCACTATGAACATGTTGCACATTCGAAAGAATATTTGCAATATGATCACGAATCACTGTTATTTTAGTAATATTCTATACACTTTGCTACTCATCATATTAACTACTATTCTTCCTTGACAGTTCGAGTCTCGCAGACGGCTACGTTAGGTTGCTGATCATGGATGTGTTATTTTTCAACTGTTATTAATAACCGTTATAACGAATCCACTGTTATTCCGATAACAGTTATTGACGAAAAGCTGTTAAGCCCATCTCTACTGTGAAGCAACAAGGACGGCGGACATGAGCACGAGCGGGGATAGACACTTCCTACACTTCTCTGTCTTCAACCCTTCATGACCATTTTCTTACACGTTTTCTCAGCCACCGGAAGCCGTTGGTGGGACGGTCCATGGTGAAGAGTATCAGGGATGCCACAAGAGTGCAGATTGACTTTAAACTGCGATTTTTCTGCAGCTGACTCTCAAGATTCGTCTTCACGATGGAATATATCACGGTATTTTGCGTCTTTTTCGGTCGTGCCACCAGATGTCGCATGATCGCGTCTGTATCGGGTTTGATAATGCGATATCTAGCGGGACGACCAAGAAAGTCGCGAAATGCCGTGATATATTCCATCGTGAAGATGGTCCTTGAGAGACAGTTATTGAAAATTCGCAGTATAGTGACTATTACGAACTTTTAATTTATCCGAAGCCTGCTCTTGGCTGTTGGGTCATTCGACCTCACAGTAACGACCGGATCGGGCCCGCTGGTCATCCAGCTCGGTGCTGGTACAAATGTGATCCCCGTCCCTAGGACCATTGCAGCAGAGTGGGCAT
The DNA here is from genome assembly GCA_031308135.1 of Acheta domesticus. Classification (NCBI taxonomy): domain Eukaryota; kingdom Metazoa; phylum Arthropoda; class Insecta; order Orthoptera; family Gryllidae; genus Acheta; species Acheta domesticus. The sequence goes on along the minus strand of JAHLJT010009419.1, from coordinate 192,913,986 downwards.
ACGTCATCCTCAGCGAGGCCAAAGTGCTGCAGGAACGCCCGAAGGTAGTCATGGCCAGTCAGCATTCGGAAGTCGGCTACAGCAGTCGCCCTGTAGGTGATAGGCGGGAGGGAGCCGCTCAATGAAATCCACCGCTTTCCTCTGCTAGCTTCCTTGTGCATTCACTTGGTGTAGTGTTTTGCGACTGCATTAATGAGAGTCTGGCCGTGGTGAGACTGATATCCATGGTCCATTTCTGCCCCGTACTTGGCAAGTTCGTCTGCTTTTTCGTTATCAGCTACGCCGGCATGACTTGGAATCCACTGGAGGCTGCCCGACCAATTGTTCTGCAGTTAGTGAGAGATCTTGGTAATAAAATATGTTTGAACTGACTGTTGGGGAGCTGTCGGCTATCGCAATTATGGCAGCGTAGGAGTCAATGAAAAATACAGCTCGTTGGTAAACTGCTGCGGGTGATAGTAAACAAGTGCCTCTACAGCCAGTCGTACCACTATTATCTCCCCATTAAAGTTCCTGGCATTCATCCCTACCCCCTGGCTAATTTCAAACACTTTGGAAAAGGTTCCGGCTCCAGCTCCTGTAGGGGCCAATTGAGACCCATTGGTGTAAATGTGTAACCTTTCAATCACCGGGTATAAAGTGTAATTATTTCAAGAGCCAATTTCTTTCATTCTTCTGAGTTTACGAACCGCTTAGGCGTCGAGAGTTGTAACAATAATCGTTCATTGGGCGTTAGAGCGGTCATGGTACTAAAGGTTTTAAGCGGAGTTGGGTTTTGTTTCAGTGATCTACTTTATTCTTGGGCGTTCTGGGTGTTTAATTGGGTTTTCAAACTTTGCGTAGCTGGTCTATAATTGATACAATATCAATTACACTTTTTGAACTTAAGAATTGATTTTTCACGTTTTACGTGAAATGGTTCAGTACCAGTTTGCATTTTCATTGCACTTATGGACGTTGAAAAGGCCGCGCCAATGACTAGTCTAAAGGCGTTGTTCTGGATTTTATCGAGATGATGTTGACTAGCCAGAGCCGAAGCTTCGGAGGCATGTTCACGTCCTGAGTGCTTCCCGTTTTGTGCCAGTCCACTTTTCACCCGTTTATCCCCTTGCTTGCACGCTCAGCAAGCTCTTGGATGTGACTTTTACACGAAAGTTTGGAGTAAAGCTTTACCACGAGGTATTTCGATAGCTTAGATACATGTAGATGCTGCTGTTTATATTAAAATGTAATAGTGACTTGGTGGACAAAGTGAACAGTTGGAATAAAGTTTTCTCAGAACTCACCGTAATTCTGTTGCATTTCTATGTTCTTTTACAATTAATTCATAGTTTTCTCTAGGTGGGCAGTGTTACTGGTGTTCCATACAATGATGTCATCGGCATGTAATAAATAGGATATACCAGGTGTTTTATTGCAGCAGTGAGGTCACTGATCATTATATTGAAAAAGAGACAGCTGAGGATCGCGCCTTGAGGTAAGCCTTGGTCTTGTTTTGAATTTGGACACGGAATTTAAGAATTTCGTCCTTATCAGGTGCTGGGCTAGAAAACTGTGAATACACCTCACCGTATTACCTGATAATCTCCAAGGTTCACCAGCTCTGTCAGTAACAGTCGTTTCCACACCTTATCGTAATCAGATTTAAAATCAATCAGTTACAAATCAGACTATTACACAGAAAAAATACTATTTATAATCCTTAATGCTGGCGTAATGATAAAATTTATCAGATTCTATGGGATGATAATTTCGTTATTTTAACAATTTTTAAAATTCAGTACATATTTTGTCATGAACTTTGCTAGATTAGATAGGAGGAAAGTAATGTAATTTGAAGCGACAAAATGAAGAGACACTAATTATAAAATAATTTATTTTTTGGGTACAATATTGAAATAAACACATCCTACAAATCGTGTTATTGGTGTTAGTTGTAAAAACAATTTTTAATTTAGTTGGCATTTTTAATTGATTTTAATTTAGTAGGTTATCATTTTAATACATAGCAATAGTATCAGATTAACTTTAACAAAAACAATATACTTTTTTGCTGTGTACATCTAAGAACTTTAGTTTTCGTTTATTTATTGTCTTTTCGGTTTTTTTATACTGCACGCTTCTCTTTTGCTTGGTGCTGAAACATCTTCACTCTACCAAGCATTGTTTGTTCCAAAACAATTCCATCCATATCATTTTCTAAATGTGAAGTTGACCCCTTTAAAAGTTTTTCAGATCTTCTGATGCAATCTTCATCACTTCGTCTTTCTTCTTAACTTTGTCTTCCTCTCCGTGAAGCTTTTTTATTCACGCACTCTTCGCGTCTTCTCGAATTATTTCTTCTCAGCCAATTCTGTCTTTTCATGTTTTCTCCACTTCCTTTTTCATCACTCCTCTTCTAAGAAAATGTCTCAGTTAGAAGGGGGAGCCCTCACGAAGGAAAGAAGCTCATTCGTTAATGGTGCACAATGTGGTATGTTATTTAATTTATTGCGTAGTCGAGTTTCAACAGACAAAAAGCCGTTCAGAATCATGCGAGAACGATCTCTGGTAATAACGTTATTAGAATTGGAAAATCTACGTTCCACATCTTCATTTCCTTGGGAAAGTGTTAAAAAAGCCTTCACAGTTTTGAATATAGCAGGATAACATGGCCCTCCAGATGGATAGCAAATGTTGATAAATCTTTGGTAGAACTCTTCTATACTGTTTCTACTTCACAATCGTCTTTTTTCCAGTTGTAAAAAAGTCCAGATCCAGGACATTGAATGGTAAGACCTTTGCAGTTTCTACTATCAGTATTTTTACTTTCTCGTGTTAAATTTGCGTAGACGATTTCAAATCAAAAATTTTGCATAGACGATCAAATGTTTACAAGCAACTACATAATAACATTCATATGAAAAAGGGGCCACTGTTTTATTCTATTTTTGTTTTCAGCAACATCGCCAGTTTGAACATCTTGAGGAGCGCGTTAATTATTAGTTTAAGAATGTAAGTCGTAAGCTAATAATGTTTGGCTGACACAAATAATCTATCGCAAATATTACAGTGTTATTTTAAATGACAATGAATAATCAATATCAAAATCTTTAAATAAAGTGTTTAAAACGTGACTTTAGTGTCGTTTAAGTTTAATTACTAACTCCTAGTAACTTTGGCTTAAAAAAGTGACGAGGTGTGGCATCCCGAGAAAATCCAAGATAAGGGGGGGGGAAGAAATTTAAATCATTCAATTTTCGGATGTTGAAATGAGTTATTAAACTAATTTAAAAAAATTAAAGCCTGAAGTTTACATAAAAGTGTTAAAGATGAAAAGTTGCACATCTTCGTGAGCCATAAGAGAGTGATGAAAGAGAGAGAGAGAGGAAAGAAGAGGGGCAGGAGAGTGATGCCAGGAGAGGGAGAGAGAAGACAGAGAGATGGAGCAAGGGAAAGGGGAAACAGGTGATGGAGAGAAACGAGAGACAGAGAGGGGGAGAGTAAAGAGAGAAAGCGAGCACCTTTAGTAAGTCAGTGACATCATTGGAACTAGGTTTGAGAGAGCCCAACATTGCCACAATTTCACGGATTTCCTCCAACGATTTCAATGACTTATTCTCGCTGCCAAGTGCAACAACTCACGTTGAGGTGAAGCTGTCGTTGGGGGTGCAGGAGCCGCAGTGAGACGGCGTCCACCCTCCCAGGCGCGGGGTGTCCGGCGCTGCAACACAAACATCCCTTGACACTGACGAACATTTCAGTTTCGAATGCATACCAATATGTGGTAATTACGCGATCTTTGTTTGAGATTTGATGGATGTTTCAGACAAAAATGTTCGCGGAATTTATGTATTTATGGATTGAAAAACTTTCGAGTATCATTGTTACTTGTTACTTTATATTGTTAACATTCAAACATATATATTACACAATAATCTGAATGTGAGAAAAATAATCGGAATATTAATTATTTAGACAATATCATTCTATACGCCACTGAAAGGAGAAAGAATAAACATTATCGTTAAATTAAGAATAGAAAACTCAGTCATTTTCAATGTACCTACAAAGGAAAGGAATCTCCATTGTGAATCACTTCTTCGTTTATATTTGCATACTTTATATGCATTCGAATAATTCAAAATCATATTCTAGAGATGACGAGACTTCAGTATAATTAATTACTTACATTTGGTAATCTTGCCCCCTATCTATCGATCGACACCTGTCTATTGATTCACACAGATAACGTTTTTGGTTCATTGAAGAATCTTGTATACAGGATAAAAGTAAATATGTAATCAATTGGTCAATATTTTACTTGAATTAAATCAATTTACCTTTGAATATTTTATCTTCATAATGTCCAGCAATCTGATTTTCAAGACTACGTCACATCAATTGAAAATATATCAGTTTCTTCTTTGGGCAACAAAAATCAGATACATTTTATGAGGTCCGAATCAACCCAGAAAGTACATGGTCAAAAATCATAACTAGAACCCGGAAGTTTGTCAAAAAGTTTGTTATTGTTACAATTTTATGACTTTTAACTAGATTCAAAAGGGAGTTCACAACAGCACTTCAAAGAGTCTACATTGCGAGTAATACAAATTCGTAGCTAACATACACGATGGTCATGTGGATTAAGATTACAAAGAAAATAATGTTTCCTTACCCGTTAAATGCCAACACAGATTTTAGAGTTAGAATAAAAGTGTGAATCATTCTTATTATTAATTTTTTTACACCAATTATTTTCAAATAGGATTTTCCATTGCTTAGAAGCTGTTTTGCACCCTTACTTTAGCCAGTATAAACCCATTTATGAATGCGTATTTTAGTAACAAAAATGGCTTTTGGCTTGCCTATTTTAGGTCAAGTAAATGCCTGAACTTCCGGCCTCTAATCATAACCCTCGTCCCGTCGCGTCTCCTTCGCTTTGCCACGCCGCCTGGAGATACTCACGCGTTGTGTAGGGGGTGGAGCTGCCGTCCCGGTAGAGCGGCGTGGCGCAGGGCGTGAGGCTGGGCGTGGCGCAGGGGGTGGTGCCCGGCGTGGAGAAGGGCGTGGCGCAGGGCGTGGAGGTGACGGTGAAGGGCGTGGACGAGGGCGTGGACGGGCGGGCGCCCACGCACACCACGCGCGCCCGGTCCACGGCGATGCTCTGGCAGCCCGCGTGCAGCTCCACCCACGCCACGCGCTGCGTCGCGTCGCGCACCACGCCCACGCTGCCTGCGCACCAACCAGCCACCCAGTGTGCGTCGTATTGCACACTTGATACAATTTAGGCAATTTCCCTTATTTGCCTAGCGTGCCCGTCTGGGCACTCTGTATGAAGCTGTAGATATGTCTAACTTTTATTTTTATTTATTTACGTCAAAAACAGTTAAAAACTGTATGACAAGCTATAGGGAGAAGTGAATTCTGTGCACGTTTTCATAATTCTGTGATCACTATCCTAAGCCATATTCTAGTCGAATTTTATATACAGAAAAAAAGAACATTTTTTCAAGTTTTGTTGACAAAATATTCGCTCCTATATAATAAAATCTACTTTCAAAAGTAAATTACCTATAAATTTGTGTCCTTAACCCTCATCATGTTCTTCATGAAAGAATAATACTTTTTTGCCGCGACAATATGGAGAACGATAATTTGAATAACTATTTCTCACTGAAATTTAGAAGACGTGCACAAATAATGAAGTTACATTTATGTCCAGAAGCAAAACAAGAGGCCATCAGAATTTCTCAAAAGATCACGGAAACTGAAAAAAAGGGGGTCATCAAGCTGTGGTACAATACTTTTACAGGTTCTTTAGAATTATACACTCCAAATACATTAACTATCATTGTTGAAATTAATGTTACTTTCCTTTTGATGCTCGGTATAGTCTCGAATTGTATGAAAACAGTTATGCAGCAGAAAAGATTTTACTTGGGACTTAAACTTTTCTATCGAATTTAATCGTTTAAGCTATCTGGCAAAGTGTTGTAGAATAATGTAAATGAATTTTTATTTTACCTTAAAATATTGCTGTAATGCAACTAGAACTTGTTGTTTTTCATAACATCCTAAACGGTGTCACCAAGTGCATTTCAGAATTTTGAGAAAAAAAAATTAATATTTTTTAAAAAATTATACAATAGTAAAATGAAATTTAAAAAAAAATAACTCAAGCAAATAATGGTTAAAAGTGGGCTATCTTAGCTGTAAAGGTAAAGGTGCACTGTAAAGGTCGTCGAATGCACAGGTATCTCGAGCGAACTCTTAACAATTCGCTGAAACGCCGGTGAGCGAACGCGCTCTGTCCACAATCTGCTGAAGTGAGTGAACCGAACTTCTGATGGAAACTTAGTAATTTCTTCGCCTACTTTCACTTTTCGAGAAAGTAATTGATACAAAAAACAAAGAGGATAATATGAACCAAAATTTTAAAAAAATATTCCAAAAACTACACTTTAATATTTCTGGAACACTGTGTAACCACTTTCCAATTCCTTATGTGCAATGCGTCGTGTGCGTTCTTGGTTCCTTGGCCGAGCTGCTGTACGATGCGTAATGTTACACCTAAACGTATCATAAAAGGGATCCCTATAGGACAGAATGTCAAATCCCAAAACTCGAGGAGAAACATTCATTCATTCTCACAGTAGTTAGGCGTGGAAGGCAAAGTTGTGAGAGAGGCACCCTTCAACGTGTGATCTGGCCCCGGAGCTCCTGCGCCACGCACCATTTCACACGGATGACTACTTAGCCCCGATGCAGCATGTTCTACGTTTTTACGGTCTTTCTCCGTATTTGATGGTTTAAACTCATAGCAGGAATGTCGGCGCTTCGACATTAGGCATGGTCCAATCAAGAGATCGCCCGAAATACTGATTTTCAGAGGCGTTGAAAATAAAATACACGAAAAAAAATTAAAACTTACTGTTTTTAAATACCGGTAAAGTACTTTATTAATACACAAAATTTACAATTATTTGGTTTTTATTTTGGAGGGAGAGATACTGAACTTCAGTTTCGTCTGTGGACTGAAATTGTCTCGCTTCGTCACTACAAAGAATGAATGGATAAGTGTTAAACGGATGAAAATAAAGCTTTCGGAGTGAATGTAGTTGAAGTAATAAGAATATAATAGGGTTCGATTTTTTTCAGCTACACTGAAAAAAAAGGAATGCTTGCCGCACATTGAAATTCGATTCTCGCAACCAAATTTAATAGTAAAATATGGCCCAGCTATTTGTGTTGTTGAGGCTACGTCGGTGCCGTGTGTGGACCTCCGTGGGGCCCTGAACCACCGCTCTGTCTGGCGTTTCCCTTGCCGACGTAATGTCCTGAACTATAAAATGTTTGCAGTTCGTGGTTGACTGTCTCAAAACTTTGGCGAGTTGTTCCACAACCCACAATTTGGTGCTCGTTTCTAGATAAATGTTTATACCAAAAACGGAAAATTTTGCATCAACCCTTGTTTGCATGTATGCTTACCTTGTTATATACTTCTACCGGCGGTTTTAAATTGTTAGTTATGTAGTTAAGAAATTACAAAATTTCTATAGCTTCTATAGAAGCCGTTCAAAGATCGTCTTGTTCAACCACACGATAACCTTTGAAAGTTTCGAGTGTGTCCTCGGACGTGCACCCTTGTAACATGACCGCCAGCGCGCGCACCTTTGAAGTTGCCCCCGATGATCTGGACGGTCTTGCCGATGAGGCTGGTGTCCCGGAACGAGCCGTTCGGGCAGCCGCGGCCTCCGCCTCCGCCGCCACGCCGCACTGCCCGCGGCGATGCGGCGTTCGTCACCCGCCCGTTCGTCTGCAGTTCCTCCTGAGTTCAACAGAAGACACGCGGGCACTTCAGCACGCCCCCTGCTCCACACGGCTCTAAAACGGGCAGTTTTCTCACCCGCCATTTTTGTGCTTCTCTAAGCGCTTGATGAATGGTTACATGTGTTAATATCTATGGCGGATCCAGGGGGAGCTGTGGGGGCCATGGCCTTCCCCAGAAGGCTTAATGTTTTGGTTTATTACCTTACATTATATGGCACAATTGATTTAAATATTTATTTACATTAAAATTATGTCATTATTTAAACAATAATATTGTATAATATCATAAATACACTATAAAAATAATATACAATATGATAAATATGCTTATTATTTAACAAAAATCTACGATGACCCTCTACCATGATCGGCTGGATACGCCCCTGGTTAATATATAGTGCCTTAAATTTGCTTTTCTGATTTCAATACTCATGTATACATTAGGTTTTATATGTAAAGGATATCTACAGCAGAATATGTTGAAATACTAGAATATTCATTTTTACTTCTCCTCTCTGTACGATAGTAGAGAGAGTAAAAGTTTTGGATTAATCTCAACCATACGATCTCGAATTTACGGATGTTAAAATCCTTTTGAGCTGTCTTTGCACGCAAGTCAGGATAAAGGTCTTTTAATGCCATTCCCAAGAACAGTAAGATCGTTTCAGGAGACGAGGAAATTCACGTAATTTTGTACTCCAAAATTGGGATGTCTGTTGTGCATGATAATATGTTTCATGTATTACTCGGTAAGATTGGAAGCTTTTGAGCTGAATCCTAATAAACACGCCAGGAGTAGGATCTGATTGTGTAATTGAGTTATAATTGTAGGAGGAGGAAAAGTTTCGGTCATCCCTCTAGATTGTTCGAAGGTGTACATATAGTTCAAATTGATGTAATGGAGATTAATGATGTTTGGACGTGTCACGGTATTTTTTCACTAATTATTTAGAAAGAACAGGAATTATCCTTTTATGACTATTATGTATACTATTGTGGGGGTAAAAACCTATAGGAAGAGCCCATAATGTTTTTAAAAAGAACCATCCAGACCCTACATGGCAAGTCAGCGGAATGGAGGTACCAAAACGGCCTTTTATACCTTATGCTTTCCATTATTATTATTATTATTATTATTATTATTATTATTATTTTTTTTCCATTACGTCACGACTAAAGATCTTATGAGTCGGCTGAATATAAAATCTACTCCAGGTTGCAACCAGCTACCTAAGGAGCAGATCCGGTGACTATCAGTGCCTCTACAATACTTTGCGCAAAATGTGGGCTGTTCCAAATAAAGCAATTTCTTGCACCTCCCAGTCTTTTGAATTACCGGGGAGTTTAGACAAGTTCTTACTCAAATTTTGCGGAACAAATCCCAGAGTTCCGATAACTATCGGGACGACCTGTGCTTTTACGCCCCACATTCGGCTGATCTCGATTTACAAACTCTTGTATTTAAGACGTTTCTCTGCCTCCTTGGTAACGACGTTCTGATCGCAAGGTACAGCAACATCGATAAGTAAACACGATTTTTTCGCCAAATCCCGGATAACTATATCCGGTTTGTTTGCCGCTATCGTGCGATCAGTTTGAATTTGTTGGTCGTACAATATCGTACACAATCCAACAGACGTCACCGGTTTCGGTGAGTGTTCGTACCACTTGGGGCATGTGTTTGGAACTTCGAGGGCGGTACAGATCTGCCAGTGGAGGTAACTACACACCCTGTCGTGTTTATTTTAAGTATTCGGTCTTTGCCAGAATTGTACAAACTAAGACAATATGATCAATGGTTTCTACTCATTCCTGGCAAATGCGGCATTTATCATCTAGGGAAATTTTGAGAACCGCTTTAACATAATGTGTTCTGAACGCCTGATCTTGAGCAGCTATTAGAACTGCTTACGATTCTGGCTTCATTCTTCCCCTTTTAAGCCACATAAGTGATTGATCTTTATTGATCTGCACCTTGTTCATTCTTTTTAGATATTGTCCAGGAAGTGTTTTGTCACTCTACGATTCCTTTAACATTTTTTGTGTCTCTTTTCTTACTATTATTATTATTATTATTATTATTATTATTATTATATCTCTAGTTCAAAGAACTGATATATGTACAAAACCAATCAAATAATAAATAATTTATATAAAAAACTTTAACTCCACTTTTATTTCGTTCAGATAATTTACATCTCAACCTTCAGAATACTAGCTTGTGTACCTGTGCGCCGGCCAGCAAAACCTGCTGCGTTTTGCACACGAAGTACCCTCCGTTGTCCTCGTACAGGTTTGAGTAAAGGAAGGCGTAATCTCCAAACAAGAACTTCACTTCTCCGTTACGACCCTAGGAGGACATGAATGACTTTAGTTTCCATATCTGTAAAAATCTAAATTAAATTAAATATTCGATGTTAATTTATTAATTTAAAATTAATTACTACTGAAACATATTTAAAGCACAAATGAAAAAGTGTTGAACTCTGAAGTGCTAAGCAAAGTAAAGAGTGTGAGAAACGAGAAATTTCCGTCTCACGTTATTTTTAGTTTAACCCAATTCGCTGGAATATATTGGTAATTGATAAACATTTAAAATTACTTTAGGAACTTAAGACTTACCGTGTGACGACCATCAATGACCTTCACATAATCGCGCTTTTGGACAGCATTAGAATAGACGTCTGGTGCAAAAACGAAACCACGTCCGACTTTCTTTTCCAATGATTGTGGTTTTGCTTCAATTATCTTATCATACATGGATAAAATGTACACATTTCTTCCTTTGACACTCACTACTATCCCCACTGTTTGAGAACTGAAACAAAACAGAAAACAGAACCTAAAAATTCTCCAGGCTAAGCTCATGTTCACTTTTTGACAAACCAAGTACAAGTCAACACTTTGTAAGAGAAGTTGAATTTAGAAGCTGCAACTGAACCGCAGTACACACTATAATTAACCGAGAAAACTGACAACTATTGCCAATCAACTAAACGTTCATAGTTATTTCAATTCCTAATAAAAGCATTGTAAGATTTTGCAATATTTTGATGCAGTGTTCATTTTTTTGAATTTTTTTAAAGTACGATGGTAAAAGTTTCTAAAATGGTCGCAGAACGAGATAAAATATAATTGATATTAATCAAAATGTAAAGTAATCTTCATCTAACATACAGAGTGTCCCACCCAACTATGGACCACCCCCATAACTTCTAAACGTTTCAGGATATCGAAATGTAATTTTCGATAAACAATGCGGAATCATGGGACAGAGAACATGCCGCAGAGAAATTGTCTATAATATTTTTAGTTTTCGAGAAATTTAATCACCTTTGATTTTTTAAATGGAACTATATATTTTTTTCCAGCAGCAATGTATAGATCATGAAAAGAGGAATAAAATGATGTATCATATGTTAGTATTTTTATGGTAATTGGAGTATAAAATTATACTTTCTGACATGTGGTTTTTAAGTAAACGGTCTTTTCTTGTAGCAGCCCTTGCAACAGTCGCCATTGGTAAAGATGGCCTTTGCGGCGTCGAAACTGTTTCGTGGAGACAAGGTGTGTGAGAGGGGCGACCGTGAAGGATAGAGGCATAACTACCGCAATTCATGGTCTTGACATGAAGATCATATGAACAAACATCAATATGAAAGATCAGAATGAGAGAGTTTTGCCATTTGTTCATCTGAATTGAACTTTTCTTCTACTGAAATACCAAAGCAACGATAATCAAAAAGAACAAAATAAAAATAATTTGTAGCGGAAGGACGATAATAATAAAGGTTCTTTTCAAACTTAGAAGAATCGAGCTCAGTGTATATTGGCAGAAACAAGCTCTCGTTTTAAAACATGGGAAGGGAATGAATGACTTAGGGCCGGTTTCACCAATGCTTGTTAACACGCTAACCGGATATTAGGAGATTTTAACGGCCCGTTAGAGAAAATACGTGTTTCACCAAACTTTAACGCCTATTAACTTTCCGTTAAAGTTAACGCGTGATATCTGCTCCGTTAGCAGCAGTTAACGCTTGGTTAGTGGGCAGCGCATCGGAAATATTGGGTTTCGGTTTCATCGGGCATCACAGTTTCAGGAAAATGGAAAGAGCTTTGCAGTATGTACTGGAAGACGATGACGAATTGGAAAGCCTGGAAATGCCGTCTGTGCGTCCACGTGTTTTCAGGGAAAGGCGAAATTATTTTTATATTTATTTTTAGCACCATCCGTTTTTCTGCTCGTAATAATCTTATATTTGTGGAGCAAGTCTACAAGAATTTCTTTTTCTTCTGCCGAAAAATTGGCGGATCTGCTTCTTTTTGACATGGCAAATTATAACCCACAAAACAACAAAACTTGTACAAGCACCACAATTGACCACAATAGAAAGGCAGAGAATGTGTATACTAGTGGATATTGTGTTTTGTTTCTTTATTCTCTGTCTATTGAGAGCTCATTCTCCACAGAGTTTCCAGTTCACGGCCTTCTAAAAGCAAATATTCATGCATTATGTACACCCATTAAAGTTAACTGGCGATTAGCTAACAGAAGCCATGGAAACGTTGGTGAAACGGAACAAATCTTAACGGGGAAGTTAGTTTTAACAGCTCGTTTACTAACGTCACGTTAGGTGTATGTTGGTGAAACCGGCCCTAAAGATTTTTATTGTAATATCTCGATTAATTCTTTAAATAATAGATAGGTAGACATTTTCTATTATTATTTATTGTTAATAAACTTATTTGAACGCGTACAAAAAGAACAAATCAATAAAAATTTTGAAATACTCTTGACAGTCTATCACTGTAAATTTAATAAACTTTAACACAAATGCACATCTGCAGTCACAACTGTTAATACTCATTGGAGAGTTTCACGCTTCATAATGCCATGTGCTGGCACAAACTTGAAAATCCACGGCAGAAGACGGAAGTGTACTGTTTTCTTTTTCATTTATGAACAGCAGTAGAGGTACGGTTGTGCAGTGGACGAATAATCATCTTAAATAAAAATTGAATTTACCATAGAAGAGACGGTGGTTGGATTCTTGTCAAGTTTGAAAATGATATTTATTGTTAAAGAAGACAAGATAAATTCAGATAAATCAATGGAAAAAAATCTCTTATTCTGATCGTTAAAATTAGTGCTTCTTAATGTGACCTTTGTGACAAGACCCTGAATTGCTTTAGTTAGAACTCTTATCCCTCATTGCCACCTCTCTCTCCACGCAAGTCTTGTCGCCGCGAAGGCCACTTTTCCGGAAGGCGAGAGTTGCAAGGGCTGCTTCACAAAATATCGTCCGTTCAGTTCAGTTCAGTTCAATTCAGATGAACAAATTGGAAAAATCTCTCATCCTGATCGTTAATGTTGAGATTTGTTTATATGATCTTCGTGTCAAGACCATGAATTGCGGTAGTTACGCCTCTGTCCTTCATGGCCACCCCTCTCACACTCCCTGTCTCCACGAAAGTCTCGACGTCGCGAAGGACATTTTCCCCGAAGGCCAGAGTTGCAACGGCTGCTACACAAAATATTGTCCGTTTAATTCAAAATCACATATCAGAAAATCTAATTTTACCCTCAAATTACTATCAAAATACTAACATATGATACATCATTTTATTCCTCTTTTCATGATCGCTCTCGCTTTCATTTCATCATTGCTGATGAAAAAATATATAGTTCTATTTAAAAATCAAAGATGATTCAATTTCTCGAAAACTAAAAATATTGTATACAATTTCTCTACCGCATGTTACTTGCCCCATGATTCCGCATTGTTAATCGAAAACTGCACTTCGATATCCTGAACCGTTTAGAAGTTATGGGGGTGGTTCATAGTTAGTGGGACACCTGTGTATCTGACAAGTTGAGAGAAAAACCTCTTGAAATACACTCCGCATAAATAATTTACCAGAAAACAAGAGGATTTTGGGATTATTTGAAACACCGAACAAATTCAGATTTCAGCATTTCAAAAACCTGATTAAACAAAATAAGATTTTGAAGAAAGTCCGTAAACTTTCAGGGAATACACAAATAGAGCTGTATTTGTTTACGTGCTAAATTCAATGTAGCCGAATGTAAACACTGCAATAACTTTCAGAAATAAATTTAAAACTATTATAATTTAAAATTCTAAAAGTTGATATAAGGTTAAGCTTGCTTTCAAGAAATGGTGAAAGTTATAGTAGAATTTCAAAACACCTATTCAGCTCGTAAATGAATTGTCTAGTGCTACTTTCAATTAATTTTTCAAAAGACCCCTCCCCAAAAAAGCAAATAAATTGCTTTTCTACAAAGTATTTTACAATTTTTGACAAATTGATACAAGAAATGAAATAATTGAAATAAATGAATTTGAGTACTCCTGATTTGAAAAATCACAGTAGTCAATAAGCATCTTGTCCTTTTTGCATTTGAATGGAATTTCAGAAATAAGTTACGAGACACGAGATTTATGTTTTTCTTCAGTACCAACCTCTACGTTTATAGCATAAGAAAAAAAGATTAAATTTCAGGAAGGGATAAATAGGTATAACTTCCAAACGGATTCACATGTAAATATATATATTTTTACGTGAACAACATCTCTTTTTCAGTTTGCAAGTTATTCTGGATGAAGTTATTCCATTTTATTTTAATTACTTATTTTACCTGTTACTACATATTTCGTTACATTTCAATATATTTTTAGAACGAAACGACACATCTCAAATAAAAGTTTGCCAATATTTGTTCATGAGTCCATCTCTCTGTTAAAGTAATTCTGTATTTCTCCCCATTCTGACCTTTACAGCGAATGACTTACTCCCCATTTTTTGACAATCGCTTGTATCAGATATCAAGGACGAGCTAACTTTGGCTCATTTTTCATACAGTTCATACGTACCTCTATCAAAATCTGAGAAACAGTTCTTAAAACCCCGTTGCTTTATCGCTCTTCCTGCACCCGTCGAAAACACTCACACTCTTGAATGCAGAATTCGGAGCATAGCAGTACGAGTATGTGCTACGCTGTATTTCTGTTTAATATCGTACTTGTGGCCTGGTTTGCCAGTGCCTAGTGTTGATGTTTACATCGATTTGTGTTGGAGACTTTAAAAATGCTTGCGTAGAATACTTTTGAACATAAAAATTAATATTTTTGCATACTTTCTTTTTCAAACTTTTTTCTTTAAATACATGCATTCGTACATATTTTAATTTTTTAATTCAATTTCAGTTCTTTAGCTAACCCACTTTACAAACACACCTGTACATTCTCTAACAGAAAATGACACAACCTGAAAATTTTAAAATTAGTTACGTGCTAATTAAGCGTTACGTTAATATTATTAATATAATTAATAGTTACGTGCTAAATTTTAAAATTAGTTACGAGGTTTGGAGCCTTACAACTGAAGCATTCGAGAAACGTAACTCACTCTAGATGCACGACATCTCCCCACTGGAAGGAGGAGATGGGGGCGACGGTGGAGACGGTGCCCGAGCTCTTCTGCAGGTCCTGGGGCAGCACCTCGATCTCCTGACAGGCGCTGTCGGAGAGCAGCACCACGCGGTTCTCCTCCACGCGCACCACGAAGCCCGTCTGCCCTGTGAAGTCGCCGGCCATCACCTGCACGTGGTCCCCGGCGCAGAACTCCTTGCGCAGCTCGCCCGCCACGAACTCCAACGGGAACTGCGCACACGACGCCTCTTCAACGCTCTTTTTCTTTTCTGCTTAGACATCTGGCTCTCAGCAGCCGAGTACGATCCATGAACGTGATTAAATAGTGATTAATTTTTTACTGATACGTTATTGCCTTCGATATTCACTGCGTATCTTACCTGGATCGAGAGGATAGTGGTGACGAGGGAAATGTGAAAACCGTTGAATATTGCTACATATTATCTTATGGAGGGAATTAAGAGAGGGAAATATGAAATGACAAACTGAGTCAAATTAACTAGTAGGTACATAGTAAATATGAATAATTAAAATTAGTAAAAAATAAAATTATTTTACTACTGGTATTAACCGGTTTTAATGATGTCGGGTGATGAAAAGCCCTCGGGCTTTCTGTGGCCACTCGAGCATTAGAACTCTAGACGCCCGTGGTACATATATGATTTTTTTTTTACGTAATTTTAATGATTCAGATTTACTTATTTACTAATTAACTAGATTTTAACTTGATTCCGTTTGTCTTTTCGTATTTCTCTCCCATAATTCCTCCGCAAGAGAACAAGTAGCAACATTCACGTTTCCCTCGTCACTACGATCCTCTCGCTCCAGGTAAGTTATGCAGTGAATATCGAGCTCCGTATCGAAGGCAATGACGAACCAGTAAAACATAAAAGTAATTATTTGCATTCGTTACAAATGGGCCGCAAAAAAAAGGCGCAAGTTTCACATGCGATTCTTAAGAAAATAGCAATGAAATGTATTCTAAAACATTAATCTTTAAGTAAGGACACGTGCAACTTTTGAGAGGGAAAAAAAGGCGGAGTAGTTTCAACGTAACTTGTACTTGAAACTAAGGCAATTTATCAATTTTTCAAATAAAATAAGAAAAAGAGAGAGAACTGACGTTTACAAAAAACTTCTTTATCGAAAAGATCAAAGGATGCTTAAAAATGGCGCCGATCTCATTTTCGTTGAACTCACTACATTTTCGAAAACTGCAAAAGTAACAAATATTTCGAGAGAGTATGCGCTGTTGCAGCCCTTGGCAAGGGAAGAGACTGGCCTTGAGGTCCGGGTGGTGCGGCGCGACGGTGACGAGGGCGCCGCTGCCCACGCCCTCCACGCGCGCCACCTGCCCGCTCAGCCCGGCCAGCTCCCCCGCGCACACGGCCACGCGGTCGCCTGGCACAAGCCGCTGCGGCGCCGCCTCCGCCAGCGCCGACGACCACGCCTCCAGCTGCTCCACCTCGGCCAGCGTCGGCCGCACCCCTGCCGCACGATGCACGCTCACTTACGTTGCTTCCTTTTCGCAACACGGCACTTCGCCCCGTTTGGGACACCGAGAGGATACTCCAGTGGTGTCAAGGTTTTCTACTGGTGGCAGTGGCACGTGTCGTGGCACCGTAGCATGCCACGAGCTTCCCTGCGCAATTAGCGTCGGGAAAGGGAACTATTACGAGTAGTAGTAACTCTGCCGTTTTACAATAATGATGGCGTTGTCTCTGGTGGACGGGTAATGAACTGCGTGGAGGGGCGATTTCCTCGTGACTCTACTCCACTCCACTGACTACTACTCGTGGCATTGACCTTGACACCTGGTATAATCTCTCGAGTTGACTTTTACTTTCTTGCTACGAAGTAGAGCAAAAGTTGCGTACTGCTGCGCGAAAAAACGGCGAATTTTCGTTAGAGAAACGCGAATTATAGGGATCTGGTCACGAAAATGTGGATAAATCCAGTTGCTAAATGTACTAAAAAATCCTCTAACACTTCTGGTTACCCAGAATCCATGTTTTGTTGGTCATTGATGCTGATAAATCGAATATCTGCAAAACGTCTGTCCGTCGCTAGCGGTTAAACCCTTCAGCGGATTTTCTCCAAAAGTGATATTTCCCGATTGATCTGGCTGATGTTGCGTCCTCTTGAACTTGAAACCGGTATTTCAGTTATGGGGGTACTTTACATGAAGCCCCTGCGACATTTTCAAAATTAAAAAAAAGGATCAATCGTTTTTATTGAATTTTGTTGTTGGATAATGTAAAGGACGCTTAAGAGAATGGTGCAGTCATGTTCGTTAAAACCCTAAGTTCTCGAAAATTGCAAAAGTTCAATTGTTTTACGAAGTCTCCCTAAAACAAAAATATTAAAAGATTGAGATTTTTCGCTTAATGCAATATATTCCTTAAAGATAGATTTTGAAATAAGGTCCTATTCAAGTTTTCGAAAATTTGAGTACTTTTGGCTTTGTTCATAGACGGACAGACAGACATCTCGCCGTCAATGGATTTTTCAATATGAAGGACCCACAAAACATGAATTCTCGCTACACAACGTGTCAGAGGATTTTTTCTAAATTTATCCTTTTTATCGTTGCCACGGCCCTGTAATAAGCGTTTTTCGGCCGAAAATTCGCCCAGCATTACATAACTCTCTCTACACCGTAGTGAGAAAATAAAAATTAAAATATATTTATAACCAATTTACAACAGAAAGGCCAAAGCGCGGTCGCGCAAATTACACTGAAATCTTAAAATCCCTTTTTACTTCAGAAATCAACAAGAATCTATTGTTTTATCATTTACTTGAAGAGCCGAACTTTTAAATCTTTTTGCTTGGTTTCAAGAAAAAAATCACCGTTCTTGTTCAGCTGTTCCGGCGAGGACGCTCTTTGCAGATCAATGTCGCGCCAGTCTTCTCCAACCTCGGAAGCGGGCTCGGAGCGGGTTGGTCTGTCAGCTCGCAGACGAAGGCGGCCGGGCCGTGAACAATAGGCTCTCGGAAGTCTCTTGGCGAAAGTCTTCTCAGGTAGCAGCACGGTCGTCTTCGGATCATCACACTCTTACGCAAATTTTAATGCACTCGTCAATCAGTCCTTGATAAGTGCAACAGGTTGCGACAGTTCTCGGCACCTTACTTAAATGAAATAGTGTAAAACCTGTTTAAGATGAAACCTGACGGTTCCTTCAAAACATTTACACCTTGGGAGGTTTCCTTCATATGAGAGGGTTGCCACATAATTTAAGTAGACATTTGTTAGACATTTGCCACAAAATTTAAGTATTTTCAATATAATTTTGCCCTTTTAACCTTTCGTATTGAATTTTGTCCTTATTTCGTAAAATGTCATAAGTGAATTTTACTTACTTTGTACATAAGTCTTTCAGTTTTACTTACTTTGAATTTCGCAACAAGGTCTTTTGCAGAAAGTTTTTTCTTCTAGTGGTCTTCAGTAACTCCCATTTTATTCTTCCGAGGAAGGGTTTTGCATGGCTTAAAAGACATTTTGACACACTAGCACTCAGTCACTTTACTGCGAGCGGTCTCTAAATTATGTAGTCTACTCCTCGTCAACCCTACGACTGCTACACTGATTTAAACATAAACATAGTGGAGAGATTTTAACATTGTCTTCCAATCGAGAACTTCAATACCAAAAATTTAAGTCGTGACAAAGCGACCAAGTGTCCCTCTCTCCCTCCAGCTCCTGCCCTTAAAGTGCCACTGGTTTTAAATCGGAGTAAATGTTAGGATAACAAAACAGCGAAATTCCATTGTCAACTGATGGAAACCTAGTGATGCTTTTGAAAATTGAAAGGGGTGCGGAAGGTCAACGTCAAGGATTCGGAGCAACAGCAACGAAGATGCGCTTGTTGCGACATTGAAAATCATACTAAAGTGAGAAAGTCGCAGCGAAACATTCACCGTGCTCGTCAAAAAATCCCCGACTGTAGGTACAAGAGTAATAACTCGTCGTTCATTATATTTTCTCAGGATGTGACCCTTCTCACTATGCCAATCCAAAAAGTGTCCGAAATTTAAAAATACATTTCCTTAGCCAGATAATAATCTACTTAAAAACCATTCCGTTTCCGCGCTTAGACAAGTTTCCGGCTTAAAGAGGCCATTTTCACATACATATATAAAATCGTTCCTTTCGGAGGTTTTTTGTCCGGGATGGCAGGTTTCAGTCTTACAGAGGTTCCGTCTTCAGCAGGTATGATTATAATAGACTGTCATGGCAGAAACTTTTCTTTTAACAGTTTTGGCTATGACCGCGTTTTTTCAATAAATGGAAATCAGAGTGAACTCGCACGGATGCAACACGTGCGCTTCGGCGGTCTGAGCAGACGTTCCGAAACGTTTATTACAATGTGAACTCGCGCCGACACAACTGATGTATCCGCCGCAACGAACCGAAGTGATTTTAATAATACGGACTTGCTCAGACGTGACTGATGCGCCTGGTGATCCGACCTAAAAAGAGTTCTTTGTCTCTTCGAAGCTTCAAAATCTCGTGTTCTCATTGACCCGAACTTATTGCATTTTAATTTTGTCTCAGGCAATCCCTATATGATTCCGAATGGTTCTAGAAGTGGAAAATTCCTAAAGAGCGCTCTCTCTCCAGCATTGTTTATATTAGCTGGCCAACGGCGTAGAAGAAATTCGCAGCTGCAAGCAGAGTGCGTCGCTGGTGGACATATTTATGGATTTCAGAATTGATATGATACGTAACATTGCTGGGAAACTTTCTGTCCACGTAGTTCGGTGCTCAGCTGTGTCCGAGTAGGAGGTGGAGTGGAAATTTGATGGTGGCGTGAACGGACACGGGTCAGTGGCGTAAGCACCCAAAAAAGTGGACGGGTAACCGGGACTGGTCTTAAGGGACGTAAGGGAGAGTCGCACGAGGCCAGCTGCGTCTCTCAGACGTAGGAATTGTGAGAGAGGAATATATATATATATATATATATATATATATATATATATATATATGTATATATACAGGGTGGAGCACCTAAGCTGTTCATAGCAAATATCTTGAAAACTGTTCGAGGTATAGAGATGCTATTTGCGCCATGTTGTTGCAAATGAGGGGGCAAATAACATATTTCGTTTTCTTGATTGTAATGTATGTAACTTTAGAGATATTGACACAACTTTGATTTTTTAAATGGAAGTATATTGTGGCGGCATGTAACGACGCCCTAAGAAATTCTTAACAAGTGCTTGTTTTTCATACTTGCTGGCACGCGCACGTGCGCCCAACCGCGCCTCCTCCACCCGCCTCTTCGCCGCCACGGTCGCATTCTTCAAGCGTCCCCTCGCCTACTTTGGGAGAAAAATTTACAATCCTCCGCCTGCTCGACCGCAGTGAATACCCCCCTCTGTATTCCGCCCCCACCCTCCCCTGAGCGAGCTCTTCCGTCGGCGCGCCCTCGTCACCACGCCTGTCACACCGATTCGAATAAGTCCTAACCCTTGCCATACGATAATTGCTCCCGGGAGATGTAAACCGTCGATTGGGGCAGCTGCGCTTCGTCAGAGAAAGACGGAAGAGGACAGAGAATATCTGAGGAAAATTCCCACAAAATCAGCGAGCCCAAGACAAGCTTAGGAGGGGGAAGATTTGAATAGGAACGAATTCTCAAAAACTTTGAAAAAGACACTTGAGAGCTAGTCGCGAGAGAGGAAACTTCATGCCTGGTCGTGGAAGCCGTGAACTAGTTTTTGTTTTTTTAAACGGTGAACCGTTTGCTTCCCGACCGCGAGGCCGTGCGACAATATTTGTCTGCCATATTCGCAATGCAGAGACGTTCTCTTCACTCTATGAGCGAATAATGTCCGAAGGCACCGGTCACCGAACCGATTTCATTTTCGTGTGTCCGATGAACTGTTAACTCGTTGCCAAATGCGAGTGTACGAGTCACGAATACCGTGATCCGGTTTCCGATCCGCGCTCGCAATTAAGTAGTCCCACGCCGCGCGTCCGAGCCGTGATGAGGGGCGACTCCTGACGTGTAACAGCGCCCTGGTGAAAGTGGAGGGGGGACCTTCGCATCCTTGCCATCGCTGTCAGCTGTTCACCCAGCGGTTCCTGGAGGCGCCTGCCTTTACAACACTGCTGCTCGCCGCGTGTCTACAATCGTCGCAGACGCCGAGGCCATCGACCGCGTCGTGCTCCTCCGGCACACGCCTACACAACTAGTTAAGACTCCAACCGTTCGCCCGCTCTTTGGGGCGTTTTCCTCGAAACGAGGCGGAGAACATCAAAAATCTTCATGTGTTTTTCTTTTTTTAGTTAAGCGGTGCCGCGCCATGGCATTTTTATTGTAACGTAGTTCTTTGGTTATTTTTTATAAATAATATTATTTTAGATCATATTTTACCGAGCTCACTTGGTAGGGTGTAATCCCACCTCATGGGACTTTCGATGTAACTTCCCCGATCGTAGGTCGGGAATAAATGTTTATTTTTGTTTTATTGCCCAATTACGGCAAATTATTCTTCATGTAGTTTGTCGCCCTGCACCTCACTTCCCTCCACCACGCGAGGAACCGCGATCATACTCTACCAGACTGACGTCCGTTGCAATATATTTTTTCTCCATCATTCTAAAGATCTCTCAATATGCAATGCAACAAAATAAATATTGATAATATTCGAAAAGTAGTTGTTGCAAAAAACAGTGCAATTTGAACTTTATAAATTCTACGCTGCGCCGCGCAAGAACAGCTGAACTTAATTTTTATGTGCATACTTAAGAGTAACACACCAAATACAAAAGCATTAGCTTTTACGTCTTTTATTTCCCCTAGTTTAGAAAATTGAGTAGGTTGCTGGGACCCCATCCACGGTCACCCAACAGAAAGGGACAAAGACACGGTGTAGATAAAATTCAAAGGCGATCAGAAAACTTATCTTTCGGTAAACAAAGCACATTCATAGGCTTGACTTAGGAAAGCGTTTTTCTTTAGAATGTGAACATTTAGAAACGTGTAGAAAAATAGTCAGGGCTTTGCGCTACATTTTAAACATACATACGAAACCCTGTGATGAAATTCAGAGCAGAATCGAGAAATCATTCTACTATGGCAAAGGGGATCATCCTTACAAAATCGAACGCAAAGAGTAGAGTACCGGCATAACACATCACTCTTTTCTGAGACTACTAAGGATTGAAACAGCTTACCCTCGACAGTCTTTGAAACTTTTCCTCTCGCCTCGCAAAAATATTTAGAATTAAGTTAGATCGAATATAATTTAGTTGATATTAACATTATTACTTAGTATTTGCTATTTAGAATAAGAAATATACGAAGTTAAGTGCAGTGCGTTGTTGGGCTCAGTGAAATGTTCAGTAAGGAAATCGGGTAAGAAAGGTGAAATGGGCAGGGCATGGAAATTGGCTTAGAATAGTGAAGGGCGAAACGATAATAAGCAATAATATATTCATAATTGATTCCATTGGCTGCTCGTGCTTAGGTTCCACATCCCTCAGACAAACGAAAAATATTTAATAGTGTGTTAGGAATACATTCTCGTTTTAATGACATCCAATATTCAAGATATTACAGCAATATCGATACATGTGAAGTCATTTTAAAACCAAAGAGCGCCTAACTGGCGCTCTCTTCAGCGTCTGGTGTCTTCCCAGGTATTACACCACGCTCTTGGCTGTTGCCTCTTTTACTAAGTTTTCTGCATTTATTCTTTCGCCCTACGCTTCAACAACCGTTAATATGGAGTCTTCGGTGAAACAATCAACAGGTGGGGGGAGTCTTACCGAGCGCTGCGCGGTATCCCGAGGGGAATCCCAATTTTCTGCCTTCGTCTGATACTAGTTGTAACTTAATTTTATGCATTTCGCGTCGTATTATTGGAAGTACATAAGTTTAGTCAATTATTGACGGTATTTATTGCATTATTTGTTTGGAGAATTTGTTTTCGTTTGATATTTTCTTTATTGATTCAAAATGTACTTTTGATGAATTCTTCGTGTAAAGTTGGCTGTTCGGGAAAGAAGATCCCTTTCTGTCTCTCGGTGGATGCACATTTCCGCCTGCAGCAGCGTGCAGTTACAGTCGGAGAGTGCTAGCGGGAATACGAGTGTTGAATGACCTTTCATTATTACAAAACATAATAGGGTAGTGAAATTTTCGAAATAAAATAATTTTGTGTAAAACGTGTCGAAACAACAGAGCTTGTTGTAGTGTGCAGGTGTCGATCACGATTATTTTCGAAACGAAGTTCTTTTTTTGTTTTGTATGAATTATATTACCATCAATCAGTGATCTGTATACTAACTGGATGACTTGCTCCGTCGAGTCTTCCGTCAGCTTCGGGCGCTGTATTGTGTATACTATGGATATCAGTACGCCTATTGCAAGAGTGTTAAACGTTCTGGGGTAAACATTATCGTAGCTTGTGACCAACGAAGTTAAATTGTACCTAACAATCAGTATTTTCATGCAACAAAAAATTCTAAGGCCTTCTAAACTAATTTAATGACGTACATGCAAGACATAGGTTCTTAAAAGGCGGTGGTGGTAGGAGTCGTTGTTTTACCTTCCATTTCATCATCGCTTGCAGGAGTCGAACTCATGCGTTCCGAGTCCATTGCTCTCAAAGAGCCTCCCGGCCTGCTAGACTTTGCCCTGGTAGCTACGGCACCCTTTTTGCTAGTGAGATATTACAATCAGTTAAAAATAACGTTCGTAGCTCGTAGAAAATAGCTAGGCATATATTCGCTCATTTGGCCACTTCTCTGCTCCAGGGCTCTCACAAGATGGCTTGGAGAGCGAATAAACAGCGTGCTCGGAGACCACACGGGCACGGTGCTCGGAGAGCGATTTTGTGAGTAGAACTGCCTGTGAGCAATTGTAAATAGAAGTGCCTAAAATGACTTCCAATGAATTTCATCAAACCCCAATTGTTTATGCTAAAAATCTTCAAATTTTGCAATTACAGAAACGCATCAACATTTTCTTAAAAACTGCTTCCTCTTCCTTCTACGACGAGGTTTTACCCTTCTTCTTCGGCATTTTCCCTTCAGGAGTTCGCCGTTTTCGACCTCCACAGATCACGGTTTTCCCAATCACCAGGTCTTAAACTTCTGTCTTTCAAGGCTTCTTTGATGTATTTTGTCCGTTTCAGAGTTGGCCTTCGTCTCTTCCTTCTTCTTGATGGTTGTCATTTCAATATTTTATTGGTCCATCTTCCTTCAGGCATCCTCTGGACGTGTCCATATCATTGGATTGCTTTGTTTTCTAATATTTTAGTAATTGAACAAATTACCTCCATCTGCTTCCATACATCCTCATTTCGGACTCCGTATTAAATCTCGTAGACATCTCATAGAGTCCATTTCCACCGTTCGCATTTTCTCTGACTTCTTTTGTTTGGGGCCACATTTCTCCTCCAAAAAGGATATATTTTCTACCATGGTATGGAATACTCTTTTCTTTATTTCTTGTCGGATATTGCTATTCCGTATCACACTGTGTAGAGATTTTGTTACTTTCTTCTAGATTATTCTGGAGTTAATATCTTATCACATGTGCCAGTGTTACGTATTATTGATACAAGGTATTTAAAGTTGTTACAGGCTTTAATTTTATCACCATGTTTTGTTATGTCCATTAAAGTTCTTCCAATGCACATGCATTCGGTTTTATTAAAATTTATATCTAAACACCATCTGTTATATTCTTCTTTAAGTTTCCCTAGTATATTTCCATATTACCATTCATTGTCCTCTTCATCTTGAGTAATTAATATTTGATCATCCGCATACAGGAGAGAATGAAGGTTGTCTCCAATTTCTATTCCCATGCCGGAACACTTTTTGTATTCTTTATGCAGAGCTTGCTCAAGGGAAATATTGAACAAAATTGGCGATAAACCACATCCTTGCTTAAGACCCTTGTTTACTAATACATTTTGAGTTACCATTTTTCTACTTTTAATTTTCGCTTCAGTGTTCTTATATAGTTTCTTGACAATGTTGATCCACTTTTCTCATTGCCTCCATAGCTTACTTCGCGGAACACTTTCAAGATCAATGTCACGTAACACGTCACAAACATCTACATTCCTTCTTTTGCATTTCTCAATAATTTGTCTTAAACAGTAAATGTTATCCAGGCAGGCTCGTCCCAATCTATAACCTCTTTGCTCCTCGCACTAACTAGATTTTTCTTTCTCTATTTTTTAGAACAATCTTGCTAGAGACGGTATTACACTGATGCCTCCATAATTTGTGCACATCATTTTATCGCCCTTCTTAACGCGATATATAAAACATGTTCCACGCTGTAGGAGAGTCTTCTCCTAATTCTATTTTGTTGAACAATCTTTTTTAATATTTCATAACCCTGTCTCCACCGTACTTGAGAAGTTTCATTCTCCGATTTCCTGGTTCTGGATCTTTGTTTGTTTTGGCCTTTTGCAACGCGACTTTCACGTCTTCTTTTGTTATTTCTGTCTCACATTGCTGAGAATTGTTTATATCTTCTAGTAATTATGTATCCATTTCTGAGCAGGAATTCTTTGTGTGACGATTTTTTTGACATTATTTTGTCTCATTTCCTTAATAATATTCCAGGCCTCAGATGATTTATTATATCCAATTGTTCCGTCGATGTCTCTATATACTCTATCCCAGTGTTCGTTCATTCCCATTCTCACTGCTGCTCTTACTTCTCGTCGTTTCTGAATATATTATTTTCTAGATTCTGTTTTTTTTATCATTCAGCCATTTTGTGTATGCGTTTTTCTTTTCTTATATAGTACTTTCAAGTTCATCTACTTCGTCGCCAGGAAAATAATTTTCAGAACGGACTATTTTCCAATGCAAAGAATACTGGATAAGCCGGAAACCTGCGTAACGTGGAAATGGAAAAGGAATATTTAGTACGATGGTATTGAAAATTATGGATAAGACGGAAATTAAAATAGTTTTAAAATTAAACATTCACTTGTAAGTATGGCAACATTATACCAAATGGCGTTCAGAGCAATGTTCATCTATTCGCTTTCTCAGCTATTCTCGTAAAATGATTTTCTCCCTTCATTCGTTATTTAATTATTATTTACATTTTTTGGAGTGTTCCTCGCGAAATTTTGAGTGAAAATGGGCAAAATATTAAAAAGAAGATTTTCTCAAAAACGACCACAAATTGTTTTCAAACTTTTTGTAGGAATAGTGCTAAATGCACTTTACAATATGGCATAAACGCGTGATACAAACATAAAGTTTAAAATAAAATATTTTTTCTGTATTTTGTTTTTTTCAAAAATTACATCAATATATTTTTTATATATCTCATACGTGATTATATAATTTAGTTTACACATATTTTTACACACACATACATTATTTATATACACATTTACAATAACGTCGATTTGTATACATTACTGCATTGAAGAGTACAAGGAATTCAAATATTTTTTTTATTAAGATGCTCGGAAACTTCCAATACTGCTATAAACTCATTTCTGGAATACTGATATTTGTAATTACAACACACGTTGTAGAAATCACATTCATTAGGTGTCAGTAACAACAGACTACTACAAGAAATTTACATATAATACATGTACGTTACATTACAACACATTGCCAGATGGTATGTAACAATTAAAATCGGTACACACACTTTAGTTTAACGTACAATCTTTTCTGTTGCGTAACTGTTTCTACACAATAATAGACTATACTGATTATGAAAAAGAAAACAAAAAGTTTATTTTAAAAATTATATACGAGGGGCGTTCAAAAAGTTCCCGGAATAGTGGTTCAGCTTCATAATGTTATAACATATGGCAATGGTAACCTAATCACCTTCGAAATAGGACTCTTGCGCACCCTTACAGTTGCTTTGTAAGTTCCTGCAGTTCCTGCCATTGTTGTAATTGGCTGTAGAAGGCTTCTTTTGTGTGTGGTTTGATGCGTTATAGTAACGCAGACACTTGCCCGTCCCTTTCCTTGCCACTTGGCCTGTCGCGTCCTTCGAAGCGCATTATGCAAACTCTCCAAAACTGGCACACATACATTTTCAGTTTCAGACTGCCCCGGCCATTGTGTGCAGGGCTAATGGTATCCCTGAAGTCTATTTTCCCAGTTTGCACTTGGACTATAGATTCGCACGCTGTTCGAACTGCAACTTTACTCCGACCTTCTACCACTCACCTCCACGTGGCACGGAGTAGGACACGGACATCACTGCGCACTGAAGCATGTCCAGACCAATCTTGCCCGCGTGCGAACATGCACAGCCCCCTACCACACAAATGTGAACCCTGTCTTATCGCAAGTTTGGCGGCGGCAAGGCAATTCCGGGAACTTTTTGAATGCCCTTCATATAATGCATTAGTTTACATTTATATTTTATAATTTAAAAAAAGCCTGTAACATGTAGTGTACTTCAGCTACCGGGTCAAAGGTACCCATCTCGATCAGGATTTTATCCAGTTTCCCTGATTCGTTGAGCAAATGCTGAGATGACCCCGTCGCGTGAAAATACGTAATGTTATACTGTATGTATAATGTGCAAAAACCGCACACAATCATAATTTTATTACTACAGTATGATACATGCCAACTATACTTCGGTTTTTCTTTCTTGGCGCACGGGGGTGTGTCATCAAAATGAAATCTCTCACGGTATTTCGCGCCGTTCTTCTTTGTGCCGCGAGGTATCGCATGATCACCAGCACTGCTCGATACAGTCGCGATCATGCGACTCCTAGCGTCACAACCGAGAACGACGCAAAACACCGTGAGATATTCCATTTTATTGACACCCTTCCCGTGCTCCAAGAAAGAAAAACCGAAGTACACAGCTTGTTTTGTTAACAACAAAAGTTTTAATGTAGTACAAATGCAATATTACTCATTTGCCAAGAAAGGTATCCTTTCGGCAGGGCAAACATTCAATTGAAATACAACTCCTTAATTTTTGCTATTTGTTAGTTGGCCAGAAGCGATGCAGTGGGTGTACGTGGCCCCTAATATTCTCTCCAAGTTTTAAGTATGTTTACTCAATTATCCATCGTATTATTTGCTTACTTGTCAGTCCTGGAGACGCCACGTCCTAGGCACGGGTGACGTTTCAGTCGCCATTCTGCGACTTTCCTCGGGGCGAAATGCATTTTGCCCTGCGGAAGGTCGCCGAATTAGAGGGAAACGTTGGCTTCTGTGCCTAGGATGTGGCGTCTCCCAGATGACTTCCTGGAGTAACGGCGGCTTCCTTCTGCTTGTTGATACTTCGGTTTTTCTTTCTTGCCGCACGAGGGGGTGCCAATAAAATGGAATATCTCACGGTATTTCGCGTCGTTCTGGGTTGTGCCGCTAGGAGTCGCATGATCGCGACTGTATCGAGCAGTGCTGGCGATCATGCGACTCCTGGCGGCACAACGGAGAACAACCCGAAATACCGTGAGATAATCCATTTTGATGACACCCCCCCGTGCGCCAAGAAAAACCGAAGTATAACATACACCCACTGCTATCAGTTTTCGTACCTCCTCTTTATGATGCGTTCATATAACAAGAGTACCAAGATAACTTACCAGTTTTAACGATTCCTTTCAACGGGAACTTCTTGTACAAGAAGCCATTTTTTGAATATCGATTCCCTTCAAATACAAGGAAATTGTTTTCATGTGTTATTTCTCCTCCGATGTCTTTTATTGCAGATTCATTGAAAGGCTTGGCAATGGGTCTCTTCGGCATCTTCTTTTTTCCTTTCACCTGAACACATCAAATTTTTATTTGTTTATTAATATTAATTTATTAAATAGTATACATTTTATTTTTTTAGAAGTATATATTCAGCAATACACAAATACTGAAATGACTTACGGAATTCACGGCGCAATTCGGTAATTATTTTGTCACAAACGGCACCCGATGTTTTCTTTAATATTTTTCCTCATATGTATCAAAGAACTGTAAAGAAAGCGCTGATGGACCCATTTTCGGCGCACACTCTGTATTTTTGAAAATTGTAAAAAATTCGGAGTTATAAATTTGAATTTTGCGCGTTACATTTGACGCGTTGTCTGGTCGCCAAAATGGCAATACAGTAGTTCCTAAATTCTTCGAATGATTTCCATTGTTGCCGGCCATGATAATTGTATGATTTAGATTATATTAATTGATTTTAGTGTTCTATGTTACTGAGAGACTGTGTGTATTTATGTTTTTGCAATTAGCTGCCACCGGGTTATACCCAATTGCAGTTTAAATAAATCTATCTAATTTATCTAATATTCTTACGAAAGGAAATATACTGATGTAAGGTAGTAAATTAGAATTTGAAATTGCAAACACTTCTTTATTTTAATACATTTTGATCGCTGGTGATGGTATTAAAAAATTGAAAGCTCACTTCAATGTAATGAAAGCCGGCTTGTGTGAAATACTTCAATTACAGTAACAGTTAAATTTATTCATGCGTGTTTCATTTGAATAAGTTAGAAATTAGTGTACCATTCCTGGCTATCGAAATAAACTGACGTGTCAACCACAGGCGCTTCGTTTGAATTGGACTTATTCATGTTATAACTGAGTTGTTGGTATGACAGAAACTACAATATTTCTGTATTACATAACTATTTGCAATAACGCGAGAAAGTATATGCTGTTGTACTTCTAAATTATTTGCATTTTACGTTACAAATTGAAATACACACATATCTCAAGGAAAATTTTGAATAAAATAATCCGAAATAATAGCTCTAATAATTGGAAATATTGGAACCGGGAATGATAATACAGGAGCAATATGTTACACTTACAAAGAGGACATTAGGAAACCAAGTTGGACTTTGGACATTCAAAGTTTGACAATGAAGTATTAGATGCAAATATTGTGACGTACATATTAGGACTTAGAAATATTTGAGGCCAAAATAAACAATACAGTGGAAATTCCTAGGACAAAATAAACATAGTTGTGATTTTGGGCGTGGACGTTTATAAAACAATTTTTTATTTTGAAAGTGTCATATGATGAAATGCAAGAATGATGAACAACCAATGGTAACAGATGTTAGTAAAGGCGTAGGCGTCGAGTGAAGACACATAGATGACTGTCGGGAAACGAGTTACAGCAAGTAGCAAAATTACTGACAAAAATTTGGAAGACAAACAAAAACTAAGATGATATGTTTCATCAAAGCCATAATTTTGGCAAAAAGTATTTGGTCGCCGTTACGAGCATATGGAATGCTAGCTGATCATATTAGTAATTCAACAGATAGAATGTTTAGTTGTTGTAACACGAAACAGTATTAAGTAAAGATGTACATCTGAGGTATTCGCAAGTAATTTTATGATGTAAATAGTTCAAATTCTTTAATGGATTTAGGACAGTGACTTGGATAATTGCAACAACAAGATTATTGGTAGTCAAAGAGATTCTTCGAGAAAGTTTCTTCACTTCGGCAGCGTGGCATACGAGGACATCATCTTCACAAACAGTAAGCGCCACGGAAAACAACTCACTAATTAGACTAATCTTTCTTTGCACACAAATTATTGGATATTTTTTTAAGAACAGGCCATTAATAATTAACAAAATTCATATTCAATTTGATGGCATGCCGACACTAGCAGAATGTTGCAAATATAATTATGAAATTGCAGTAATACATGATGTAATTGGGTTACTGAAAATTAAGTTGGATTTTTATTAACAGATAGACTCCGCAGACCAACCCTCTTGTGTTCTTCTTAACAGAATAAATTTTCAGAAATTACCTAGTCCTTACTGGATGAGATGTCGGCCCACGTAAGTGATATTTAATTGCAGAAGTACGTGGAAGTCGGGCATTAATGAATAACTAAAGTTAAATATTTGAAGTGTGTATGTGTGTGTGTATATATATATATATATATATATATATATATATATATATATATATTAAATAGCTTCAGATTGGTTTGCGCAATGTCGGGCAAATGGTAAAGTTAAATATAGGGATTTTAAAATAGTTTCAAAATATCATTCATAAATATGCTTGTGACCTTGTGTGGGTAACCTACCTTACCTATTTTATGTTGAACCTTGTGCAGCATTGCCAGATGGTTTGGAGAGTCTCTTCCCCCATTAATAAGTATAAATTCTCCAAATTACCAGGCTCTGCTCTGCGCGCCGCCCCCACTGGGGTTGTATGCGAGTGTCCAAGTAGAAAAAGCCAAATAGCGACGCACCGCCGAGAGGTCGGACTCTATCCTGCGCACCGCCCTCACTGGGGTCGTATGCGAGTGTTAAAGTAGGAAAAGCCAAAGAGCGACGCACCGCCGAGCGATCGGGCTCTGCCCTGCGCACCGCCCTCACTGGGTTTTTTTGCGTGTTGTAGTGGTGTCGAATAAAGCAAAGTTACCCTTCTTTCCCCCAAACTACTTTGACCCAAACGAGGAGCTATCTTTCTCTAAAAGCTCTTTGGTTCACACAACCGTCGCTGCGGGGCAGACGAGCGGATGATGATATACAGGCAGTTGGGACTGTTGTTCGAGACAATGGCGGCACGAGCATACAGCTCCTTTTCGCTCAATCTGCCATGATCCAAGTAATCTTTACAAGTGCGGTGCTCTTCAACATTCACAAGGGATAATGAAACAGTTCTGTCGGCACGATATCGGGTATTCGTTACTAGTTACTGACGCAAGTTATGTGTTTTGACTGTACTTAACGGGCACGTTGTACTTCTGCATTGCTCTCAAATCGGTGCAAACACCATCTTCATGTGAGCCGTAAGATACATCTGTTTGTAATCTGACTGACGCTGGGGTCAAAATTACAATCAGAAGTGGCCGAGCTACAATATTCACGAGCTATGGAAACTAGCAGATCGTCACGAACAAAGCTCGTTTTCCTGTTGCAATGTTTGGCATTGCGAGCATTACCTGCATCCCAAGTCGTGTCAACCCAGCTGGCAACTTCCAGGCAGTTTAACGTATCACCTTGTAACATGCATTTTCACCTCAGCGTGATAACTTGAAATTAAATGAGTGTTTACTATTGTAATGTTTTCTTTATGTGCCATTTGCTTTTAGCACAACGGCTCATCTGATGTGTGGATTATGTCCTCAAAAGCGTTATTCTTTGTTCTCAAGTTTGTATTACAAAATACAACCTACTTATATTTCAGAATCTATGACCTTACAATTGCTATTTTAGCTGATACGATCATATTAATGTAAACATAACATAATTGTCATCACATTAAACTTGTTATGCATCTGGGTTGCTTTAATTCTGTACTGTTGGAGGGAGGGGGACGACTACCCAAAAACGAATGTTTTTAATTCCTTTCAGTCCACTAGCTGAGAGGCATTCAATCCCTTTCAAATGGAAAAAGCCAAAAAGCGCCGCACCGCCGAGGGGTTGGGCTCTGCTCTGCGCGCCGTCCTTACTGAGGTTGCACGCGAGTGTTAAAGAAGAAAAAGAAGAACAACGCACCGCCGAGGGGTCGGGCTCTGCCTTGCGCGCCGCCCTCACTGGGGTTGTATGCGAGTGTTAAAGAAGAAAAAGAACAACGCACCGCCGAGGGGTCGGGCTCTGCCTTGCGCGCCGCCCTCACTGGGGTTGTATGCGAGTGTTAAAGAAGAAAAAGAAGAACAACGCACCGCCGAGGGGTCGGGCTCTGCCTTGCGCGCCGCCCTCACTGGGGTTCCGCGCGGCGAGAAGCGGGGCTTGGAGTAGTCGATGCGCGGCAACAGCTTCAGCAGCACTTGGTTCTGAGCCAGGTCCACGTCCTCCACCACGGCCCCGTCGTTCTTGTACAGCCCTACAACACACACAGCGAGTGCTCAGTGTTTTTGGGCGCGACTGCTAGTAAGGTTATTCGTTCCTTAAGTGTGGTCTTTTTTGTTTGTTTGTTATTTAAGGTCGCATCAACTCCTAGGTCATTAGCGACCACTATTCAATGTAATGTTATGGTATGAGGATGAAACGATATGGTGATGATAGGGGGTGAAGAGACGAACACATACAGCTATGCCCGAGGCGACTCGAACACGCGACCCCACGGTCCAAGATCACTACGGCACTACTGCTTCAGCGAATTCGGCCACGGGGCCGACTGTGTGGTCCTTGTTATATGTTTCTTAAGTGTAGTCTGTTATATTCCCGGCAGTGGCGTAGCGAGGATGTCAGCCGCTCGGTGCGGAGGAAACTTTCGCCGCCCCCTTATTTGGGGATTTTAATTATAAATACATACGCATGAACAACGTAACCGATAAATAAACAACTACATAAATAAAAAACGGAAATAAAATATTTAATACACAGTCGAATGTATACGTACACGAACAATACAATTTTCAACAAAGATCATTAATTTAACAATCACGTACTTATGAGCACTAAAAATTACTGTTTGGAAAGCGCAAACGAAAGCTTTTACGATTAAGTTAATGGAAATGGGACATCTGACGATCCGTCAATGAAACTTCCATTGAATTGTCCAAGCCTCATTCACGGACTTCCCTGAAGGGAATTATCTATAATCTAATTTGCACGTGTTGTTATACAACATTGAACGCTGTTCTTTATATGATACAAGTCATTCTCCCTGAATATTAGTCATAAACAATCCAAGCACAAAATAAAATGCATTTTTAGGTGAATGTGAGCTGATAATTTTTAAACTCCGTTAAACATTTATTTGTTAAGTTCATGTTCTTTTTTATCGCTTTTCCAGCATTCTCTGGATATCCTCGATTTTCATTAACTCGGATCCCCGGCCCCAGTTGATCCGGGTAAATGACGTTCTACTGTAATCATCTTCGCCGCCCTACATGTCCTAGAACTTTGAAATCCTATCCTTGAGCGTGTACAGACAGGGTGCATATACCTCGGCGGAAAAGTAATGTTTGTCAGATTCTCTTCCTACTACCCTCGGTTCTTTTGTAATCCATCCCGTTGCGTGCAGCCCGTTTCAAAAAGCAGTTACTAGGTCTTTATATATAAATTATTATTATTATTATTATTATTATTACTATATTTTAAAAGCATACTTTATACTCACTATTCTGATGTTTTCGCGTAAAGTGTTAGTTTTGTGTTCCATTCTGACTAGTTGCGATATGATTGTGATAGGGCCTTACCTGACTTGATGCGTACCCACTGGCCCTTTTGAAGGTCGTCACTAGGCTTGATGATGCGCAGAGCGTCTGGCATTTCTTTCAGTGGAACCATCTGCAACATATCCCCGCTTCGTCACTTTTCAACTTTTCGGGAGTGTTTAAACTGACACTATCATCTACTAGACTCATGCTGTTCTGTACAGTAACAGTTGGCAACAAGTGTCGCAAACGCATACATATATTTAATTTTATGAAAACCCAAAAGTTCTAAAGAAAATAGCAATAATTTCCAAAAATAGAATAGAACATTATAATTCAGTATATTGTGCTCAATTTTCACAAAATATTTCAAGAAAATAATTGGAGCCTTTTTTTTTCAGGAAAAAACTTATCCCATTCCGACGATGTATAGAAATGAGAAACTAAACTAGTACTGCTGCAACATGATTGTATTACTTGCGACGGTTACGTAATAATATACTAAATTTGTTATTTTTGAAAAATTAAAAGATAACATCAAAATATCATGTTAATCAGAGCACTTGGCTCTCCAGTCAAAAAGTTTAAGAAATAATTGGTGCAAAGTTTGGAGCAGACAGACAGAATGAGATAGAGACGGAGACAGAGAGGGACAAAGAGACAGAATGATACAGATAGAGACAGAGAGAGACAAATGCAGAAAGACCGAGACAGAAAGATGGAGAGAGACAAGTAAAAAGAGACAGACAGACAGGGGCAGAGACGTAGAGAGAAAAACAGAGAGAGAGAGAGAGACAGATAGACACACAGAGAGAGCGACAGAGGCAGAAAGAGGCACAGAGAGAAACACGGAGACGTTTTCTTTTTCACAATGATTGAATATGGAAAACTCTGGCAACGCCGGGTATTTTGAGAGTAAAATATTATCAAAAAAGGATGAATATAAAAATGGCAAGTTAATCAGAATTTCCTTTGTAAAACACGCAGCACATCTATGTAAGCCATACAAACCTTGTGCATCTCCTACGTAATTGACAAATGTATAATACAGGTAGCTTTGAAAAGACCAGTAATAGTGCAACAAAATGACGAAATTCATTCAATCAACGAATGATCCCATTGAATGAAAACCACCATATTAAGAAAGAAGTATACCAGTCAGAAGTCTCGAAGATTGGGAAGAGAATTGTATTTTAAAAATAATGGCTATGAAATTGTTCTTCGAAAATAAAGTGTCGCCTTCCACATTTACCTGGAAGGGGATGTCGTAATCTGTCCCCAATTTACATACGTCTTTCCCGGGGGCATGATTTGAATATGTACTAGATTTATGAATGAGGCTTCTTTAGACTTCTCTTATTGGTCAGTGATGGCGGCGCCGGAAACTCAAGTGTCAGCTGATAACTGGTCTCGAAACAAAATTCCGACCTCTTGAGATGCTGCACTTGTGAGAACGTGCGTATTTGTGTTGTTTGTCAAGGTTTATTGACGTATAAATGAGTTTGGAGCTGAATTTTGCAGTTTTGTAAACACATAAATGTAGATTAGGCAAAGGTTACATATGAATTGTCTGATTATAACATTTAGTTATTTCAATGATTGTAATTTTACAGATTTTTCTCTCAAATTAATATCTGAGAGAACCTGCTATTTTGTTACTAAAGTGAGGCAAACTCTAAAAAAGCTTCATTCACAAGTCTAGTGCAAATTCAAATCATGCTTCTCGGGGTCGGCTCCCCAACTTTCATACGGGTTAAACACTTATTTTCCTTCTGGTCCTCAATTTACATTCGCCAAATACAAAGGCTGTAGCGAGACGGACCTTGTGGTGCCAGAGGCCCGGGCGCAGGGCGCCCACCGCCTCCGCCGCCGTCTTGACGTGCGTCTGGCGCAGCGCCTCCACGTAGATGTGGCCGCGCAGCCCGTGGCGCGCCACGGCGGCGTGCACGCGCAGCGGCTCGGGCGGGTCGGGTGGGAAGTGCGGCTGGGCGCGCAGCGCGGCGCGCAGCAGCTGCACCACGGCGGCGCGCTCCTCGCCCGCGCGGCACCGCACCGTCCACAGGCGCGGGTCGGCCACGCCGCCCCCCGGCAGCAGGCGGCGCCGCTCCAGCTCCTCCGCCAGCGCCGCGTCCTCCCCCGCCTCCGCCCCCGCCCCCGGCTCCTCTCTCGCCTCCGCCGACGACGACGACCCGCCACCCTGCGATCGGGGGAGGGCGTCAGCTGATGGCACTGCAGTGCATCTGACCGGGAGGTCCTTTGGGTCCCGCTCCCGATGACGGCAGGATTTTAGACATGACCTTTTGAGTACATTTTAGCTTAGTAGAATTCAGACGCTGTCTGGAAGAGAATTCTAGTGGCCGGCTGCTCTGATCGGTATTTTCCGTGTTTTTTCCGATCAATACCAGGTGAATGCTGGAGCAGTACCCTAAAAGAAAAGACCACGGACTGCGTGCGATATTTCCTTCCCTTTTCGCGTCCTATTCTACCAGCCAACCACCCCTTACTTACACCCACTACCTTACTACCCATTACATCCACTATCCCGGGAGTTCAGAGCTTGTCCCGGCTGGGGCAGTGCCCTCTGTAGAGATACCTGGTTAGGGAAAACCCCGCTAATCGACGGTGGATCGGCGCCGGATCTCACCATTCAGCGGGGGAAGATCACTACCACCTCTCGAGCAAAAACATGCACTACACTCACGGGACTAATGACCTCAGCAGTTGATGCGCCCAGAATCACTAATCAATCAAACCAGCATTCATTGCCGGACGGTGGCGGTCACAGTACAGCCACTTTTTGGCAGAAATTTCGGTCGGCCTACGTCGGACGTTTGCATCCGATTCGTTCACAACACGTGCTATACTTCGATTAAAACTCGAAGTCCTTTCAACGTCACGGGCTAAAACGAGATCGGGGCACTGGCGTCAAATAGAGAGCTTGAGTACCAAAAGTTTAAATTGCAACGAAGCTCGCTATTCGATGACACGGTCCCCCTCTCCTGCTACTTCACGACCTTCAAAGGACTTCTTGATTTAATCGCAGAATCGTAAATGGAAAATGGGCATATTAAATCCGAACGACCTCATCCGACGATGTCCGGAAATATGGGCTGTCGGATGAAGATCTGTTTTGTTTTATTCTCTCGGTTCCATTATCCTGAAATTAGCTGGAGAGTGAAGGCTTCAATACATGTAGATATGCAATACATGTAGACGGTCTTGAGCGTGCTTCTCACAATTGTTTCAAACACAGAACTGCGAAATTTTGGGTGCAACGTTTGGGTGTTTCTTCCAAAGAAGTTACAATATATTATATTATAACCTTGTTGGTTTTTTTTTCAGATGAAATAAACCGGACGATTTTGCTCGCAAGTCGCCCAATATTTCGCCTGCACTGTGACAGCAGCCTTAGATATCTAGAAACGTCTCCACGTAAATTCTCCAATGGCAGAATCGTTAGAAATCTCTATTCCCTTGCCACTTTTGCAGTTTAGAGACACAAAATATTTGGAGAGCTCATGCAAATCAATGACAATAAAAAAAAGTCCGGTATTATCTTGGAATCTGATGAAAAACGGACACCTATTTATATTACTAAACGTGCTTCTTAGAATACTAAATACCAAAAACGCTAAATTGTATTTATTTCTCGCTCATTTAATACTTTCAATGCCAAGAATTATACTTCACCTTTTCTTTGTTTTGCGTTTTCTCGTACTTTTTCACTTTAAAATTTGAAATATTCGAAAATTTAATTATTTTGTTCTACTACATTGCCCACAAAATATGATTGTATATTTTTTATAAAATAAAATAAAATCTGCAAGAACATTGCCCACTTAATATCGGTTAAAAAATAATGTGTGGTATTTTCGTGCGTCCCTATCGCTAAACAGGTTAAGGATATGAAGCAAATTTCTAAACACAAGTTATTAAAGTTATTTTTGGTTTATCTGGTATCATAATAGTGTTCATTAACATTGCCTACCTCGCCCCCGTACTTTAAGGCCAGGTAGTCGGTTATGTCACCGTCCTGCGGGGATAAGAGCCCGGCTCTTCGGCCCGCGCCCTCGATGTCGCGCGCCGACGGCCCGTCCTCCTCGCTGCTGCCGGCCACGATGCCATCCTCTTCGGCGCTTTCCTCGTCCTCTGCTGACTCGTCGTCCTCCTCCGCCTCCTCCAGGATGAAGGCGCGCGCGCGCTCCAGCCGCTGCTGCCGGACGTTGTCGGATCGAGGGGAGCTCGACCGCTGAGGACAGCACCATGCTATTGGCACTTACAGAGTTTTGGCACCGCATACAGCAGTAGTGTCAAGGTCTTCTACTAGTGGTTGTGGCACGCTCCGTAGTACCGTAGCATGCCACGAGCTGCTCTGCGCAACTAGTGTTGGGAAAGGAAACCCCGCCATTTTACAATAGGAGTGGTGTTGTCTCTGGTGGCGAGGTGATGAACTGCGTGGAGGGGCGATTTAATCGTGGCACTCATGCCACAGATTCCCGCTCGTGACATCAACCTTGACAATACTGGCATAGAGTAAAAAGTTATCTAGCAATCACGGGATCAACAACGTGTGTGGGTTGCTCAGGGCATTAATTTTAGTCATTGAAGTGTCTATGACTGGGAGGACCTAGGGTTCGAGTTACGAAAGTGTCAGGATTTTCGACACTAGATAGTTTGAGTTCAACATGTCTGGAAAATTCTAGCGGAAGGCTGCTTTGATCAGTAGTTGCCGTGGTTTCTCCGATCAACACCAGATGAATGCCGGAGCAGTAACCTAAAAAACGGACTAAGGACAGCATACGATTTTTCCTCCCCTTCTTTGTCCTATCCTACTCAGATGCACTACACTTTCATATATGTCGGGAGCAAAGATCTTGTCCCGGCTGGGACGGTGCCTCGCTGATGGGAGATACCTAATTGGAAAGAAGCCCGCTAGCCAGATCTTGCCGTTCATCGGAGGAAGATGACCGCCACTTCCCACGTTGAAAATACTGACTAACTTAAGGAGCTCGTGACATTAGCACTTGACGTCGGAAACACTAATCAATTTTACACCTTTTTATCTGATCCAAATAAAATAAACTTCCCACAAGAGAGCGCCTTATCGGTCACGTTGAGTAACCACCGATCAAATCCTCAAACTGTGAAAGCAGGATTACCACAAGGGTTGCCATTTTCGCCAACGTTATTCAACCTGTACGTAACAGACTTACCGAAACTCAAGACAATAAAAATAGCACAGTTTGTCGATGATACTGCAATGTATTGTAATAATTCTAGTATTCGAGACATTTCCCAGAAACAAGTGTGGACATGGAATAAATAATTCACCATCTATAGTCTGTTATGTAAACAAAGTGCGGCAGAAATCGATATAAACACGACAAAAGAGCATCGCGTTGTAGAAAATGGATTTGACAATTTTGGAATTTTCGGGGTTCTGTAAAATTGGACAGAAATGGTGACCATTTTGGTAGATGAAGGAAAATTAAAGGAACATTATAAAGTTTATTTGAACGTGATCGGTTGACGGGTTCTCTTAATATTGCAAGAAAACGAGTTCGGGAAAAAGCTACTCGAACATTCCAAAGCATCACACCATGAATTAAGATTTCGAAAAGAAACGCTAAATAAACAACGAGAGACGATGGGAGTCATCGTAAGATGAGCTCAGCAAAATTTATAACTAGGTTTAAGAATTTATAGAACACTGGAAAGGTGGAAAGAAATAAATATTAAAAGAGGATGATATGATAAAACAAGCGACGAAGTGTTGTAGAATGTCGAGAGGGAAATTCGTGATTTTCGGCCCGAAATATCTTGAAAACGGCAGTTTCGACAAAATAATCCTGACATTGGGCACAAACTGGAACGAATGAACCCGAAACCAGTTCAAAACATCAAATATTAGACATTTTGCAAAATTTTACGGTGACGACAATGAAAAAAAGCGAAAGGAAGTTCGCCGGCATTTTTTAAAAACAGAGGTATCATGTTAAATCGACGCGATTTTGGAAGACAGTTCGGTTTGTTGAGTTGTCGAGGCAACATCGAATCCATGTCCGTCAGATTGATAAATTTTTAATTATTCGGACTTAAGACATTTTCTTGGTGCTGGGTTGAGCAGTTGATAAACGTGAACATTTGTGAGGCGGTACTGTTTTCTTTCAAAGAAGAAAGAAGAAGTATATTTTCTCTGTGATTTTTCGACGGAAATGTTTTAACAATTTTATTAAAAAAAATTCTGGAGGAGTTTATTTTGAGGAAGACCGGCCCGTGCAAGACATCGACGTACAAGACGGCGGTGCACGCGAGTGGACGCGTGCAAATCAACCGAACTGGCAACGGCGCTGCTTTTCACAACAAACAGGAAAGTGGCGCATCTGCGAACACTCGCGACGCTACTAATTGAACCAAATCTGATTTCGCGACACCCAGAAACGATATAAACATTAATGGAAACTAGAGAATTTGCGAATTCAAAGTAAAGTTAATACAAAATAAGAACCATTCAGTCAGTATTGTATAAAGTTAATAAATTTTCATTTTTGCATTGTTGTAAGAATAAATACGTACGTGCGGAAATTTTAGAATAATATTAAATTCATTTGGCATAAAAGGAATTCCTCTTTGGTATTGGATTTACGATCAGCTGATTGAGGTTAATTATGTTTTGGTATTACAACTAATTGTGAGTTATTAAAAAAATGGAAACATAACAATTATGCCAAGCTTGAGCTGATGTCACTAGTTACATTGTTGCCGCAGCTAGAAAGAATAACCGAATTAAAGTTCTTGTTTTCATGTTTTGAAAAGAAAACCCAGTGTTCTTATTTCAGTATTTTGTTTCCCTGTGCATGCTGTTGTATTAAATGTTGTTTTCAGCTAGGTCCGTATGGAGGCATCCACAGCCCACGACCCAATAAATTTATGCAACGCCGGGATTTATAATAATGTTTTTGGTATTAAAAGTAAGTGAGTAAGTAAAGAATCCGTTGCATTGGCAACCCAATTTTGCGGAATAAACAGGGAAGATAGGAAATCCCGTTGCAGTATGTATCTGGCCATTCAGTAGGACAGGCTAAACACCAACTTCAATTATATCTTAACCTTATAGACAGCTGGGACTAACAATAAAATTAAATCCAAACAAAACTGCCATAAAAATAATCACCCTGTACCATATAAGCTTCTCACTCCACGTACATTAAATCAGGAAGGAATTAACTGGTACCCTCGTAAAACATCAAATATCTAGGATTATTAATGGAAAAACAACTGAAATGAAAACAGCACATAAATATTAAAATACTACAAGAACACCCCACTAACTAAATCCTATAATGAAAGAACAGCCAAACTTCCATACAACACAGCGCTAAAAATTTTTAACACCATAATTAGACCATTCATATGCTTGCCCAGTTTGGATAAATGCCTCAAGGTCGAACACAAAACAACTACAAATCTTTCAAAAATAGTTTCCCCCTACAATGACAAATACATCATGGTTTATTTCCAACCACCAGCTGCACAAAGAATTTGAACTCGAAACTACGCAAAACCACATCACGAATCTCACCGTAGTTTTGCCATAACTTACCTCAATCACCAGAGTATGTTCCATCCGGTTAGGCAAAAATACCACTCATGATGCCCGCATTAAAAAAAAACTCCTGATAATAATAAAAATAAATTTCCCTTCTGTATCTTCCTTACAGTTTTCCGAAACGTAACTCCCCTATGGTCTCCCGATAAAGGATTCCTCCCCCAAAAATATAATTGTTAGAATTAAGTTATTAGCATTAAGTTTATATTACACCAACAATATAAATTTAGAGTGTGAACTAAAAAAGTTTACAATGAAAAACACTGTGAAGCAGGAGCCATCCCTAGGGCCGCGCGTCTCTATGCGTCAACGTTGCGAGCCTATAGTTATTCTTTTGTTATTGTTGCGGTATTAAATCTGCAAGTGCTTGAATCGCTGAGCGATGAGGGT
The DNA here is from genome assembly GCA_031308135.1 of Acheta domesticus. Lineage (NCBI taxonomy): Eukaryota > Metazoa > Arthropoda > Insecta > Orthoptera > Gryllidae > Acheta > Acheta domesticus. Next base: position 192,871,640 of record JAHLJT010009419.1, on the reverse strand, counting down.
CATCCTTGAGAGTTTCTGAGAAGAATACCAGTTTTATGTCTCCGTCAGGATATTGCTGGATATATGCATTTTAATTTTAGAAGGTATTTTGCGCTTTAATAAAGAAACACAGTTCACTTAATTTTTGGGCGGTTTTGAATGCATATTTGGAAATGTACTTCATTTGATTTTGGTATGAATATTCAAAATGTGCATTTGATGGGTTCAGTTTCTTTAGGGAAAGGTAGACAAAATCCTTTGTGGTACCTGTGGTACTTTATAGTCATTTCACGTCATTACATAGACGAGCGCGCGCGTGCGTGAGAGTGTGTGTGCTTGGAATAGAGAGAGAAATCGAACCATGAACATTTTTTGGAGTTTTATTGTGGGGTGAGGTGGGTTATGGGGAGTTCTGCTGTCATCGTTCCTGTTGCTACCGCTGAAAAAAAAAATACAGACAAATCATCCTCCTCAACAAGCAATAAATCTCTTCCGATTTTGTGCAGATCTCTATCCTTGGGTTAGTGGTGATTGGGACTGTTGGATATTAATTCCCCCGCGCTATGAAAATGAGATGAAAATGAAACATTATTCGCAATTCATGCACTCCATAATAATTAATAAAAATTCGTGTCTGTTCACATCCTTATGAAGTAAAGAAAAATTAAGAGGCCTAAAAACACTCAACTCCAAGGCTTCAATTAACTGTACGTAACGCACTCCTTTATCTTCTGTCGATTCCATTACAGCCTTTTTACTTCCCCGTATACCCGTTCGTCAATCAGTGAACACTGGTAGCGCCTAAACCGTAAGTATATACGGAGTTATATAAATAGTACAGGGAAATTTATGTAAAGCTGCGGAAAATCGATTTCGAGATATCAACGGAAACACAAGTTTTGGAGCCCCCTGATACTGAAATAATGGTTTTAATTCCCCGTATACATACGTATATACGGGGACACATACGTAGTATAGGGAAAGTTATGTAATGATTCAAAAATATGGATTTTGAGAATTCAAGGGAAACACGTTTTGGGGACTACAAAATCCAAGAAAATGATAAAATTTGCTGTCCATAGTGAGTTCTTTCATTAAAGTCATGTTCAATTTTTTGATAATTTTAGTAGTTTTCGCGCAATATTTGCAATTTTTTTAAAATTACTAAAATAAGGTTTTCTCGAAAACGGCTCCAAATGTTTTCTTTAAACTTGAGTTGGAGCCAGATCGACCGGGGAATATCCATTTTGGAAGAAATTGTACGTATGGCTTACGTGGGGCTAGTAGTATTCACGGACTCACGGACGGACGAACGGACAGACGTTTTGAAGAAAATACAAATAAACACTTATTAAGTACCAAGGGACCCCCAAACGTGTATTTTCCTTGAAATCTCGAAATCGTTTTTCCGCAGCATTACATAACTTTTCATATACTACGTATATATGTATGTAAACGGGTAAGTAAAAATGTGCATTTTTGTAATTTAATTTTTACTTTCCCGTATACGTACGTATACACGGAGTGATATACGTAGTATAGGGAAAGTTATGTAATGCTGCGCGAAAAAATGGCCAATTTTCGGCGGAAAAAAATTAATTGCCGGGCCGTGAAAACAAAGAATAGGATAAAACCAGTTGCTAAATTAAGAAAAAAAAATCCCTAACACGTGGTGTAGCCAGAAACCCTGTTTTCTAGGTTCTTGATACTGTAAACCCAATTGAAAGGAAAATGTCCGTCTGTGAACACTGCTAGCGCCTAAACCATACGTACGATTTCTTCCAAAATGGATATTCCCTGGTCGATCTAATTCTAGTCGAAGCTTTGAGATTTTGAAACATATTCTTCAAAATTTGGGGGGACTTTATATGAAGCCCCCCGGGAATTTTCAAAATTTTCTCAAAAACGGATCCAAATTTTTTCATTAAATTTCTTGTATGAATAGAGTAAAATAAACGTATTAACATGGCATAGGTCCGATTTCCACGGATAATTCTGAATTTTCGAAAATTGTGAAAGTTTGATTTTTTTTTCGATGTCTTTCTCCAACTACAAAATTGAAGATAGAGATTTTTCCTTCAAATAAATTTTTTTCTTCATAGTGAGTTTTTTCTTTAAGGTTACCTACATTTTTTGAAAATGTTAGTGTTTTTCGCGCAATATTTCGTGCAATATGTGCAATTTTAAAAAATGACAAAAACAAGATTTTCTCAAAAACGGCTCCAAATGTTTTCTTTAAACGTTTGGTAGGGATAGTGGTAAATGTACTCTATCAGATGACATAAAAATTGGTCTATCAGTTGGTTTTTTCAAAAATTACAAAAATGTAAATTTTTTCACGTTTCTCACGTTGATAAGATTTACATTATCGGCAATTTTTTCACATTATATTTACGAGTATATATGCTTTAAACAATGTCAAGTAAAGTTTCTCGAAAACACTACCGTTTTCTGTGAAAAGTAGATCAAATTTCGGAATTTTCAGAAATGCTCAAACGCCATTTTCTCATATATCGCTGCAAATTTTTTCTTGAAACTTTTGTAACAGATAGTGATAATTACACTCTTTAATATGACGTAGAGTTTATTTTGAGTAATTTTTTTGTTTTTTCAAAAATTATATAAATGTAAATTTTTTTAAAGATCTCTCACATCTTTAATATGCACATTATCCGCAATTTGTAAAGATTATTATATTTGTGACTGTAAATGCTTTAAATACCTTCAAATAAAGTATTTTGAAAACTCAAAAATTTTCTGTGCGCCATTTTCTCTTAAACGGCACATAATTTTTAAAAGAAAATTGCCATTTACGGCTAGGTTTTTGTGTTCTTTAATATTCTAAAATTAATATTTCCGTTCTACCAATAGGAAACCGAAATATTAAGAAAATGACAAGAGCATATTATGCAATTAGTTTAAAACGTTATTCTTTTTTTGCAAGAATAAGAAGATATTACCGAACGAACGACATTAGAAGAGAGTTCTGTAAAATCTTCTTACGAGTGCAAATAATTAACATTATAAACGAGTTTCATATACTATTTTTTTGTATAACAGTATTATAAGGATTTAAGGGAGCGAAATTAATTGTGTTAAGTTGTAATTCGTTGTTGTAGTAGATCTCAAATTCATGTTTTCTCATGAATGCTACCTAAGCGACAAATTTGTTTACTAATGGCAATTAGTTTGAAAGTCGTGATCCAAACATAATGGATTTGCCAAGATAAATTGTGGAAGAAGCTGCAAAAGCAGAAAATGCTATGATACCGAAAAAGCTTTGCAAACTTTATGAGAAAGAATACTTAAAGTTAAGGAAATTTATGGATAAAAATATGCAAATTTATTATGCAAAGCTGCTGTTCTTTCGTATCTATCGGAGCAGTTTGGTTAAGTAAGTATAATGCACATGCTAGAATAAAGACGTTTGTTAATTTCATGCATGCTTCTTTAAACATTAAGTCCACAGCATGTAAAGCGTCGACACTTTGGTGCACTTATTCCAAATTAAAGGAAATGCTAAAGATCAAAGAGAATATTGATATTGGAACTTTTCACAAAGTAAGTTTATTTATGAAACACGTAAATGTGGGATAACAACCTACAAAGGCAATGGTATTTTCCCAACAAGATGTAAACACACTTCTTACAAAAGCTGATGATGAAACTTTTCTTCAATGAAGGTTTAATAATGACAGTGGCAATAATAGTTAAGTTTTATTTATTAACTGGTGTATTGTATTAATAACTGGTATGATTTTCAGGTCGTTGCTATTTCTGGCATATTTGGTGCTTGTAGACGTGTCGAATTGTACAATTTGTGCATCAACGATGTGAAAGAAGAAGGTTCTGTTTTGATAGTGAACAAAAAATGACAAGCCCGGAATATTTACTATCGTATCCAGTGAAGAATTTAATTATGTTGAGGTCTGTAAAAAATACATTTCCTTAAGACCCTTACATGTTAAACACAAAAAACTTGTTTGTTTTGCATTCATGGCAAATGCAGCTGCAATCCAATTGGTATCAATACATTTGCGAAAATACCAAAAAATATTGCAATTTTTTTAAAATTACCAAATGCATAAAAGTACTCTGGTCATTCGTTTAGGAGAACATCCGCGACGTTTCTCGCAGATAATGGTGGTGATACCCAGATATACTCTTTGGTGATACCACTACACTTAAACGTCATGGAGGATGGCGGACTACAAGTGTTGCCGAGTCATACATCGATGAATCGGTGAATAACAAGATTCAAATAGCTAACAAGATATTGGTTAGTGCAGAAATCAAAGAAAAAACAAGAATTTTAGATATAAATGCATGTTCTGGAGTGTCACTGACCAATTTATCAAATTGTACACTAATGTACATGTTCACAAAAATTAATTTGATGTTTTTTTTTGTTGTTTTTGTTATATTACGAAATAAAAACAAAATATAATTTTAAAGGAGTAATAAATTAATAAATCAGTTTTTAAAGGTAAGTTTTTTCATAACGTATTTGATTTTACTGCGAACACTGCAATCTATTTATATGGTACCACTGCCTTCTTTAAACTCCATAACTGAAAATATATAGGGGCCGTGACTATTACGTCAGTGATGGCTCATATTTCGTGCAGAAATAGCGATGACTTAATGATTCGTGCAATAATATGCCATTCTATGAACGATTTTATTAATGTAAAAGGGTTGTTTATAACACTGGTATACAAAAAAATGTACTTTTGGCGGTGATAGATGGCAGCTGGCAAGAAGGAGTATGTGGCAATTCAATATAGCTACCGAAACTCCAAGGAAATAGAAAACTAATACGGGAAAGTCTGTGCCATTCTGTAGCACCACTAGTTAATTATTGTAATGAGAAAAATAAATACTTGTATTATTCACTGACTAAATACAATTAACTCGGAATATGCCTCGTCCAGTTATTCTTCATCCTTGGAATTAAGAGCTCAATTATATTACTCGTGTAGTTAAATATTATTTTTGAAGTGTATATTCGGATGGAATAGTAAACAATTTCAATTTCCGGAATCTTTACACCATTATTAACAAATTATCTCCTTTATTTAACTTTCAGACCCCATTAAATATTATTTCAATATGATAATTCTCTCACCTTATTTGAAGATGAATCACCTGGAGAATCTTCCTCCTCATCGGAAGTAGAATCATCAGTGCCCACGGCGTAATCCGAAACATCTGACCCTGAAAGATAACATAAATTAAACTAATGCTAGGGCATAGCTTTCCTGGAAGCAATTTTAGGGCTGTGAACTATAATAATTATAACAAATTCAAGCATCATTAATATTTTTACATCCCCTGTAAAATACTCTACAACAAACTACTTGAAACCGAGCAAAGTCCAATTCCTACATCCTGTCTAAGGCACAGTTCATTATGTAAATTGAAATTTTGCTTAAATTTCTTTTGGTTCTCTGTTATTTTTTTACTTTGTTTCTTTACAATCTGCTTGAAAGAAACATTCATTAAGTGGTAGTTCATTGGCAGATTATTGGTTCTTTTTAGCCAATATACCCACTCAGTATCAAATATATTTACACAATTAAAAACAAAATTATTTGAAATAGAAACAAATGTTTCTAATATCATTACTACGATACTAGTTCCTTACCTGAATGGGCAAAATATTTTGATGGTTAGCTGATTAAGATATGAAAGCAATTGTAATCACGCTATGATGGAATGTATCAAACCAAAAGGAAAAGATCCCTCCACCAAAAAGTGCCAAACTTACCTTTTGCCTATTTTTTATTTATATTATTTTAATCCAAATACGAGAATGAAACCTTTTTAATAACGAGACTGAAGAATCACTATATGCTGAACATGCAGAAAAGATCATTTATTTCAGTGAACACGTTCCTGACCCAGTCAGAAGCTAGACTTTTTAAATTTGGGACTTTTGGAGCAGTAAAAATATTTGCATGGGTAATATGTATTTTTAAATTAAAGATTATTATTCTGAGATCTTATTCAATTCTTGGAAAACTAACATTTCAAAATTACATGAAGTTCAAACTTCCGTATTCGAGAAAAAAAATGTTTTTGGAAGCCCGAAAAGACCAAATAAATATCACAAGGTTGAGAATAGAACACACCAATGTAACACTATCTTCAAGAACATTAAAGCAAATGTATGTTCATTGTAAAACAGAAATCACTGTAAAATATATTAATATGTGTCCAAAATTCAAAAAATTGAGAGATGACATACACCTTCCTAATGAACTAAACGAATATTTATATAATGAAATAGGTTGTATGAAGACCATACAATTTTTAAAATGCATCGGCTTCTTCAAATTGATTTCAAGACTACTTTCAAACATATTAATAGTGTAATATGAATTTTCAAATGTAAACATTCATGTAATGTGATATATGTAAGCAAGAAGTCGCTGATGACCTTGCTGTTAAAAAGCGACTTAAAATAAATTAATTGAAAAAATATTCTGAGGACAATCCAAACAAAATGGTTTTAATTTCACTCAAAATTCTCTCAACTTTGCATGGTCATTTTAGAGCCAATGATCTTATTTTAATTGAAATGAGTCTATAGGGGTACCTCATACAAGCGTTTCTTATCATATTCGAAAAATTTGAAATTATTTTTAATGTAATCGTAAAATTTTTGGAATACGTTATTTTTTGTTTTCTTTCTTACGAAATCGATTGAGGTTTGGGAAAACGTAACACATCATTAAAACATTTGTATTTATGAATTAATTAAATTATAAAATATATACGTAATTCAATAAATTTATTTTAAAAGCAAACAAGAAGCTTCGAAAAAAAATATTAGCGATATTCTATTCATTAAAACCACATAGTTCATGATTTATTGTATTGGACATTACTCGTACAAATAAACGAAATTCGTTTAAATAATTGAAAATTTTTGAGAAAATCTTTTTTCTCTAAATGTCAATTTTACGTAAACGTACACAAAATCAATTTTTACACCCTGTTGATGAAAGTATTCAAAATACAAATGTTGCACGATTCCCTCCAGGACAAAATTTCTAAGTTATTATGATAAAGCTTCGCGAAAAATTAAACATTTTTAACGGACAAAAATTCAGAATTTTTTCATGGAAGTTGGACTTTTAGCAAATTCGTAAATTGATTTTCTCTATTAGATCAAGAAATTTAAATATTTGGAGTCGCCGTATTCACAAACACACATTTTCGACAACTTATTATATCAAAAGAAACAATTCTTTGCGAAATGTTTTAAGAAAAAGGGAAATGTGCTACTTTCATCAAGCAGTTTAGGTAAAAATGTTGTTGATATTCGTAAAGGGTATTTAGCCTATCTATATAATTATACATTTTATAATTGTACATTACTGTTCCACATGCTACGATAATCTTCATGCTATTTTAGCACTGCCAGTTTTTGAGTTCGTAAGGGCTCAACAGATGGCGTTACGATGTAAGGCAATAAAGACCTAGAACGTTCATCCATATGTACAAGGGCGCAGTTCACGAAATGTCCCCGGCGGGCTGACGACATTTTGTCGCCCAAGTTTAACTTACAGAAGTTCAGTGCACGTGTGAGAAGTGTCATCTCTGAAAACGGTCTCTTAGAAAGTGCATTTTCAGCAAAATTCATACGGATCCGCACAGTCCGAGGTTTACATATGATTTGTGAATAATTTTAGTTACAATTACCTCGGCAAACAAAAATAAAATTGAATATAATTACAGCTGTCATTTTCATTTCAACCTATAACACATTCGAGCATCAATTTTGATTCTCAATGATGACTTACGCTTAGGGCTCTCTAACCTGTTTTAAAGTGCTTTGCTCGGCGCCAATCGCATCTCGGAAGCTGCACCTGCAAACACAAACACGCTTTTTAGTTTACTGGTTTTAAGTTTTGAGAGGTGTCAGAAATAAGTTGCTGTAGCATGAGGCTGTGGAACGAAAAGGAAGGAAAAGGAAAAAGATGGAAATTTTTAACAGGAAATTGCTCTTAGATGAAGCAAAATGCAAGTAAAAGTATATTGCAGCACTTCCCTTGCCCAGAAAAGCTAAGAATGTCAGTCCATCAGATTATTCTAGCGCAGATTTTCGTGGCGGTATTTAGTGTCAGAAACACCACCGATAACAGAAACAATATCAATATGTAAAATAATCAATCTTGTCATCTGTTTACAGATTTCAATGGACGTGATTAGGTTCATGAGGAACTGAACGTCTTCGTAAGGGTTGCCGCACAAGTCTATCGTTTCAAATAAGGGAATGCATTCCATTCTGTTTTTACTGTATCGCTACCGATGCCGAGGTAGAAATAAAGTTATGTAATGCCGCCCGAAAAAAAAACAGGCAATTTTCGGCAGAAAAACTCTTTATTACAGGGCCCTGGTAACGAAAAAGTGGATAAATCCAGTTGCTAATTTAAGAAAAAATCTCACATGGGGTGCAGCCAGAATCCCTATTTTGTGGGTCCTTGACACCGAAAAACCAATTGAAAGTAAAACGTCCGTCCGTCTGATGTCGGGGCCCGAGGGGCGGGGCTCTCTTGCGCATCGTATCCAACTTCAGCCAATGAGCTTCATACACCAGTTCGCATCATTTTAACGGAAATTTTACATGCAGCCAGATACCAAAAAACCTTAATACAAGTCATTGAAAAAGATAAATGAAGCATTTTTTTTAATTTTGCTTATTAGAAGTATTCAATATATTGCGAGCAATATGTGCAACTAGCGTACCCGTACGAGAACTCTAGCATGTTAAATTCCACTCTCTTTCCTATCTTCTTTTCCATATTAACAGGGGAAGATGTTAACGAATCGTGTTGATTTGTTTAAAAAATTAGAAAGGTAATAATAGTGACTTTTTAATAATAATAGTGACAATAGTAAATAGGTAACTTCCAATGTACTTGTAGAATTTAAAATAAAAAAGAACAATGGAATTGGTTTAAAATAAATTTTGAATAAAGGTTTATTTAGTATTACAGACATGTTCTTGAAACAATTCACAACCTTTCCTTAAACGCATTTGAAGTTATTATACAATCTTCCTTGAAAGTTAGATTTTCGCATTCTTGGAGAGTCACAAAAATATTACAAAAGTTTTTACTCTCGAGAAAGCTACGTTAAGATGTTCAAACGAAAATACAAGATCTGGTAAGCTCAATCCTAAACTTTTGAATATTATTTAACTTTATTAACGAACTGAGAGGAAGTACCGTGTAACTTAATCGCCTAAAATATCAAGTTATCAAGTATACTTTAATTTCACATACAGTTGCAGATTCTGTTCGACTGAACAAGTGGCGTAGAATTGAGACGCGCCGGACCAGCAAAATCTAATAGAATGTCAAAAAAAATCTCGTTCTATTGATTACGGGAACATTACTTTGTGACATTCTGCCTCATATTTCCCAATTTTAAGGCCCTACAATCTTTGTCTGGGAGTTATTCAACTAAATAATTTAATAAAGCTGCATTTTTCAACAAATCCAAGTTTTTAAAGTCGTGCAAATCGTCACGTCTCCGTGAAGTTCTTTCTTTAGAGACTTCATTTATGAAGATCGGTTGCGAGTGGGCAAAACACACTACTGAAATAATGTAAGAGATGAATTGATGTATTACAAACAATAAAGCATGAGATGAAGTAGCAGCATCTGTCCTATCATATGCTGTCGTATACTATCAGATGCCAAAGAGCTCAAATTTTTGTACATATTTTATCTCTTGATACTTACTGAGAGATTGATATCACAGTTATTCCTTAATGAAAACAACACTTTCTCCTCTGCACCAAGTCTTCAATTGACGTAATGTCCTTAGGAAAAATATAAAGTTTTATGGCCAACATCATCAGTAAAATCACCTATAAAGCAATCACATTCCATTTTCATAAACGGTCACACAATTGTGCACAAAGACACAGATTAACACGTCTTGACGTAAAGGGAAGACAACACTGAAGCCACAAACTCAAAGAAAACTATTCAAAAGCCTGTGTGATCTAGAAAGCGTGTTAAATTCTCGTCCCATCGCATTGGTTCTGTCAGATACATGTTGTTGATTTTCTAAGAAATAATAAGAGGTGCGAGGTCAAGTTTGGCAATAGTTTCGACTCTTTCTTCAACCACACTGGCCTAGAACAGTACCCTCTAGAATACAAAGCCTGGCGACGGGCAGCCATCTTGCCTATGACGTCACGATGAGTAGGTCCAACAGCCCCGCCGTGGGCCTACGATCTATGCTGAAATTAATAACAACAGCATTTCACAATATATTTCTCCCTGGCACTTCATTTTCCACCAATAAATTTGGGTAACGAATATTGAAGGATTCATATTTTTAGAAATATATTGCTTTTATTTCAGGACAATGTTTATTTGAAAGAAAAAAATATAATTTTTCCTACAACTATCAACAAAATTAAAATCAGAAGTTAATTTATTTATTTATTTATTTATTTACGTCAAAAACAGTTAAAAACTGCGTATGACGAGCTATGGGGAGAAGTGAATTTTGTGTACGTTTTCATAATTCTGTGGTCTCTATCCTAAACCATATTCTAGTCGAATTTTGAATACAGAAAAGAGAGGTTTTATTCGAGTTTTGTTGACAAAATATTCGCTCCTATATAATAAAATATATTTTCAAAGGTAAATTAGCTATAAATTTCTGCCCTGAACCCTCATGTTCTTCATGAAAGAATAATACTTTTTGCCGCGATAATATGAAAAACGATAATTTGAATAACTATATTTCCCACTGAAATTCAGAAGACGTGCACAAATAATGAAGTTACATTTATGTCCAGAAGCAAAACAAGGGACCATCTCAGCATTTGCTCAAGGATCAGGGAAACTGGACGAAAAACCTGATCGAGATGGGGGCCATCAACCCAGAAACTGTGGTACAATACTTGTTACAGGTTCTTTATAATTATACAGTCCAAATGATAAATAATTACATTAACTATCATTGTTAAAATTAATTCTACTTTCCTTTTTGATGCTCGGTATAGTCTCGAATTGTATAGAAACAGTTATGCAGCAGAAAAGATTTTACTTGGGACTTAAACTTTTCTATTGAATTTAATCGTTTAATGTCTTCTGGCAAAGTGTTGTAGAGTAATGTACATGAATTGTATGTGAATTTTTTGTAGTGAGCTGTTGATACTGCCACCTGGTGAATATGATTACTACGTCGTGTGTTATACTTATAGACATTGGCGTTTGCTGAAAATATATTCCCGCCCTTAAGTAAGTCATATTTGACAAAAACTACTGATTCGTAAATCAGGAGACAAGGTAATGGTAAAATTCCTAGATTAATAAAGAGTGACTTACAAGAATCACGTGGGTTGGATTTGCTTATTATTCGTACAATTCTTTTTTGTAATCTGAAAGTCTGTGAACTATAAGATGTGTTTCCCCAAAATATTATGCCATATCTCAGGCGGGAGTGAACATTGGCAAAATATACACAACGAGCTGTATGAAGGCTGACGGAATTTGAAAGAATTCTGAACGCGTAGCATAATGAACTTAATTTTGTGTTCAATTCATTTAAGTGGACATTCCATTTGAGGTTTGACTGAATTGATAGACCTACAAATTTTGTTACATTAACATCAGTCAATGGCACACCGTTCATTTTCAATGGAGTACAGAATTTTTTATTTGATATGGAAAACTGCATTGAAACTGTTTTATTTTCATTTACTTTTAATTTGTTATTACGGAACCAATTTGAAATGTCTGATATTGTACTATTTACGGTTTCTTTGTTGCAAAGAATATTTGTATCATCCGCAAAGAGAACTGTTCTTCCGTTTCGAATCGCTAAGGGCATGTCATTTACGTATAATAGGAAGAGAATAGGGCCTAAAATCGATCCTTGCGGGACTCCTCGTACAATTGGCAAAGAACCGGAAAGGTGTGTACATAAAGTTCCATCATTCCAGTAAGGTATTTCTACTCTTTGAGATCGTTGTTTAAGGTACGAACATAGCCAATCTAGAGCAATACCACGGATTCCATACGAAGGTAATTTTGAAAGTAAAATGTTATGATCAATGACGTCAAAAGCTTTTGAAAGATCTAAAAATATTCCAATAGTTGCTTCGTTTTGATCCAATGATGAGGCAACATCCTTAAGAAAAGAAAAAATGGCTGTTTCCGTAGATTTTGATTTCCGGAATCAATGTTGGCAATTTGAAAACGCGTCGTGTTTATTGAGAAAGGTTTCCATTCGTACATAAAAAAGTCTCTCTAATATTTTTGAAAAAACTGACAAAAGAGAAATTGGCCGATAATTTTGAACTTCATTTTTGTTGCCTTTTTTGAAGAGCGGCTTAATCTTAGCTGTTTTAAAAATATCTGGAAAAATTCCGGTGCATAAGGATGCATTAAATATGTGAGTTAACGGGTGTATAATGGCTGGCGCGCACGTCTTTAACAAACAATCCGGAAATTCATCTAAACCGGCCGAATATTTATTTTTTAATTTACCGATTATTTTGAGAATTTCATAGGAAGAGGTTTCGGAAACGAACATAGTGTCTAAGACTTTTAGGGAAACGTCAGATGTTGAATTTTGTGGCTGAAAACCCTTAGTGAGATCGACAGCAATTCTCGAAAAGTATTGGTTAAAGAGACTAGCCACTGTTGCCGGATCGTTCACATATCTATCGTTATCTTTTAAAACAACATTCTCTACAAGGTTTCTAGTTGGTTTGGTCGCATTTTTTACTATATCCCACATTGATTTTGTTTTGTTATTTGAGTTCAAAATATCCTGATCGTGTTTCATGATTTTAGCCTGCCTTATGACTTTTCTTAACAATGATTTGTATTTTTTAAAGTACAGGAGGAAATCTTGAGATACGTTATGATGCTTAGAAATGAAAGAAAGAATTCGTTTGTTTTTACAAGATGTTCTAATCCCTTGTGTTATCCAAGAATTGTTTTTGCGTGAAATATTTAATTTTCTTTCCTGAAGAGGAAAGCAAGTGTTAAAATGAAATGAAAGCGTTGAAAAAAAAGAATAATATTTATCGTTTGTATCAATAGTATTATAAACTGCGTCCCATGACTCCTGCAGCAAGTAATCAATAAAAATAAACTTTGATTAATTTTAGAAATAGTAATTTATTTCGAAGAAAATCATGTCACAATTTACATATATTACTCAATAGATAGTTTGTGTAACACAACAAAAATATTTAAGTAGTTTCTCAATACATATGCATACATATTCCTACATTAATACACACAAACATTATTTTTACAGAATAGGCGATTTAAAATATTTTGGGAAAGAATAGTACAGAAGCAGAATCGTGCCGCAGGATAGATATCGAGCTGAGATATCACGTAACAATTATGTATATATTAAAACACATAAGACATCACACATCACGTAATATTTGAAGCTCTGTACGAAAAACTTGATAAGGAAAATTCATTTAAAATACCGAATGAGGAGATCCTGCTAGCAAGTAGATTAATGTTGAATAACATATTCTTCAAGTTCAGTGATTCTTGTTATTAACAAAAACAGGGGACTCCAATAGGTGGACCCATGAGTTATCTCTTTTCTGAATCGGTTATGCAGCAGACACAGTCATCTTAAGTCAAAATGAAGTAATATTTTGTGCTAAATATGTGGATGAGACGATATTAATTGTTGATGAGGCAAAGATTGAATCCATTTTGCAACAATTCAATAACTATTACCACAACTATTACTATCACATTCACTGTCACCAACGTTTGCAAGTTTAAAGCATTTTTTAAATACCTATCCTTGAATTATTGTTGGGTATGAAAGTTTTCTCTCTACGAATAGCTTTGATCCACGAACTCCTTGGCTCTTTCTCATTAGGAAAGCTAAACACGCTAACAGCACGGCCGTTTCGGTAGTTGCCTTTACAATTGGGTACACAATACTTGAAAGGCATTATTGTGATGAGCTGTAAATGAAACAATGAGGGTTTGAATAATTACGAATTTTTTAATATATGTTTACTGTCTAATCACGTAAGTCCTAAACACTGTATGACCAATATGCACAATAACCTAAAAGCCTCGTAACACATTTTTACAAATTGAAGCACAAATATATCATTTGCTTATATTTGCCTTAATTTTAGATCTAAGACGTAAAGTGAACTTAATCAGAAACTACTGTTAATAAATTGTACTTACCAAGTTCGAATTTCCGTAAATAAAAATAATCAAATTGCTGAAAAATCACTACTAACACAACATAGCAACACGCATAACACACGGAATATCCGGCCGGATAGTCTCTTCGTGGGCCTACTCGTGCTTACGTCACAAAATCGTCGCCAGGCTTTGTATTCCAGAGGGCACTGCCTAGAATCCACTCATTCTCCATCATTTTCTGTTAACTCAGTCACGTTATTTGCACTGCGGTATTTATTTATTTATTTTGTCAAAAAACAGTAAAAACTGTATATGACGTGTGGGGAAAGAAATTTATCTGCGCACATTTTCTTGAGGGCCAGAATTTTATTAAAAAAAAAACAAAACCGAAAACGAAAAAATTAATTTAGAAAATAGTTATTTTAGAAAAATAACGATATTTGAAAAATGTTTTTTCCCGAGTTATAGAAAATCAATTTCAACTGTAAATGAACTACAAGCAAAAGGAGTGCTCAACAAAACGTGCGCACAGTGAAGCTACATTTACGTCCAGAAGCAAAACAAGGGGCCATCTCAGCATTTGCTCAATGGATCAGGGAAACTGGACAAAAACCTGATCGAGATAGGGGTCATTGACCCGGAAGCTGAAGTACATTACTTGTTACAGGCGTATTAAATATTTTTTTAAATGTATACAATGCAAACATAAACTAATTCATTATATATCTTTGTTTTGTTACATTAAACATTAGTTTTCTTTTTCACGATCAGTATAGTCTCTAACTGTATAGAAACAGTTTTGCAGCAGAAAAAAATTTTACTTTTAACTTAAATTTGTATACCGACTTTAATTGTTTTATGTCATCTGGCAATGCGTTGTAAAGTAACGTACATGTATGTTGATTTCTTGTACTGAGCTGTTGATACTGACCCTTGATGCATGTGATTTCTACGGCGTGTGTTGTAATTATAAATATCAATATTGCATGAAAATATGTTCCCTCCGTTAAGTAGGTCATTTTTGACAAATATTACAGATTCGTAAATAAATAGACAAGGCAATGGTAGGATTCCCAGCTCAATGAAAAGAGGCTTGCAGGAATCACGTGGAAGGCATTTTTTCATTATTCGAATAATTTTCTTTTGCAATCTGAAGGTCTGAATACTACAGGATGAGCTTCCCCGGAATATTATGCCATATCTCAGTCGGGAATGTACATTTGCAAAATAAACGCAACGAGCTGCATGAAGGCTGACAGAATTTGAAAGAATTCTCAATGCATAGCATAATGAACTTAATTTAGTGTTTAATTCTGTTATATGTACATTCCATTTGAGGTTTGATTGAATTGAAAGACCTAAAAATTTTGTTGCCTCAACATCAGCTAATTGCATATTGTTCATTTTCAATGGAACATGCGATTTCCCATTTGAGATGCAAAAATGCATTGAAACAGTTTTTCTTTCGTTAACAATTAATTTGTTATTATTAAACCAATTTGAAACTTCTGAAATTGTACTATTTACTGCTTCTTTTTTGCAAAGAACATTCGTGTCATCAGCAAACAGAACCGTTCTTCCATTTTTAATAGACGAGGGCATATCGTTTACATATAACAGAAAGAGAATCGCACCTAAGATCGAACCTTGCGGGACCCCATGCACAATTGGCAAAGAATTGGAAATATAAGTATGTAATGTCCTTTCCTGCCAGTATGGTATTTCTACTCTTTGAGTCCGATGTTTAAGGTAAGAAGTTATCCAATCTAGGGCAATACCACGAATTCCATACGAAGGTAATTTTGAGAGCAAGATCTTATGGTCAATAACGTCAAAAGCTTTCGAGAGATCTAAGAATATTCCAATGGGTATTTCATTTTGGTCTATTGATGAAGCAACATCTTTGAGAAAAGAAAAAATGGCAGTTTCCGTAGATTTTGATTTTCTAAAACCGTGTTGTGAGTCTGAAAACGCTCTGTTTTTCCTGAGAAATGATTCCATTCGTAAATAGAAAAGCCTTTCAAATATTTTTGAGAAAACTGACAAAAGAGAATTTGGCCGGTAATTTTGAATATCATTTTTGTTCCCTTTTTTAAAAAGTGGCTTAATTTTTGCTGTTTTGAAAATATCTGGAAATATTCCTGTACATAAAGAAGCATTGAAAATGTGAGTTAACGGATGTATAAAGGCAGGTGCACAAGTTTTTAATAAACAATCCGGAAATTCATCTAAACCAGATGAATATTTATTTTTTAGTTTACTGACTATTCTGAGGATTTCGTTGGGAGAAGTTTCGGGAATAAACATCGTATCTGAAATTTTTTGGGAAGTGTAAAATGTTGAATTTTGTGATTTTAGTCCCTTCGTGAGATCAGACGCAATTCTGGAAAAGTGCTTGTTGAAGAGATTTGCAACATTTTCCGGATTACTCGTTTCTCTTTCATTATCCTTTAAAATAACATTCTCTACAAGATATCGAGATGATGTGGTTGTATTTTTTACGATATCCCACATTGCTTTAGTTTTGTTACTAGCGCTAAAAATGTCCTGACTACTTTTCATTATACGGTGCGACCGTCCGTATACGACCGGTATACGGTGCGACCGTCCGTATCTGCAGAAACCTTCAGAAATAGTAAGAAGAATGGCAAATTGAAACGCAAAAACATAAAAAAACGCTGAATTTTTTTTTATTTTACAAATAAGTTTTGTTTTAGTCGGTTCAGCTTTTAAAATCTGTTAAAATGAAGATGACCATATTTTCAATGACAAACGTAATGTAAAGTCGCAAGTTTGTTTTAAAGTGGAGTATACGTAATATTCAAATAATTATATATTATGCCACTTTTATGTTTATTAATTATTAAGTATAATTAATTATTTTAAATCAATGTAGATTTTAGTTTGAAATAACTTCAAAATAATGTGAGTACTTATCGTAATGTCTGTTTATATTTAAATATATTTAATTGGGTCAAACTATTATTGAAACAGACTATTTTTTAATTAATAATAAACTTAAATGTTCATTCATCCAGCAACAGTTTCGAGGTTTCTTTACCTCATTCACTCCTCAAAACTTTTTATGTAGATTAGATTGGTAAGATTGTTCGTATCCCAAAAACATACCCATTTATTGACGATACCATGGTTCCCTTCCTTGGTAATAAATTATTTATATAACAAATTATTTTGACTTTGAATATAATTTACTGTTAAGTTTGTGATTTAAAAAGAACATAAGGTAAGCTCCATATGTTTATATTGAGTAATAATTATTTTGAAGGGAAAAAAATCTTTTCAGTTAATGATCTTTCATTAATTTGTATTCTAGCCTGATGATGAAGTAAAGAATTCTCGAAACTGTTGCTGTATGAATGTACATTAAAGTTTATTATTATTATTTAAAAAATAAAGTCTGTTTCAATAATAATTTGACAAAATTAAATACAATTAAAAAATGTTAGTACTACTTGGCACTCACAGTAATACTTGGTATCCTCAATGTGGAAATGAAGCCTTTTTTCGTAAGTTTTCAATTTTTTTAAATGCGTAATTTGTACTGAGGTTTGGTATGATAGCTGTATAGCATGTGTGCAATTTTCAGATCTTTATCTGGTCACCCAACAGAGATATTACAGTTTACAATGTGGAAAAAATCCAAAATTCCAATTTTCAAGGGGTACGTTATATACCAATGATATTTTACAAAAAGTAACTATATTGTTGTGTGTAAAAGCAAAGAAAAAATTAAGACTAATTCTATTCCTTTGAAAAATTCCTCTCTGAAAATCGAATTTTGTTCATTCGCGTTCCATAGATTTGGTTGCAAATATTTCTCTAATAAAAACATAGAAGATAAGTATATACTATTTCGATTTGCAGCCCTGAGTATACTGATTCGAATGCTTTTTATTCTAGAATGCTAGAGCAACCTAGAGCTGAGTAATTTAGAAAAGAGTAAATGTCCGCAAACGCGAAATACGGCGCGAAACAAAAATGGCCGCCATTTGTAAATCAGGTACAATAAAAAAGTTAAAGATGTTTTTGAACAGCCAAAACATAAGGAAATTTGTGTACAAAATATGAAGTTTTTTCGAGATGGGTGAGCGACCAATTCATTAAATTCTGGAGCGCTTAAAATGGAATTGACCCTTAAAAGGTTTATAGATGGGCTTAGTATTACAAAGTAAGGAGTTTTTTTTACAAAAAAGGTATATTAAAGGATAAATTGTAAAAGAAAACAAAATTTAAACGAAAATCATAACTGAAATATCAGTAGCAAACAAAATCCAACTCCTGGTGAAACAGATAGTTTATCCTTCAATCACTAATGGGACTTGAATTGCTGTTTTGCACGAAAGACAGATATCGAGATCAATGTTACTAATTTTCAGTCTCAAGTCATTTTACACTTCCAGTTTATTCACATATTTATTTTTATGTAAAATAAAGGGAACGCCCATTCATGAAGGTGAGATGATATGGATGGTGTCAGATACTGTAACGGACAATGCCTAATGTTCTTTTTCAACATTCAGCTACAAATTCGCCACATATTTGCATTTAAAAGCATATTTTGTATAAGACGTACTGATTCAATGACTTTGGAATTAACATTGTTAATTGTGAGCGTTCATGCAAATAACATAACTATCAAATCAGATTTTTCAGAAACTGCGAAAAACGTGTTGTTGACCTTTTCGTGAACGAAACGTGTCACCTTTACAAGCAATGGAACATGCACTGTTACTTACTGGAATTGTTACAAACGTCTACGAATATTGCTATCAAATCAGTTATTTATAATTATGACGATATTCCAGGTTAAAAGTTGGACATGTTTACTTTTCCTTGGAAAATTTTGACGTGTTTACTTTTGGTCGAAGCACCTAAGGATATGTTGGCTTTTGCATAAAATAGGACTACTATTATCACAATTGATTGGAATAATGTTACTGAAGTTTGTTTGTAATTATTTTATTTCTCCAAACAGACAAATCTACTACAATTTCTGTAGCTAATGTAACCAGTTTTTAACTTCTAAAGAATTTACAAAGAACTAATTTTTTTTCCGATGGACATGTTTGTTTTTGCATAAATGCTCCTCAATGGCAACATTTTTAATTCATTTTTTTAGATAGGTTTATTTGTATTTCACTTTTTGTAACAAGTGATATTAAAAAATAAATACTCTTCCTTTTCCTCTCCCCATCGCCTGTTTAGAATCGCAGACGTATTAAGATCTCCAAACAACATGAGATGTTCATTTCGAGCGCACTAAATCATCGCCATTATCACCGTCTAACTCAAAAACCATGATTCAAACAACGGGGTTGGCCTCATATCAAAATTTGGACTTCCCGTGTCATTTCATCCGCTGGAAGTTTGGGCTTTTCTTCGATAATAAAGTTAATCGCATGGTGAAAATTTAAGGACATCAAAATGTAAAAGTAAACACTTGGTTTTAATTTATAAATTTCTTCAAAACTAAACCATTAAACTCAATTACAAAATAACCATCACATTCATAAGTGTTCTGGGAATAACTGGAAAAAAACTCAGTTGTCTACGATCAACACAATTGAAGCTATCGTTCAGTAAACATGTTCAATATTTGCGCGCCAAATAGGATGGACGAGCCGAATAGCACAGACAATTGTGAATTGGCAACACAGCTTGCGATAGTCTTATGTAAAATTGTATTGGATAGAGAGAGGGCACTACTTCATAAGACTCCGTACTGCAATCAAATGTTGGGACGCTCTGTAGTAGTACACTTATAACAGAAATACAGCCAAACCAAAAAAATTGAAATTTGCAAATACGGTTGAATGAAATTCATTGGTGTGGCACTCATAGAAGAAGTTGTAGTCGAAACTTGTGAATTATTGAAAGACAGTTCCTTTTGAAAGGGAGGGTGATAAAACGCGTGAATGCAGTTGTGTTACAATTTTTTAGTCAAGGAAATGTTACAATGTCCCGTTTTTTGGTTTCTAAGATGCGGCAGTTATATACTTCGGGAAGGTTTTTTTTATATAGAACATGATAGTTTTTTTAAGAAAACTAAACACCTAGCACGTACAAATTTGCAGGCCTAATTACTAATTTATTGTTATTTCTGCTCCCATTTTGGTCGCGACCTAATAGTTTCCATGGGGGTGTAAAATTGAAGGTAAGTGTGCAAAATTATACACGCAGTGTATTGCACAGTGTACATTTTGTAGATGTAATTAAATATCCAATTTCGTGTATTTATATTGTAATTTTCTTCAGTGAAATGTACATGTTTTTTTGAGAATACGTCGAAAGAAGTCAAAAGATAAATGTTTCAAAAACCATTTGGTGATAGGGGAGATGATTATAAATGATGAAAATAAAACACAAAATGGTTGAAATGCAGTACACGATATGACTCGCCAGTGGTCTGTCTCCTGTCTCGCTCGCGGAACCGACAGAACGAAACGAAACCGACCTAACGAATCTTCATTGTTGAATTGAAGTGTTTTGTGTTTAGTAGCGATTATGGAGAATTTAAACGGTGTTTTCTTTGGGGATTTGCGTAGGCAAGGTAAATTAGACATTATTAACAGATAGCCAAAATATACACGCCAAATGATTTTTAAGGTGAGTATTCGTTTAAAATGCGTTGGACAGACTCAAGGATGTTTTATGTTATGTTTTATGGAAGCGAGGGCCGAAGGCCCGAGCATCGTCCTCAACTTGGTCACGGGTAGCGAAGCGTCACGATTCTGCCCGAAAGTGCGGCAGCCGCGCACTGTTGCCATCCGCCGCGAATGAGTCATTCTGCGCGCGCGGAAAGGAGTCATACCGTGTACTGCATTTTTACCCACAAAATATTAACGAAAACTAAAATAAGAAAGAAAGAAATTAATGAACACGCAAGAATTATATACCTCCGCAAAATCGTTTATAAATCAATTTTAAAACATTACGTTTGACTAGCAAGGTAGGTTTTCTATACAATTATGGAAACATCACTTGGTTTACTTGTGTTTTTCATTCAAAATGCAAGATTTGAACTATTTAAGATTTAATTTATGTTCAGACGTTTTTCGAGTTGATAATTTTTGTATTCTATTCCGATATCAATTCTAACGAGTGATGGAAATTAATGTGTAAAAAATATTATTTATTAACAAAAATCAATCTTGAAGGGAAATTATTAAAGGGGTTAATATTATTACAAAATGTAGTGAATATTGAAATATGTGTTGGGGTTTCACACATTAGAATGATCGTGTATATGACTTATTATTATGAAACTTTAATATTTACGAATGTGACAAATTTTATACACAAATCTTTATTTGAAATCTCAAACCACTTTTGCTGAACCTTATTTATCAGAAATAAAACTAATTGTTGCAGTCTTATCTTTATGATGATTGGCTTCTGTCCATTTGCACTGTTACATTACTGTTACACTCTGCATTAGATATTCATGATCCAAATCAAAAATAAAATTTTCTCTGAATATAGTTAAATTCATTTGAGACAATATAAAAAAGATTCTGAGATTTTAAAAGTTCATATTAAAATTTCAGTCACGAAATGACATAACTTTACCAGTTAATTCTAATGCAGCTAATAATTAGCAATTAATTATCTGTTCTAATATCATTTAATATCTGAAATTTATACGAATACTTGCTTCGACCATTGATTGTAAATTCATAAAGGTAACATCAACGTTCCAAAATATGTAATTCACTTATTCGTTTGCAAGCACTCCGAAAATTGCATTAGTTAGCAAATGAAAGAATTGGAAAATGATGTATTTTGCATTTCAATTTGTTTTAGACGGCTCATGTAAATTCTAGGTTTACGAAAACAGGATAGTTACACCGGATGGTTACATGCAAAATTTTAATGCATTAAAATGTTAATGAGTCTTGTCAATCTCAATGCACATTCTTTCTGCGTTGGTTAACACTTGCCTCGCATCGACTGAGTTCCATGGTACCGTTGCTCTCGGTCACACCATTAGAAGACAAGGAATGATCCTCCTTAGCTGCCATTCCACTCAAAATGTCTTTTGCACTTTATTTCGCAGAGCTAGAAAACAAGTTTATTTCGCATAACCACGAACATTTTAAACTTTCTACAATTTCTATGAAAATGCTTGCTGATATTGAAATTGTACCTACTCACACCAGCACTTGTCAGACGACACTCCTACTGTCAGGCGATCTCAGTCACACAGCGTACAATAAATACAGCTTAATTCAGGACACCGCACCACAAAGTACATCGTTGCCACTTGCAACATACCACAAAATTTCTTCAGCGGCGCAATGCCTGAAACCGCGTACTGTGAGAGCAAAGTTACAAATTTCCAGCACTGTTATTTAAATTATTTCCCTCCAATACTATACCTCTGTTTCGTTGGTGATACGAATGAACAATATATTTAGATCATTCTTCCTTTCGTAGAAAAAATAAATTAATTAATTTTATGTCATATCCGGCAACTTACTACTGCGTCTTCTTATGATACTTATTATAACTGCGTCAGTGTTGCCACGTAGACTCCAAAATTTATCCCGAATAGCGCTGCAAATCCCCGAAATTGACAAATATTACTATACTTAAATAATTTGCTTTTTGTGTTGAACTTATTGAAGTACACGGAAATGTTATGAACATATAAAAATATATGGTCATTCAGTCTTGTTCCTTCCTTTCCTCAAGATTTGTTTTCTTAATAAAAATGTGGATTTTTCAAAAATGGCAAAATAATTATTACAAACATTCTATTTCAAAATGTTTCCGGAATACAGTTCTTTAACCACAACAAAATTATAAAATTATTTTAAATGGTTTGTAATTTTGTACTTGTAAACAAAAATTGAGCAGTTTTCTACAATTGCAAGATTCTCTTTTCGAGGAGTTGAAGGTTATTCGTTGTTAGAAAAAATTGATTGTAAATAATTAGTTTATCCATTACCTCAGTCTATTTTAAGGTCAGGCATGCACATTAGAAATTAAACCAGTTTATTCAGTTTAGTTGATTGTACTATTGGTATAAAATACTAAATGCTATGTTAAAGGTATAATAAAGAAACTTATTAAAAAAACCTCTTAAAAATAGATACCTCAAAAGAACCCCTTACTAGAATTACCACTGAAGACGAATGAAACCAATTTAAAGTAAAATCACTAACTTGGCAACAGCGTATTATATTCTATTGTCACACACACCTAGTTTTGTATGTTACATTTTCTCACTGATCTTTACTGGTTTTAGTCTTCCATAAATAATTACGTCCTGAACATTTTGTTTGAGTAAGTGTTTTGTGCGAGCAACCTTCTGTTGCCTTACAGGGTTGCCAGATGTATTGCGAGCTCTCTCCCTGCCTCTACTACAAAATTTCCCCAAATAACACCTCTAATGATGCAAAATTCCCCAACTTTAAAACCAAAAATATTCTCCAAATTATGATAAACGGCATGAACTGTCCCTGGCGATTCCATTGTTCCATTGGCTATTCCTTCAAATTGAAATAATTCAAATCAACCATTCATCATTCTTTGAGCGGATCGAAACCATGGAGAAGGGATATTTGCGCTCGAAACCCTATACTATACTTGAGTTTTTATTTCTTGGCTCGTGGGGTCTTGTCTTCAGGATGGAATATCTCACGGTATTTCGCGTCGTTCTCTTTGGTGCCGTCAGGAGTTGCACGATCGCGAATGTATCGAGCAATGCTGGCAATCACGCGACTTCTAGCGGCACGATCGAGAACGACGCTAAATATCTTGAGATATTCCATTCTGAAGACAAGACCCCACGCGCCAAGACCTGGTGGTGGGGCCATACGGCAAAAACAGATTAAATGATAACGGAGAGCACCTAATTGAGCTATGCCGTCAAAACGCCCTGAAAATAACAAATGGATGGTTTAAACATAAAGTCATACATCGGTACACATGGATTCAACATACTCGGAAATTATCGACTATGTTATTGTGAAACAGTACAATAAAATAAAAGTCGACGATGTACGAGTAAAGAGTAGGGTATTAGAGTGCTATTCAGACCATAATGCCTTGTTATCTGAGATGTATTTTCCATCAAAAGAACCTTTGCGAGAGCCGTATAATCAAAATTTTGGTGGTGAGAGAGTAATGCCGGCTACAAGGTATAATCTTGAAAGTCTACAGGAAGATTCTACAAAGTATTTATATCAAGTGCGACTGGATAACAAAATATTATCGGTTCAAAAAGGAACACCAGACGCAATGTAGTATGAATCTTTGAAATGTATCCATCAGTCTGCCTATGAAGCCTTGGGTAAAAAAGAGGATTAGAAAAAAAAATGTACACTGTGGTGGAACAAATCGCAGAGGCCTTTGTAGAAAAGAAAAAACAAATGTACAGGAAGTGGCTATCAACAAAAGCGTATAGAGATAGAATAGAATATCAAATAATCAGGAAAGAAGAGTCTCAAATCAACATACAGTACATGTACGTTACTTTACAACGCATTGCCAGATGACATAAAACAATTAAAGTCGTTACACAAATTTAAGTTAAAAGTAAAATCTTTTCTGCTGCAAAACTGTTTCTATACAATTAGAGACTATACTGATCGTGAAAAAGAAAACTAATGTTTATTGTAACAAAACAAAGATATATAATGAATTAGTTTACGTTTGCATTGTATACATTTTTTAAAAAAATATTTAATTCGCCTGTAACAAGTAATGTACTTCAGCTTCCGGGTCAATGACCCCATCTCGATCTGGTTTTTGTCCAGTTTCTCTGATCTATTGAGCAAATGCTGAGATGGTCCCTTGTTTTGCTTCTGGACGTAAATGTAGCTTCACTGTGCGCACGTTTTCTTGAGCACTCCTTTTACTTGTAGTTCATTTACCGTTGAAATTGATTTTCTATAACTCGGGAATAAAACATTTTTCAAATATTTTTATTTTTCTAAAATAATTATTTTCTAAATTCATTTTTTCGTGTTTTTTTTAAATAAAATTCTGGCCCTCAAGAAAATGTGCGCAGATAAATCTCTTTCCCCACACGTCATAAACAGTTTTTACTGTTTTTTGACAAAATAAATAAATAAAACAAAGAGAAATTAGTAGAGCTAAGAATGAATACTGAAAACAGACTTGTGAGGAAGTGGATAGATGTCTAGGGAAAACGAAGTCTAGCAGAAGTTGGAGAATAATAAAAGGAATGAGAATGGAAAACAAAGACAGGTCAGGAATAGTTCCAATTAGTATGCGGGAATAGAGTGACAATTTCAGGGATCTTTTAACTGAAAATAGAGCACAATTCATGCAAGTCTCTCAACAAGAAGATATGCAAAATATAGAAACACCTGTAATGCCTGTTGTCCCAAATGAAATAATAGCAGCCTTGACCGTCATGAAGAATAGAAAAGCCCCGGGACCAGGTAATATCAGTGTAGAACTTTTAAATTCAGCACCTGATAGTGTGATGGAAATACTGGCATTAATAAGTGTCTACAGTATCCGAGTATGACCCACCAAGTGAGTGGAAAAAGGCCTTCATTACTCCAATTTATAAGAAAGGAAGTAGACGAGACTGCAACAACTATCGTGGGATAAGCGTAATGTCCACAACAGCAAGGATGCTAAAATGTAAAATTGAACATCATTATACAGAATCGGAGGAACAAAATGAATTCAGGATAGGAAGGTCTTGTATTGATGGTATTTTCACGTTAAAAAAATCTAATAGAAAAACAAGTAGAAAGAGGAAAGAGTGTCCATCTCATATTTGTTGATCTGCAAAAGGCATTCGATAGTGTCATTAAATAAGCTATGGCCAAGCATGAAATAAAGTGGTATCGAGTCAGCCTTATCAATGTATTATATAGTGGTAATAACAGCTCTGTGAAAATAGGTAAACTACTTTCCCCAGAATTTCAAGTGAACAAGAGATTAAGACAAGGCTGCTCATTAGCCCCTCTCTTATTTAAAATTTATCTTGAAGAAGCACTTAAAAAATTGGAAAAGGAAGTGTGGTGGAATGGGATTTCCAATAGAAAATAATGTACTGTACACTCTGCTGTTTGACGATGATCAAGTGGTTATAGCTGGAGACGAAGATGATACGATTTATGTGTTTCGCAAATTACAAGGAGAGTATGAAAGACGGGGTCTCGAGCTACAATAGAACGGTGAAGCGAGTGGAGCGCCATGCAACAAAAAGACTCTTGATTAGCAAAGAAAGGAACTGGAGTAATTCTTTAAAAAAGCGTTGGCCGCGCATTGACCCTTCTTGTATTAACGATTAATGACAATATTTTCTGTCAAAGCTTTAATTTTAAGATTTTACTGTATTAATTTTTTTGCACTAGAAATAAGCATAAAGAAAGGGAAGGTAACGTTGCGGAGCTGACGCACAGAATTGACAGTAATTATTGTTCTTCAAAATTTGGTTAATTTTTTCTGATTAAATTTAACGTTCTTTTGGAACAATTTTTATTGTTTTTCATCTCGTAAAAAATAGTAACGTCTATCCATCAGCCCTATTTCAGGCTCTCATCGCTTCCTGAGCTTGCCGGCACCTCGACTCAGGTAAGAAAGGGGGGGGGGTCTACGTCGTCACTGATCTGCCCTAACGTACGCTCGGAGACACCGGCGTCGCAATACAAGTCTCTTTGGTTTCAGAGAGGAGGCGACTCTAGTGTCATACGTGCCAAAAAAGTACAGAAATGTGGTTGTATCGTCACTACAATATGATGATGCATTTGGTGCAAGCACTGGACAAGAACAAAACACAAAATTTATTACTTCAGATCAAATCCGCTGTAGACGTGGACAAATTGTGTGCTCCACACAATGTTGCGAGAGCATTTGTTGGCCAATGGCAATTTTTATACAATCTATAAGTAGTTTTAATGCAAAAGTTATTTTCCTTGGAAACCAAAAAGTAGTAAAAACAAAAGTGTTTTTCAATTCAAAAAGTGTTTTTGAATTGTGTGTCTGCTGAATTAGTGAGCCATCATCATGAAAGAAGGGAACTTACACAAAATTTGCCTTTTACATCAAAACCTACGGCCAAGAAAATATTTTTAATTTTATCACCTATAATCCCAGCTGTTCTAATGAGAATGGTGGAAATTTAATATCTTACTGATTATTTTGTTGTTTTATTACGGGTAATAAATAAATATTTTCGCTCTTTTAACACTCATTTAACATAACTCTTTTAACATGATATTTCTTATATCACTATAGTGGTACGTCATTGACTCTTACCTAATTTCAGAAAATGCGCAGTTATAGAGTTTACTCGGTATATTGTCGAAATATAGATTAGCCAGTCATGTGAAATAATATGAAAAGATTTTTATAATCAACGAAGCAGGTGTATAGATTGCGATTTTTTTTGGCTGCCTGAGACATAACACTCTCAATAATGAGTTGCCCATGGAACTCTCACAGCATCCTTTCTGAACCTCTGCAAGGATTTTATTATGTGCGCAATGTTGTTGTATTACTGATTGCAGAAAACTGGAAATGATTTTATTGAGCACATTGAGGAAAGTGATTGAGCGGGAATTTTCTGCGTCAACTGTATCATCTGTTATAGACTTCATTAAGGTGTTATCCTCACACAGATAACATGGGATTTCCTCCAGGTTCTGGAGGTAATAGTTTATCAATTCAAGTGTCTGTTAAGGATGTATTTTCCAGATTGCAGCGAGCACGTTTTCGGTGTTTCCTCTGTACATTGGCTACTTTATTTTGTATCCGCTTTCTTCAGCTTCCTCTTTCTAACGCGTCTGTTACAGCAATATATGATCTTATATTCTCAATTTTCTTCTGCAGTCTTATTTTCCATGGTGATTTTGTCTTGTCACGGTACGCCTGTGACTATTGGTTTTCGAATATCTTTCCGTCGTTCATTCTGACGATTGCTAAGGCTAGACAATAGATAACAGAGACAAGATCTGGTTATGATTTAATTTATTTACATTTATAAGGCAGTATTTGTTCATTTGTAATTTTCACCAACAATGCTCGCTTATTGAGTTGTTTTTTTTAATCTTTTGGTCTTAGTGAGGTCCCTCAAATTCTACCGTTGCCACTTGATATTCTGATTTTAAACTCTCACTCAAGGGTCTTTGCTTTTATTTTGGGACCCCAACGGGTCTTGCTGAAGAGTGGGACAGGTTCTGGGATTTGGTCGGATTCTTGCAGTGACATTGTCCTGCGGTTGGGTTTGAGTTACTATTTGTATTTCAGCCTTTATTTCCTGTGTTCACATACTTTTCGGATTTACAGACCATTTCTCTACTGTCAGCAACATTCTGTTCCGTTAAATGTGAAAATTGTGGATAAACATGGGTAAAATATGTAAGTAGCTCCTACCTATATGCCCAACGGGTGATGCGAATATATATCCGAAAAATATTTTCATTATTTTCGTCAGTCCGTCAATCCACTGTATTCTCCGTCGTGGCAGGTCCGCTTGAGTGGTCCCAGTAATGTCCGGAAATACTGTCAGCAGGTTCAACTGACTTCTTGGTTACTTCTTTCGTCGGCTGTGATAAATTCGGGTGTCCCGGTGTGTGCCCACCACTAGCAGTTCGCATGATATCACAGACAGCGCTAGCTCCTGTGCTCTGACGCTCTCCAGGCAGCGGCTTTGATCCGAGGTAAGTTTCTGGTTGTCTCTCTGTATCCAAATGGGTCATCACCGTTGCCCTTTTAGAATCCATATTTTTGGCTTCTCCGCCTTCCACGGGGCTGAAGGCTTTGTATGCTCAACCAGAGGGTTGGACGGGCAGACGGGGAATGGCAATAGGAGAAAGGTGTGTTCGTATATGGGTAGGAATGGAAAGTATTTCTTTAGGATATGTATATCTGGTATTGAAAGAAATGGCGAAGGGACTTCGATAGATGGACACATTTATTCAGGTGGGGACAGTGCACAGCTGCTGGGTTAGTCGGCTGTGACGAAAGGGGGAGATCCCGTGGCGCTTTTCTTAAAAAAAACGAAACACCACACGGTAATTATTATTATTATTATTATTATTATTATTATTATTATTATTATCATATTACATCTCGTATCTCTACGGTAATTACATAAAATGTACAGATTAACATAATCATAACACAAATTATGGTTATACTTTAGAATCTAATTATTCACGTTGATTTCCTACAAATTTTCTGACGATTCTGGCCGTTGAGATGACAGTAACCTTCTGCATAATCTTCCATTGGTTTTCAGGAAGATCTAATTCCTTGAGACTTTGATGCATGGTCTTCGGGATGGCTCCAGTACTTGATACTATAATTGGAACGATTCTCACTTTGCCAGCATTCCATTGTTGGAGGATAGACTCAGAGTTCCACATACTTAGTCTTCTTTTCTGTATATTTCAGCTGAAGATTGAAAGTGTTTGGAATTGAGACATCGATAATGTCGACTTGCCTGCTTTCTTTATTGAACAGAACAATATCAGGTCTATTGCAGATGATAGTTCTGTGATAATCGTTCTGTCCCAGTACAGCCGATAAGAATGATTTTCCAACACATTCTCCGGGTTATACACATAGTGCGGGACTCGTGCTTCGGATGATAATTGGTACTTCTGGGCCAATTCTTGGTGGATTACTTTTGCTACTGCATCATGCCTGTTCCTGTATTCTGATCCAGCTATACAATAGCAGCCTGATGTAATGTGCTGTATTGATTCAATTTGTCCACAACCGAATCGGCAGCGGTCATCGTTCACACTTGGGTCTTTCAGTATATATTTTCTGTAATTGCGTGTTGGAATAACTTGATCTTGTATGGAAACCATAAATCCTTCAGTTTCAGGGAAGATCTGCCCTGAGACCAACCAGTAGTTCGACGACTGTGTATCGACATGTGATTGACTGATCTCGTTTGGATGTCTTCCGTGAATAGGCTTTACCATCCACGCATCAAGTTTTTGCTGGATACTGAGTGCCGTAAGGTTTACGTCTGACTGGCGAAATTTTAATGGTGTCCATTCGTCCACTGCACAAACTGCTGCGTGTAGCTTGGATATGGTAGATTTCTCGTGGAAGAACTTTCTGAGGCTCTCAACCAGCTTGCAGATCATGGTGTTAATGTCAGTGAAGCCTCTACCGCCAAGGCGTCGTGGGATGGTCACACGTTCAACAGAGGCTCAAGGGTGATGCTTAAGGTTTTTTGATAGTAGCACCCTTAACGTTCGATGAATATTCTCTATGTCTGTGATGCTCCATGACACTATACCCGCTGAGTATCCTAAGATGGGCACAGCATACGTGTTAACAGCTTTTGAAGTGTTTCCTCCATTAAGTCCAGTTTTTAAAATTCTTCTTACTCTCCGGACAAATTCAGTGGTTAGTTCATTCTTTATTCAGGTGTGATCAATGCGCCTAGCTTGTTCAACTCCCAGATATCGGTACGTTTCTTCAGCTTCCATACCGCATATTCTACCACAGGTCTCAAGGTCGTATGCAGTATTTTGCAGCTTTCCTTTAATCAAACTCACTGCTCGGCATTTGTCTAGTCCAAATTGTATCCTTATGTCGTTCTAAAATCTTTCCACAGTTTTCAGAAGATATGTGAGATGCGTGTTAGTTGACGCATACAGCTTTACATCGTCCATATAAGCCAGATGGTTAATGCGATGTAATACTTTCATTTCTGATTTGATCGTAAATCCGTATTCTGTGGCGTTTAGCATATTGGACAACGGGTTCATGCACAAAATAAACCATAGTGGGCTTAGTGAATCACCTTGAAAAATACCACGTTTTATAGGGATGATATCAGTCTCAGTTGTTTGTGTAGGTGTTTTCAAGTGTATCTTCGTTCTCCAGGTAGTTATCACATGTTGCAGGAACATGATCACAGACGAGTTGACTTTGTAAAGTCGAAGCACTGCTAATAGCCAATCATGCGGAGCAGAATCGAAGGCTTTTTTAAAATCCACATACGCCATATACAGATTTCTATTCTTCTTAGTCGACAGGTTACATACAACTGAGTCTATTATTTGCTGTTCTTTGCAACCTTTAGAATCTTTTCTGCATCCCTTTTGCTCTTCCGCTAAAATGTTGTTTTGTTCACATTATTATTATTATTATTATTATTATTATTATTATTATTATTAATATTATTATTATATTGCTATTACCATCATCATTACTATCAAGGACGAAGCCAGAATATGGCAGCTATGGACTCTTGCTTACAAATTAGGTAAGTATAAAAAAGAAAAGAAACGTACGAAATAATATCTATGAAATAAAATTTTGACAAAAGATGCATCAGAAAATTGAAAACATTTTATATAAACAATTCATTTGTATAATAATGTAAAAATTGTTAAAATTTAACAAACCCTCAACAATGTGAATGTGGACGGTCGGAGGTAGCGTCGCACGGTAGCGGCGTGCGAGCAGACCGTCATGGGCAATGGCGCCGGCAGCCGGCAGAGGGCGCGTGAGTGCCTGTGCGAGAAAAGTGCTTTCTTTATCAGGGGCGGATCCAGAGACGAATTTTTTGGAGGGAGGGGAATTTTTTATATGTACATATATACAGGTGTCCGGGGAGGAAACGTCGAAAATTCGACAATAAACTCTTAAGTGTGATATACCAATTATTCAGGAAAAGGGTAGACGATCGCAGGTGGTTGCGAGGGGGCTTTGGGAAAAAGATGAAAGTCGATTATTTTGTGAGGTAGAAAGTTTTGTTTGTTTGGACGAGTGATAGTTGAAACCAAATGTTCTGCGAAGTTGTAGTCGTTCACTGAAGTAAAAATAGAATTGCTGAGTGAAGTGCAACCTGAAAGTGATTTAAGTTATCTAGGTGCAGCGCCCGCCAAGATCAGTCAAGGAATACTTAAGTTTTATGGAGAAAACTAGTGAAGAGAGAAGTTGAATTGTGATCCAGAAGCGACAAAAATTTCTGCAAACAATGAGCAAATCCGCAGCAATCAATAGCCAAAAACTTTCAGATGTTTCTCGTCCCCCGTATGGCGGGCGGATCGGGTTGCCCAGACTGTAAATTGGTAAGCAAATAGGAGATTTGACATTCAGTAAAAAGCAGATTTTGTTACATAAGACAATTTTAAGCATATTTTGTCCACTAAACTACATGGATATTCCCAATGAATGAGCCGCAATAAGCACTCAAAAGTTGGTTTGAAAACATGCTTTCTAGGCAAAAATGTGCATTATGGAAGCATAGAAACACTCCATAAATGTTTCAATTATTTATTATTTACAAAATAAATTAAAATATTTGTTCAGGAAGAAAAATTAACCGAGAAATAAAAAAGTAGTCAAATTGTGTAAATTGGGTGCCTTTTTATTTCTGGGTTAATTTTTCTTTGTGGTCAAATACATTCATTTCTTTTGTTAATAATAAACAATTTACATATTTCTGGAGTGTTTATATGCTTCTACAATGCAAATTTTTGCCTGAAAAACATATTTTCAAACCAATATTGAGTGCCTACATTGGCGCTCCTCGCAGCATTCGGAATATCCATGTAGTTTATTAGACAAAATATGATTAAAAGTGTCTTAAGAACTTATTGTCGAAGTTTAGACGTTTCCTCCCCGGACGCCCTGTATATAATTATGATTTATATCTTAAAAGAAATAGATTCATTAGAATAGAAATATTGGAAGATGTGGGGAAGACGTAGGCTAAACTCAGCTCATGCTATATTAAGTTGGCTGTCCGGGTGACGCCGCGTCCATGGCAAAGGTGCCGACGTTTCGGTCGCCATTCTGCGACCGATGTGACATGGACGCGGCGTCACCCGGACAGCCAACTTAATATTGACTCCGGCCGCGGAAGCCTACGCTCTCAGCTCATGCTGTGATACGATTTTATTTGTTTTAATGATTGTTCGAAAATATGTTTGTTTGTAAGTTTCGTGCCGAGTAAAAATTAATAGGTACTGAATTTTTTGGTGGGTGGGAATTTCCCTCATTTCCCTCCCCGTGGATCCGCACCTGCTTTGATTTATTTACTCGAAGAACACTATGTGTGAACACAGTGTTCTTCAAACTGTATGTGACGTATGGAGGAGATATATCAGTTCTCATTTGTATGGGCGAGAAGTTTTCAATTATTGGTGGTGAAAATACGCTGATGATTAAGAACTGAAATTGCTTGACTAATCAAAACTGTTCTTTTGTTTGCAACTCTTCAAGTCCAGCACATTATTTTGAAATATTTACGTTTCCTGTATTGTATTATTGTAATTTACATTTAACGAGAAAAGTTACATTATTAAAGGGTGCACATTATAAATTGAATTGATACTCAAAAGATGACTGACAGACGAGTCCTAGGTTTGAGTCTCGACGGAGGCAGATTTTCGACACGAGCTGGATAGCTAGGTCGAATGTTATCGCAGTCTGAAGGAGAATTGTAACTGCTTGCTCCTCGGGTTCCTCCTGGTCGATAGTTTTCCGTCATTTCTCCGATAAATACCAGGCGAATGTCGGAGCAGTCCCTAACAAACCGGTCACGGGCCGCGAGCGATCTTTCCTCCTCCACTGTCGTGTCTTGAGTATTCTTCACTCAGCTTTCTTATAAAGAATTACTCATTCTGTTTGATAAGGAATACAATCGACACTAGCTTGTGTATTGCTTAAAGATTCTTTTTGTCATAAGCATATATTATAGATTCGGCCCTTCATCTATAATTTAGGCTCTACTTTTTACTAGCGCATCTGAATAAGGGTAAAACAATCTCTGAATTGATATTGAAAGCTTGTTTTCTCTTGTCACAGTACGAGAAATACAAAATTGAAAACTAGGTGTATAAAGCCAAACCTTGAATCTAGAAGATAGAAATCGTAAGTGAGAAATTAGAAAGATGGATGTAGGGTTAATGCGGAAGAGTAATGTATATGTAATGATTTACGAGGAGGTAATCATGTACCACATTGTGCCACTACAAATATAAAATCCACAAATTGCAATACCAGCATACAAAGGTAATTAAAGTCAATACTTCAGATGTCTAGCAATCTCTTAGAATTAAAAAAAGGAACCTTAGTTTGGACTTAGTACACCATCAGCAAACAAAATTGATAATTACAGCACCATTCCAGGTTGAAATGACCTGAAACCTTATTGCTGCCAGAGAAGAGAGTCGAAGTCCAAGTCCTTAGTATGCGAAAACCAGGTAGTTTCTCGATCCGCGCAATTAGTAAATGAATCTATTGATGGGAGTATAAGCTAACCTCCAAAATGACCCTCGTACCTCTCGAAAATTAATTGAAAATGCTAATATTTGCCGCTCTCAGGATATCTGTTCGTCGTTTATACTCAGATGAGAAGCAGATAAAAACATAAGGTAAGATAAGGTTCGATTCATTCGAAGATTGACCCGTCAATATTCTCGTACATTGATCAACGAGACTGAAGAATTGGGCGATATCCATTCCTGATCTTCACCGCTCTTTCTTTTAATTTTTTCCTCTTCATCTCGTATCGCGCATGTGTGTGTGTAGGAGAACTCACATGACATTATTCTTAGCATTTATTTCTTACGTACGAAATTTTTTAGTCAACTTATCGGAAGTGACTTTCCACTTCGATTGTTTGTTTACGGGCACCATAACTGTTACGATCATTAGTTTCATTGCTTTAATGTTATAATAATGTTTAATTTTGGGAGATACCATTGTCCCTCCATCGCCGCATGGTGATTATCCAGCGCCAAACCTCACGTCGACTTGCGGGAGATATCCCCCTTCAAGCATCTCTCCAAGCTGGGCACGGCCTCGGTTGGGATAAGTCTCCTGACATTTGTGGTACTGTAGTGTGTGAGAGTGTAAGGAAAGAGGAAAAATCAGTGGAACAAGGAAGAGGAAGGAAAGATCTCGCATAGCTCTTGCTCCGTTTATTAGGCTATTGCTTCGGGATTCGCCTGGTATGGATCAGAAAACCACTTCCGATCAGAGCAGCCAACCCTTAAAATTATCCTCTGGATAGCGGCTGAATTCGACCTAGCTGTAGCAAGTGTCGAAAATTCTCCACCGTCGGGCTCGAACCCTAGGACCTCCCGATCAGAGTCGCTGCAGAGACAACTACAATGTTGACTCGGAGCTAACTCAGCCTGTTTCCAGTTTGACTATGTGTAAGAGAAGTGAAGATGGGCACCCACGTGTAAGTAATTTCTGTCACGAACTGAGCTGACCGGGAGAGGTGGCTCAGGGTATCAACTGATGTCAATGCAGCGCCTCTGACCGGGATCCTAGGTCCTAGGTTTGATTGCCGACGGTGGCAGGATTTGCGACACTAGCTTGTCAGCTAGGTCGAATTCAGTCGTCTGGAGGAGAATTCTAGCGGCCGGCTAGTTTTCCGTCGTTTCGCCGATCAGCACGAGGCGAGCCGGAGGAGTATCCCAACAAACGGGCCACGGACCGCGCGCAATCTTTCTTTTCTCTTCCTTGTCCTATCCTCGCCCCTTACTTACACCCACTTACACTAAAATGTACTACACTTCCACACATGCCAGGAGACCGGTGGGGAGCTCAGAGCTTGTCCCGGCTGGGGCGGTGCTCCACTTCTAGGAGTTACCTTGTTGAGGAAAACCCTGCTAGCCGACGGTAGGTCGGCGCTGGATCTCGAATCCAGCGGGGGAATATCACCGCCAACTCCAAAGGAAAACATGCACTACACTTACGAGTCTAATGACCCTAGACGTTGACGCGCCCGGCGTCATCAATCAATGAACTAAGTGGGCTGAGAATTCCTAAATGAGTGGCGCGGTGCAGGGCGCTGCGCGGGCTAGCGGCGCTGAGGGCCGCCCCCGCAACCGCAGCCGCGTGCGCCGCCCGCGCCTCTTCCGCCCCGCCGCCGACTCGCTGCCCGAAATCCAGGTGCGCACACTTTCTCTAGCCTCCCTAACTCCCTCTCGCCTCGTAAACCTCTTCTACATTATTTTCAGTAGTATTAAGGAGTTTTGCGGTGCAATCAATCGTTATAAATAAGGGTTCTAAAGAAAGAATCTCACGATGACTTGACGAATTGCATTTTAACTTTACAAATATGAAAGATTTGTTGAAAAAAAAGTATTAAAATATTCATGTCAAATGCAATTCGCAACACTCGGTCAGCGTTTTTTAAATATACAGGGTTGTTATAATTAAACTTTCCCTACTCTCTCAGTCCGAATCAGTGAAAAACTACTGATTGACAGTGACTATATTCACTGATAGTGTCAGTTATAACTCTGCCACAGACAACCAGTGAATTGAACTGAACAAATCAGTGAAAATGGGGTCCACTGAATCAGTGAAACTTCACTGTTTGAATCAGTGAAATCTGTGACAACTAATTGAACGTGACGACTGAACGATCAGTGAATAATGGTGGCGCGGCACTTTTACCACTGACGACCAAGTGAAATGCGGGGGGTCATTATGAAAAGGTTCGCATATTCGCTGATTGTCA
Source organism: Acheta domesticus (assembly GCA_031308135.1). Taxonomy (NCBI): domain Eukaryota; kingdom Metazoa; phylum Arthropoda; class Insecta; order Orthoptera; family Gryllidae; genus Acheta; species Acheta domesticus. The sequence continues at coordinate 192,835,004 of JAHLJT010009419.1, read as the reverse complement.
GCGAAACTACCCATTTCGACTGAAGATATTAGTGACTTCGGCTGTCACTGATTGAATCAGCGACAATTTCACTGTTTCATACTCAGAGAGTACAGAACGTTATAACAAGGAAACGAATTATAGTACGAGTATCAAAGTTGCTAGTATTACTGTTCAGTATATGGGGTGCACGATTTCTATACGTCACAGCGCCACTGGCCAGTTTTAAATATGGCCACCAGGTGCCATGATCAGGCATAGCTCTGAATTGTCGCTCACACCGGACCAGTCGCCGTGCACTTGTTGACGAGTCAACAAGGGTTGGACAAACGGAACAGGGTGTCATTAGTGTAACTTTTATTAAAACAACAGTAATGCTGAAGCTGCACTTCGAGTGTATCGCCGGCTGAAAGGATTACGAAAGGGTCCTTTTTCTCCACCTGTTTTGCGGAACACGACGAAGAAGTTCTAATCAACTGGGGAACTGAGTGTCGCTCCAAGACGCCGACGACCGGTGGAACCATAGATGGTTGATGAAATTGCTGTTGTTCTGGCTGACAACGCTGATCGCAATTTCCGAGCATTAAGTAGTGCGTGTGCTGTGTCCCGACAGTTGAACATCTCGTGGGCACTGTAAGGAAGATGTACGGATACCATTTGAGAATGGTTCGAAACAAGATCCGTATCGTACAGACACTTACACCATCGGACGCACAACAACGTGTTAACTTCGCTCTCCCCTTTCTCGCAAGGATTGAAGTTGACGAGGCCTGGCCTTGGGCCATCCAATGGACAGACGATGCACATTTTTCTCTGACGGGTGAGGTGAACGCACAGAATTGCCGACAATGGGATATTCACCGGCAGGCAATGTGCATGAGGTTCGTTTGCATGGTGAACGTGTCACCGTATGGTGTGGCTTAACGGCAGTGTTAATCATTCATCTGATGGCCACATTTGAAACTGGCCGGTGGGTTGTGGCGCCCAGAAAACGTGCATCCCAATACTCTGAACGGTAATAATAGCAAGTTTGGTACTCTCGATATCATTGGTTTTCTTGTTAACGTTCTGTAGGGAAGGTTTAATTATAGCCATCCTGCATATAGTTGTACGAGTATACTGCATATAGTTGGACGATACTCCAAAACGAAGCGTTCTAGGGTCTTTAAACTTGGAATTTCATTATATATATATATATATATATATATATATATATATATATATATATATATATATATATATAATGGGCTTAATATGGAAATGGAAGGACGGGGAAGAGTGTTTTCATTTTATTTTGCGTCACAAAAATGTCAAGGTCATAAGCAATTTACACATGTTTATGCATGCAGATTATGAAAACATCTAGGTGCATATAGTTCCTCATTACCTTTAAATGACTTCGTCTCACTTTATAAATTCGGGATTTCTCGTCAAAAACAGTAAAAACTGTATGCAACGCTCGGGCGGGCGGATGCAATCTCTACTGGTTTTCTTGAGCTCCGGAAGCCCTACCATCTTTCCTTTAATACGTATAATCAATAAAGATACTAGTTATCATTGTGGGCAACATTCACTAATACGAAAAGTTTGCTTTTCGAAAAAGAAACGAATTTTATTTACAACGGGGAACTAAAATCGCTAACCATTATCAAATTAAAGTGTGTAAATAGCCTAAGCATTGGTAATGAAGAGAGGATGTGGAATAAATGTAAATGAGAGCAAACAAATTTTATGCAAACAAATGTCACGTTATCTCCTTAAAGTGAGCTACCTGTTAGACTCCAATGCATCTTCTCGCCCACCACGAGCAAACCCTTTAGGTTCCTGATTATTTTCAGATTTCGTGTTTGTTGCTGATCGCAACTTGAACATTTGTGCACGTAAAAGCCATAATGGGTGCAGTTACATTACACCATTGCTGGTGAGCCTATTTCAAAGAAATTTCAAATAAATTATGTGGTGGCAGAAGATATCTTGTGGTAATCCATGATAAAGTTCCAGGGATAAAGAGGTATCAACCACAATAGTAGACTAATTTTTTTTAATACGAAGGGAATTTAACCCTACACGTGTTTCGGGAGTGTTTTTCCCATCATCAGTGGCTCTATAATATTTCCCATGTGCTAACTTGTGAACAGAATATTTAATATTATAGAGCCACTGATGATGGGAAAAACACTCCCGAAACACGTGTATTGCTAAATTCTCTACATATTAAAAATATTAGTCTACCATTGTGGTTGATACCTCTTTATCCTTGGAACTTTAAAATTCAAATAGTTGAAAGTGGGCATATGGGGGCTTCGGGGGTCCATTAAAACGCGAGAAATGTTCTCAAACACCAGTGGTCCGCAGTTAAATGCTAGTACATGGCATCTGTTACATCCAGAAAAGATTACAACAAGAAGTAGATAAATAACAAACGTTTATCGTTCAAACAAGCCAGAGATCCCAATAGTACCAATAACAATGCTTACTTCCGTACCTCCAGAAGATGTCCAACAAAACATGCACGGTCGTCGTAGCAAGGAGATTTACAAATTCAAGCCAAAGTTACCAGGACCCAAACAAATACAATTCATCGAGGCACGGTCGGCCTAGGCAGTATCACTACACAATCTTCAGAAAAATCGTATTAGCTCACCCTCGTCCCTACTGCCGGTTCCGTCACTCGATGCTCCTTATATTCTCCTGGCGACGTTATCTAAAAGTGACTCGCCATTACCTCCCGTCAGAGTGGCTGCAACCACTGCCAAGCGAGCCTAAACCGCACGGGTGCCAACATTAAACTCCATGTAATCACAAAAGGACGCAAGTCGGCTGCCCACCTGAGGAGCTCTCCTTAGGCCGGTTGTTGGCGCAGGACTTGGTTGGCGCGGACGAGCGACGATGCGCCGACTTCATCAGGCGCCGCCTCGAGCTGCTGGCGCGCCGCCCCCACGCCCCGCAGCCACGCGTGCAATCCCGCGCGAGGCCACGCGCCCGCCCCCGCGCGCGGCAACGCGCCCGCCCCCGCCCCCGCGCGCGCGCCCGCCCTCGCCAGCGCCGCCGTCGGTAGCTCTGCGCTGGACGTCCCATGTCCTTACACCGCGCGGGCGGATGAAGTGCGAATGCCTTACGGTAGCTTACGTCACCGCCTTACAGTTACGCAAAAGTTTGATTTCCTGCACCTTTACAATTTTAAAATTAATTTTATTTCAATTTGAAAATATTTCCTTTATAAACGGAATAAAATAAAAGACAGTTACATGAGACAATTAGTGGTGTTATTATAGCACATACTTTCCCGCGTTATTGGAAACAGCTACGTAGTATCGAAATATTACACTTTTTGCGCTACGAACATCTAAGCTATTATTTGAAAACGTCCAATTCAACCAAGAAGCGAACAACTCAGTTTCCATCGCTGTGTTGTCAGAACTGTGTGAATTCTACAACTACATAAAAATATAATACAAAAGTTTTGTAAACTTGTATAGGAAAAAGAAGCCTGATACCCCGGACAATATAGAATAGCATTTAATAGGGCCATGATTAGAGAAGAGTATTCTAAAATCATGCAAGAATACTCTACTCACTACAAATAGTACAGCATTTGGTGCGAAAACTAAATATTTTCATCCAAATATCAACATAAACTTGACAATTATAATTCCTTTTCATACTGCTACATCGTCACAACAATGACACGTAAATCACACAATTTCGCAAGAGCGAAACTGAATTCCATTGTTACATTCTCTGCATTGTCGCTATTCTCTGAAAGCTAATAATTTTTATTACAAATATTTCAAAGTAAATAATATCTCAAAGATTAATGTGAAAATGTATAACAAAAGGTCAAATATTAGAAACAAACAAAGAAATATTTGCAAAAATAGTACTTTTTTGACTTGTCTCTCACGTCGTTTATATTTACATTAGCAGCGATTTGTTGACATTATTATATTAATGAGTACATGTGCTTTAAATAATGCCAAGTAAAGTTTCTCGTAAACTCAACCGTTTCTGTGAAAACTAGCTCAAATTCCGCCCAGAAATGCTCAAACGCCATTTTCAGAAATGTCAAAAATTGTATTTATGAGTCAATGTGCTTTAAATGATTTGAAATGAAGTTTCTCGAAAACAAAAATTTCTGTGAAAAAGAGCTTCAAATTTCGCATTTTTAATAGCGCTTTAACGCCATTTTCTTAAAAACTGCTCCAATTATTTCAAAGAAAATTGCTATTAAGAACAAGGTTTTACTGTTCTTTAATGTTTCTTAAAAAAATTGTTTTACTATTAGGACACCGAAAAATTAAGAAAATATCGAAAAATATACTTTGAGCAGCGATAGATGGCAACTTACACGAATAAGTGGCAATTCCGAATAGCTAGCCCAGACCCAAGGAAATAGAAAACTAATACTAAACTAATTTATGAGAAAATTGAGTTTGAGAGTTTCTGAATATACCGAGTTTTGAGATAGTTTCCACAGAAGACGGTCGAGATTTCGACAACCTTTACTTGACATTATTTAAAGCACATGTTCTCATAATTATAATAATGTGAACAAACATAAATATTAACGACGAGGAAGACAAGACAATAAAAATTACAATTTTGTAATTTCTGCGAAAAGAACAGAGAGAGCAGAGAAGAACAGAGCAATATGGCGTTACTCCGTATATACGTACGTATACGGAAAGTAAAAATATTTCAATTTCAAAATATTTCACATGTAAAGGGTATAAAATAACCGATCTTCACGTCAGTTTGCGGAGTTTTCTCCAACCAGGACGGGACGGGACTAGCTCTAACCACTCGACTGATCTCCAAGCATGTGTGTAAATAAATGGTGAGGATAGGACGAGGAGATGGAAGGAAAGACGCAGACTGTGGCGCGTTTGTTAGGTGTAACGTCGCAATTGTCAGCAATGCCAAGCATGAGCCAGCTGACCACCCGTCAACTCTTCTTAAATTAAATTGTGTCTTATCAACATCAATGTAGTTTTATAACTTCACAAATTTCCAGGACTGTAATACATCGAATACTTATGGAAATATTTCAGAACATTATCCACAGCTACTCTCTCACAGCTATCGGAAATAGGTAGGAAAAGTTATACGGCCGTATTCATAGTTCTTTTTAGTCCGGACTAACATCGGACTAGAGGCGGACTAAGAAAGTCTGTATTCATGGACGTGTTTCGGAAGTAGTCGGAAGAAAATCCATCGTTAGTCCGGACTAAATGTTAGTCCGTACCAAGGGAAGGTTTAACGTCGAACTAACCTCAAAATTGTACATTGTGAAGTGTTACGTGTGAGATGGATGATTTTGGTGTGCGTGAAGTTAACATAGTGCGTGAAGTGGTAGATGTGGGAGCTATTAGAAGGAGAAGGAAACTCTACCTTCAGAGGATTACGATAATGAATAAATATGATGAGCATTCATTTAAAATGAAATATCGACTCAGTAAAGAAGCTGCCAGAAACTTGAAAGATTTGATACGGCCTTCACTTTGGGAGAACGCTAATCAGCGTGGTCTCCCGATTTCAGTGGAAACGCGAGTGCTGCTTGCTTTACGTTTTTTTGCGAGAGGCGGATTCCAGGACGATCTGGCTGACCTGCACAATGTCAGTCAACGACTGCAAGCCGAATTGTGGCTGAAGTGGCAAGGGCAATTTGCTCATTTGCTCAGTAAATAATTAAATTCCCATTAAGAGAAGAGCGATTGAAAATGGTGCAATTCCATGAAATTGCAGCATTTTCACAGGTAACCATAATTATTAATTATTAATGTTAATTAATAATTGTTATTAATGTTAATTAATAATGTTCACTTCGTGCGTGGCCGTGCTTGGAAGAAAATTCTTGAAAAATTTCTTCCCACGCACGATCTTTTTTAAGTTTTTCTTGGTGGGAGCCTCTCTTCGCCTCAACAATGCCTTTCCGAGCTTTGATTAGTTCGAAAAGGCTTTCGTTCTCCGCCGACCAATTTCCTTGTCGTTGGCGTTTATCACACATTGTCGAGCAAATAAATAGCCAGGGATCCAGAACAGAGAACCAACGTGCCCACGACCACAGTTTAAAATGCACTCGCACTGTATACGGACACTCCCTGCAGTAAACACATGTTCAGCGGTCAAAGAACGTCCATAGTCACCATAGAAAATTATTAAATTCGGAGAAAATTTCATTTCGCGCATGCGCTCTACACATTGCAATGCTTGACAACGCTGTACTCCGCAAGTTCGCAGGACTAACATAGTCCGACGGATAAGAGCGTCTATGAATACGGCCGAGACTAACGTGGTTTGGTCTGTGGATAGTCCGTACTATCTTAGTACCGACTACCACCGGACCAAAGCGATGTCTATGAATATGGCTGATATAGTTTTTCTCTCTTTGACCTCTCAAAGTATTCTGCTTGTTTATTTAATATTCCCCAACAACTTCTGTTGCTATGCAGGACATACATCTGCTAAATTACACAAGATGTCACTCCGGCATTCGCCTGGTGTTGATCGAAGGCCACGGAAAACTACCGATCAGAGTAATCGGCCGCTGGAATTATCCTCCACACAGCGACTGAATTAGACGTAGCTATGTAGCTAGTGTCGAAAATCCTGCCACCGTTTGTAGTAGAACTCTACGACACCCGGTCATTGGCACTACAGTGACATTAGTCTGCAGTGGCTCTGAGCCACCAAAGCTGGTGAATTGTTCAATGGATTGACTAGCAACTACATAAATTGAACTTCCGCAAAATGACAAAATATTCCAAATCATCGCCGAAGTATTTACTATTCTTCCGAAAATTGTACGTAGGATATTACGCAACTTTGCACCTTATTCATAAATGTTCTGTGGGTATTGTATTGAAAAACATTCTTACATAAGATAAATGTAGGAATTATCGATCTTTAGATTGTTATATTGAAGGATTATAGCGATTTTTCAGGCGTAAAAGTGAAGCTTATTCTATCAGCATTGCAGACTTCGTTGCTCGAAGAACCGCCGAGGGCGTCTTAACTCACAATGGACATCTGTCGTCGCCGTTTCGAAAAAGGTATCAACCACATTACCACGCTGGTAAAATGCAATTTTCTTGAGTAATTATTGGGAAAATAAGAGTTCATTAAGTACGTATTGCGCATACTGGACGTGCGTAATCTACAATAAGATATATTCGCCTTATTTCTTCATGCTTTTTAAATTAATTTTGAAACTATAAAACTGGTCATCCAATTGTCATTTAAATATTATTGAATAATGCATTAATAATAATTGAGAACTATTATCATTGAGAATTATTTTATTTGACCACTTAAATGTTTAATTAATTCAATAGCATTTTGAATAAAAAAGTGGAGAACAATCTCTATTAGTAGTAAGTTGTCAGAGAATTGATCAACTTCTGGCGTCGGTGTTGACCACCCAAGATATTATATAACTATTTGAACATGTGCACATTTAACGAAGTCGAATTCATATTTTGGCCCTCCAACAGAGAAGAAATTCCTGCACGATTATTTCTAATTTGCGTTCTTGATGGACTTTGATTGCAATCTGATAATCAATTACTAAGTTCGTGTTGTTTTCGTCCTTGATTGAAAGATTGAGTAAGGAAGTGAATCAATCATGATAAAGCCCCCCTCATGACAAGTCACTTAAATAACCTACAAAAAACCTTTGGTCATTAAGTATTTTGAAAAGACATTACATGTAAACGATAGAAGTATTTTGAAGATTAAGAGAATTTCATCTGACAGAAAAAGATAATTATAGATTAATTTTCATGAACGGTTCAATGAAATAGTTGTCTTGTGAAATAGTCATATTGCTAGCATCAATCTACCCTTTATATCAATATGAAGATCAAACTGACCCCATTCAATAATATTCAAAAATGTAGGAACAAATTTAAAAGTTAAAATGTTATCTATAATCTGATTAATTGAACACAATCCAAAATAAAGGAAAAAGACTGTATGTGGATATTTCTCATAATTCGCAGTTATTACCAAAGAGAGATAAACAAGTCTGTAAATACTAAAAACCATTAAAAAGGGAGTGATTAAGTTAGAAACAAAATAAAATTATCAGTTACTACGTGTCGCGAAAACTCAGTATTTGTATTCTATCCTATTCTATTCTGTTCTATTGATTTTATCTACACTATTTCTGAGAGAATCATATTACATAATTCATTAGATATTTTACTATCCCTCATTCTCTTACTTGTATCTTCTCTTCCTGTATCGTTTTCCCCCGTCTTCTTTTCTTTCCTTATTCCCCTTGTTCGTTTTCTTCTTCATTCTTTCTTCTCTTCTTTAATATTTTTTTCTATTTTCCTCCTCTCTTTTCCATCCATCTTCTCACTTCTTTCTTCATTTCCTTCCTTTCTTCCAACCATCCATCCTTCCTTCTTTCTTTTTTCGCGATTCACGTATGTCAACTTTTCACTCATTTTTTGCCTGTGATCGAGGCGGAGGTAACGCTGATTGCTATGATGATGGTTAGTAGTGAATGAATGATAACGAGAAGAAATGAAAAAGGGGAAGGATTAATTGGGATCTAGTCCAGAACACAACGTGGGCGTGATGTCTTGAGTACATCACGGGTCGCCAAATCCTACAAAATAAGTAAGTAAAAGAAGAGCAAATATTCTTAAATGTACTCGACAGATGAGTGATATCTGACAGGAGCTTTTCTTGACAAATGTGATAATCCCTCATGTTGGCACTTAAGTAGTTTACAAACGTTCGTGTGTGTTTATCTTACGTGATGGTGAAACCAGTTGATGGCTGCCATAGGATCAGAAACCTTTCGAGTTAACTGTTGACTACTCGCTATGCGACCACTACATGAAAAAAATAACGTTAACATAATTATCTAAATGCATAGGAGTGACACCGTGTATTTTAATGGTTGCCGCTCGCAATTTCGTTTAAAGTCCGGAAAAGTGCAGCTACATTTTTCGGTGGCAACAAAGAATTTATACGGAATGCATCGTCAACTGATGATTTATACGTGAAGTATAAGTATTTCAAAAATAAATTAACAAATAGTACTTTTGAAGGACAGATCAAAATAATTCTGAGTGACTTTGAAAATACCTTAGAATATTGTAGATATGAATCCTTTCTGAATCCACATCTGTTCAAACTTTTTCGTCTCTTTTATCTGAAGAAAAAATACAACGTATTTCTGAACATTGCGTTTCTCTGCAAAACATCCAAGGTTGTTAGCAGAAATTTAAGTGTTTTCAGGTCCACTAAGAACACGTTGATCTGGTAATAGGAATGACTGGAGGGAAACCCTTTTCCCTGAGACTGATTCCCCATCACGCCACCGCCCCCACGGACGGTGCGCTTTTGCGGCTTCTACATGAAACGTGAATTTGGCCTCGTATGTGATATGTGCTGCCAGCTCTCGTCATCTCACGAGCGGCGGGAGAGCACAGTCAGCGAGCCCACTGTGTTGCCGTGCAGAGGGTCGAAACACGGGTCAACAGCACAGCACAGCACTAACTGTACTTAATATATACTTTTTGAAAGGACATTTGCTTTTGAAATTATTAGAAATGACATGAAATTTTAATTTATCAAAATAGTAGGAAGTAGAATAAAGACACCAGCAGTGGCCACTGTCAGTAGTATCCATTTCAAGCTCAAAGTTAAAAAAAAATCAAAATTGAAGTCTTCCCACAGACTTCAAACTTGAACAAAGAACTTGTCCCTTCTAGTGGCGAAGATTCGAACAAATATATAATTTATTTATTTCTCCCTATTTTTATTTAAATAAGCCGAAATAATCTTCCTAGTATTGGTATTAAAAGAGTATAATATAAACCGGTACTTTTTACCTTCTTACCCTTTCTTCGTAAGAAGAGAAAGTATTGTAATCGTAGGCCGAGAAGCTGCGAATTTTCGACAAAAAAAACCTCTTATTGTCGATCCCTCATAACGAAAAAGTGGATAAATCATGTTCCTATTTACAGTAAATTACTTCCTCCTACCCGTGATGTAGCCAGAATCCATGATTTTGTTGGACCTTGAAACCGAAAAATCAATTGACATTAAAACGTTTTTATCCGTTTGTCTGTCTGTGCTAGCACCTAAACCTTGCAGTCGATTTTCTCCAAAATTGATATTCCCCGATCTATCTAAGCGAACTCGGCGCTTTTGGGCGTTTGAAGCTGATTTTTTTGAGAGCACTTTCCATGAAGCCTTAACATTTTCAAAATGTAATTATGCCATTTTTGATAAAACCTTGACCTCTGGAAGCTTAAGTAATGTTTAAAAGAATGGTATAGATCTCATTGATATCCCCGATTTTTCGAAAATTGCAAAACCGCAATTTGGCCTCTTCCTACAACTACAGTGTTGAACAATGGTGGCTGCCGCCCAAACAAACTGGATGTTGCGGTTCCATCGAATGATGGAAATGTAATTTCCAAAATTCAGAACACTATAATAAAATGTAAGCAATTTATGTAAATTATTCAAACTACGTTTAATAAAACTTTGTATCAAAATATTACTTTTATATTTTACTTTCTTGCACTTAAGAAGACAAAGTACTGTAAACATGGGCCAGAAAACGGCGGATTTTCGACACAAAAACTTTTACTGGGACCTGGTAAGGAAAAAGTGGATAAATCCAGTTACAAAATATAGAAAAAATTCTCTAACACTGGTGTAGCAAAGAATTCATGTTTTGTGCATTGTTCATATCGAAAAATCGATTGACGACAAAACGTCTGTCTGTCCGTCTTAAAATGAATTTTTTTCAATATTTTTTTTACTCTAGCCTAAAGATGAGGAAATTAATCCTTGAAACTGTAGCTAAATGAAATGTACATTAAAGTGAATTATTTTTACATTGTACAAAAGTAATAATAGGCTGTTCTTAATATATGGACCAAATTGAATATACCGTATTTTAATTTTAATTTGCGCTTGAAATGTACGAATATTTTTTCTCAAAAACCGTTCCAACTATCTTCTTTAAATTTTCTTCGCTTATGTAATAAGAGGTCGTAAAAAGTAAGGTGCAAGTCCCATTTTCGGGTATCGCTCAGTTTTTCGAAAACTACAACAAACTGAAAACTACAAAATTGAAGATCGATATTTTTGCCTCAAACAAAGACTGTTGTATAAAATTAGCTTTTTAAAAATGGTCACGTTCAATTTTTTGAAAAATCGAATAGTTTTTGGATAATTGTGAATTGAAATTTAAGCATCTTTTCTCAAAATCTGTTCCAAATTTTTTCTATAAATTTTCTCCACATATGTAATAAGGGACGATAAGAAATCTGGTGCTAGCCTTCTTTTTGGGTATTGCTCGTTCTTTTCGAAAGTTGCAAAAATAATTTCAAAACTACAAAATTGAAGATAAAGTTTTTTTGCCTCAGACAAAGTCTGTTGTACAAAATTAGCTCTTTAAAAGAGGTCGTAAAATTTTTTGAAAAACTAGTACTTTTCGCGTTATTTCTGTTTGAAATTGATGAAATTTAAACAGGTTTCACACCAACAGCGAAACACGAGAAAAATTGAATGAATGATATGAAAAATAATTTATTTTATTTATAATTTACTATTGAAAATGCGAATATTAATTCTATTTTTACTTTCTCGCTTTACGAATTCTTCGTAAGAAGAAAAAGTTAAGTAATTGTGCGCCAGAAAAAAGCGAATTTTGGCCAGAAAAACTCTTATAGCCGGATTCTGGTAACGAAAAAGTGGATAAATCTTGTTACTGTATTTAGAAACAAACCCTAACACCTGATGTAGACAGAATTCATGTTTTGTTGGTTCTTAATACCGAAAAATCAATTTAATGCAAAACGTCCGTCTGTCCGACTGTGGTCAACATTACCGCCAAACAGTTCAGTTGATTTTCTCCAAAATTGATATTTCCCAATCGTTCTGCCTGATGCCGCAACTGCTGAAATTTGAAACCGATATTTTAAATTTGGGGATACTGTACTGAAGCTCCTCGGACATTTTCAAAGTTTTCAAAAAAATTACATTTTTTTATTAAAGTTTGTTGTTGAATATTGCGAAGGACGTTTAAGAGAGTAGTGCAGGTCTCATTTTCGTTGAAATCCCCGATTTTTCGAAAATTGCAAAAGAATATTTCAAAACTACAAAATTGAAAATAGAAATTTTTGCCCCAGACAGTCTCTTGTATAAAATTACCTCTATAAATAAGGTCAAGTACAATATTTTGAAAAAACGAGTAGTTTTTGCGTAATTTGCGCTTAAAATTTACAAAAAATTTGTTTCTCAAAAATTGCTCCAAGTGTTTTGTTTAAATTTTCTCCACTTATATGGTAAAAATTATGACGCTAGTCTGAGTATTGCTCGATTTTTCTCGAAAATTGCAAAGAATTTAAAACTACAAAATTATAGACAGAGATTTTTGCCTCAGAAAAAGTCTGTTGTACAAAATTAGCTCTTTGGAAAAGGTTATGTAAATTTTTTTGTAAAAGTTAATAGTTTTCGCGTAATTTCTGCTTGAAACTAATGAAACACGTATTGGCGACCCGTCGTACATATGGATAACTTTATAATATTGCGAGAAGGTATGTGCTGTTGAAGCACCACTAGTTTGAAAATTCAATGAATTCAAAAGATAATTTTTCGTAAAACGAATGTTGAAAATGCATTTATTTCGGTTTTTGCTAGAACTCTTGTAATTTTGAATACTTAAAGCTAATGTTTACTCTAGATTTTGTCGAGTTTTGATAAAACCCGATTTGAAGGACGATGAAACGGCTCAAAAGATACCTAAACAGTAAATAACCTATATTGAGTTTATTTTTCATTGATCAGGTTTTGAAAAAAAACACCTCAATGGGGGAGGCGCCCCGGTGGAGTGCTACGATTTGGCGTAACCGGATACCAGTTCGAAGGTGTGCCCGACTGTATGTTCGGATAAAGGCCGTAGAACTTAAGTACCCACTCTGAGGAGCAATCCCCTTGGTACTACCAGAGTGTGTGGGGTTGTAGCCCAAGCAGGGTATCCGCTGTTGTAAACTGCCAATACCCGTGCCCTAAAATGCTATTTTAAGCACACGTGTACCGTAAAATGCAAGGATTTTTTTGAACGAGATAGGCCATTATAATGCGTGTATACAAAAAATATAATTTGTACTAAAATTTATTAAATACGGTGTAGATAGCGGCTATTATCTCCAATTTTTAATTAAACAGCATTAATATTTTAATTCTTTTGCTCCAGTTAATTTTAAATATATATTGTTTATAGAGTTATCATTTACTTAACAATATTACATATGTTACAAAGTTTTTGCACCAAAATATACTTTTAGAGCGTTACTTTCTGATGAAATGACTGAATAAGTAAAGAAACCTAGAAGAAGACAGAAGCAAATACATTTTATAAATTCGAAGCGTTTTTGCAGTACCACCCATTCAAAACACGTTGTGGAGGAACTTTTGAGAATATTTAATCGAGAATATTTATAACTTTTCTAATAATTTTAATAATTAATAATAATTTTAATTTCTAATAATAATGAATTAATGAATATATTAGATAATTATGCGAGTTACTGGTCGTTTGTCCTTGATAAGATTAAATCAGTGAGTGACAGAACCTTAGCGCAGGATATTTGCGACGGATCTTCCTGTGCTATGTGGATTTGCGGTAAAATATGAGAGTATGAAAAAATATTTTCCAAAAATACAACATATAATTAATATAAAAATTAAAATAAACCTGCATTCATCTCAAAGCGATATATGGTGTCGTGCACATTTCTTAAATTGTTTTACAGAAAACCTCTTTATATCTCAGAGGTCAATCTTTGTTGCGGACATCAAAAGATATCGAGCTATTCAGTACTGATGAGGAGAAAGTTCACTGTAATCCAGGGTATTAAAAACGTCCAAAAATACTCGCGGCCAACGCAGGTGTCGTAGGTCAAGAGGCCTCCGCAGATGCTATCGATTATACGGAGCGAGTGCGCACGGAAGCGTTGGTGGAAGGGTCTGGGATCTTGACGAGCGGCAAGTGACAACCTTATCAGCGGCGGATTAGCGGGTAAGCGGGTAGCGATTCGCTGTGCGATCGCGCCCGCCCTCCCCCCTTCGCCACTGATTGGGAGCCGCGCGCCTTAAAAAGGTGACGGCGACACCGCTTCTAGCAGCACCCACCATGACAGCACTCCGCCTCTCCGCCGTCGTCTGCGCGCTCGCCGCCATCGCTTTCCTGGCGGACGCCGGTAAGTCTCCAGTGGGATGAGGCGACCTCAATCATAGCACGGCCTGCATCTCCATAAAATGACTGCCAGAAGCATCAATTCAAATTTCGCGCCTAGAGATAGTAAAAAAAACTGTATTTTCACGAACGAATATTTCACTTCCAAAACGCATTTTAGAATAATCTTCACGTATGTGACAATCTTAAGCCCAAGTCTAGTTCATATGAATATGTTCTAAAAATAACAATTTGAGCATTCCAGGAGATTCAATATTTTTCATCATTTATGTTTACGCCGCCGTGTACCGTGGCTATAATTTTGAACAAAATTGAATTTTCAGTAGGTACATATAAAATATTTATTGAAGAGAACCTACAAACATTTGATACTATTAACGTAGTCTAGTGTAAGCCACGCGATACTTTCCAGAATATTATTCGACTGTTTCACCGTTTACGCGGAGAAATGAGGAAATTCTCCGTTCAGAAGGAGACGGCGCAGTCTGGTGTCGTAGCGGCCGATTTGAATTTCGCGCCCGGAAGTGATTTCTAAACTTAATTTTCTCAAAGACAATTTCTTTTTTTCGTAAAAACTGAACCTGCCATTCTTCATGACGTCACAGAATTTTGGGAATTTTTTTTGTATCGGGAGCTTCTGGATATCCTGTATAACTGAATTGATTGAAATAATATTTAACTATTTTATACTCTTCTTTCAAACTGTGAATTATTGCTCTGAATGCTTTATTCAGCAATGAAAATTATTTGGACTACAGTAACTTTTTGCAATGAGATTACACATTCAGTGAAATTCTGTCCCATTTTAAATTGTTGCTGATGTCTATTATTTCGCTCTCTTCCAAGTACAACAAGCTACATCTTTCCAGCAACTTAAATAATTTCTTGACCAGCTAAGTAATCTCAGAATTTGGGTAAACTTTCAAAAAATTAATGTCTTAGTTAATATTTGAGGGAGTGGTTTTATTTCTCGTACGTCTTGTGTGTTGAGTGTCATAACCAGTTCGGAACAAGGAGAAGGGAGGGTAGGCTTACGCCTTTCTGATCTTCCTCACTTGGGAAGTGCTTTGCTTGCCATTGTATAAAGCATAATAGTGTATTCTAGATTATGATCAGTAAGGGGGACTGATGAAGAGAGATGAATAACTGTACGGTATGACATTCAGATTCCCATATGTGGTTACGTGGTATAAGCAATGGATCAAGCTTCAACCACCTGGTGAAGGACCCGAACCCTAAATCTTAGACTCCGCGCACTTGGATGATGCTCCAACCTCTGCCCTGCTGGTCTTTACATACAGGCATCTTAGATTCCTAAAAGGGAGTTTTTGTATGGCAAAGCGTATAGCACTCGACTTCAATCGCGATGTTCTGCGCATGTGCAAATGCACCGTGATGCAAAACTCGAAATGCGCATCCGCAGAAGTTAGATATGGCTGTCGACTGCTGTTACATTTCGCCGTGCAAAATCTCCCTAATACTTCGCATGGATATAACTCAATGTGGCCGGCCTTCTGAAACTCAAACAGGGAAAGATGGCTCAGAGCATAAACTGATGTTACTGTAGTGGCTCTGACCGGGAGATCCTAGGTTGGAATCTCCACGGTGGCAGGATTTTCGACACTCGCTTGTCACTTCGAATTCAGTCGCTGTCTGGAGGAGAATTCCAGCGGCCGGTTGCTCTGATCGGTAGTTTTTCGTGGTTTCTCCGATCGACATCAGAAGAATGCCGGAGCAGTACCCTAAAAAACGGGCCACAGACCGCTTGCGATCTTTCCTTCCTCTTCCTTGTCATATCCTCACCCCCTTACTTACACACACTCACACTTACATGCACTACACTACCACATATGACGGGAGAGCGGTCGGGAGCTTACAGTTAGAGCTTGTCCCGTCTGGGGCGATCCCCTCTGGTGGGAGATACCTGGTTGGGAGGAACTCTGCTAGTCGACGGTAAGCCGGCGCCAGACCTCAGCTCCAGCGGGGGAAGACCACCGCCACCACCTCAGGAGGAAAAACGTGCATTACACTTACGGGAATAATGGCTTTAACCGTTGTCGCGACCGGACTCACTAACAATCTAACCTCAAGTAGGCGACCTCTGTGCTCACGGTGCTGAGGGAGGGGTGAGGCGTGAGCGCAGTAAATTTAACTTCATTATTTGTGCACGTCTTCTGAATTTCAGTGGGAAATATAGTTATATTATCGTTTTGCATATCGTCGCGGGAAAAAGTATTAGTCTTTCATGAAGAACATGATGAGGGTTAAGGGCACAAATTTATAGCTAATTTATCTTTAAAAATATATTTTATCATATAGGAGCGAATTTTTTGTCAACAAAACTTGAAAAAAACCCTCTTTTTCTGTATTCAAAATTCGACTAGAATATGATTTAGGATAGAGATCACAAAATTAAGAAAACGTGCACAAATTTCTTCTCCCCATAGCTCGTCACACACAGTTTTAAACTGTGTGTAACGTTTTTGACGTAAATAAATAAAGTAGTCTGAGGTCTGAGATTGCTTGCGGTTGCAGCGGCGGCGGTGCCTGCCGGCGAGCGCTTCATGTGGGTGCCCGACTCCGAGGGCAACCTGCACATGGTGGACCTGCTGGACGTGGAGCCCGAGGACACCCCCGTGCCCTATTTCAATGGAGAGAAGGATGTTGACCTCATGCTCTACACTCAGTGAGTACTATTCATGCTCCCAGGTGTAAAGAGTTGCAAGCGAGCGCCCAATGCGCACAGCTAATAGAGTGTTCGGATTGCAGGAACAACCCGTCAACGCCGGAGTACATCCTCCAATCCGACCCGTCGAAGTCTCCCAGTTTTAACCCCGCCAACCCCACACGCTTCGTCCTTCACGGTTGGACGTCCAGCCACAAACAGATGGACCCCATCCGTCAAGGTATTCCACGCACTGCATGTACGCTTGTTGCTACAGTGCGATTTTTCTAACTCTGGCCCTCAAGCCCCTATGGCCACGATGGAACATCACACGGCATTTCGCGTCTTTCTCTGTCGTACCGCTAGAAGTCGCATGACCGCAAGCACTGGTACGGCCGCGATCATGCGATACCTGGCGGGACGACTGAGAACGTCGCGAAATATCGTGACTTATTCCATCGCGAAGAAGGGCCTTGAGGGAGAAAGTTCGCAGTATAAGCAACGCAGTCCGTCAGCAACTTCGATGATAAGTATGGTTCTATTGTGTGCCGCAGCCTACATCGACACGGGCAAGGACTGGAACATCGTGTTAGTGGACTGGAACGGCCCCGCAACCAGTGAGTACTCCATTTCAAAGCGCAACTCCCGACGCGTGGGCGAGTACCTGGCTGAGGTGATCCTGCACTTGGAGGCGGAGCGCGGCCTCAACTTGGACGACGTGTACATCATCGGGCACAGCTTAGGCGCGCAGGCGTCAGGCGTGGCGGGCAACCGCCTCGAAGGGCGGGTGGCGCGCATCGTTGGTGAGTTGCTAGCTTAGGCGGCCCACAGACTGTAGTAGGCTAACACAAATTGTACAACCTGTTGCACTGTAAATCGAAGAGCCCAATCGACATGCTTGTCCACAAACGTGTAAACGTTCCCAAGCGATCAGTAGTAAAACTAATATATTATTATTTATTATTATTTATTATTATTTATTATTATTTATTATTATTTATTATTATTTATTATTTATTATTATTTATTATTATTTATTATTATTTATTATTCTTTTTTTTTATAGAGCTGATTTATATGATTATGCATATTTTTGTCCATTGCTTCAGGGCATAGCTATGTGAAATTCTTTACATTTGGTCAGAACTGGTAGATTAGAGTGTTAGTGCATATTTGACCGATTTTTCCTGTTGCTGTATATTCGTGTAATTATCAACGCATATTTTGCATATTTAGTTAAAAATACAGACTTATCTCTAAAACGTTTTATCATTTCATAGAATCTTTTAATTTGTGAGCGGTCATTAATTCGAAAGAGCTTGTCACAGTTTAGGTTTTTTTCTTCTTTTCTATATATAATAAAATACTTGTGCAAATTTAGGTTCTTGATATCATTTTTTTAAACAGGCAGAAGAAATGCAACAAGACACTAGATGAATATTTATTTCAATTATTTCTCCCGGGAAGTAAGGGAGATTATATGCACCAATATTTATTTTCTTTCCAAGTATGCTTCTACTGAATTTTATCAAGAAAGGTTTATACAGGAAATGAAATATTGTTAATTTTAATCGCATATTAAAGTGCATATTTAAGAATTTTTAGAACATGAATGCATATTTTAAAAGCATATTTCAAGAATTTGTAGGGCATAAAAATTCTATCCCTAATTATTATTATTTGTATCGTGTTTGCGATGGCACCAGCCATTCCAAGAACGCAAATATCTGTTCTAATTGTCGTTTTATATTCAGTAGACGATAGTTATGTCATAAAAAAGAAGGAATAAAAAAGTGGTGCAAAAATAGTTTATGTTTATTGGCATATTCATTTTTTCACATTCCATAAACACGAATGTTCATGATACATTTCTATAAATTCTGTCCAAACTTTTGTATTGGTTTCCTTCCTTTTATTAACAGATGACCAGAAAATTCACCACCATGCGCTAACAAACACTTGTTTTTGAAAAATAAGAGTAAAGAAATTGTATGAACGAGTCAGAACACAGATGTAGGCCTTCACCTTCAAACCTATCGTATTCCAATCGTATATAGATCTTGAAGCATGCTATACTTCCGTGCGAGCCTACAGCTTTGAACGATCTATTGTACAAGAACCCACACAAGTTGCAATTATCGTTCAAATGGTTGCACCAACCAACATTATACAACTTCTTGTCGTACATATTGGATCGTCGGTGGGGCGCTATACTCTCCCTCTCTCTCACTAGACATGCGGATTTGGCCTGTTCGCTCGAATTAAAACTTCCTGTTCTTTTCTCTAACTCGTATGCTCATTTAACACGTGCGCCTCAAAAACGACATTCATCGCCCATTGTTCTACATGCTCACTGCTTCGCTTCTCACATTGGCCTTTTGTTTACCGTCGATTTATGAATTTTATCATGTTATTACTCGGCGACACAACCACACCAACACTCGCCCACTCAATCTCTCAGTAACTTAACCGCTCGCCGAACCCCTGCCTAATTTTATGCTCACTAGACGAAATCCACATTCAGACTCCCATCATTTATAAAGTTCTCAGTCCTCCAGATTTATCTCCTCATTTCCTTCTGCTTACACACGTTCTCGCCATCTTTACTTTTTTCAATATCTTCTCCAAGGCACTTCGGAAACAATAATGGAAAACAACATTTTTATTAGCGTTGAGAAGGTGACCGTTCGTAGAATGTTAAATGTGACAGATTGTCATACCAGTAATTAAAAAGAAATGCATTATAGAACTCAATTCGCTACTTAAAGATGTAGCCATAAGTTTTTTTAAGGGTTCATTGTCCTGGCGTGGCCGTGAATGATGTACAAAACGTGTATAAACGAATACACAACGTGTATAAAAGAATCGTACATTAAAAATGCCAAGTATAAGAAATCCAGTTGAATTAAATTATACATTGTAGAGTCTGCTTAATAAGCGGCGAGTTATTGGTTCTCGGAGGCCAAGAGCTTACAGAGCGCCGCTTTGCAGGTCTGGACGCCGCCGCGCCTCTCTTCGGCACCACCTCTGAGAAGAACCGCCTGGACCCCTCCGACGCCAAGGTAGTGCAGGGCATCCACACCAACGGCGGCCTCCTCGGCTGGGATGACCCATTGGGTCACGTGGATTTCTTCCCCAATGGTGGGTCCAGCCAGTCTGGATGCATCCTCGATGTTACAGGTACGTCAGTCGATAGAGCAGGGTATCGAAGAAGGAAACATTGTGGACATGTTATATTGATCCGAAATTATTTTCTAATAGATGACGATAACATGTATATTTTGTTTCGTGTGTTTTGTTTGTGTTTTGTGTTCAGTGTTGTGTTCCCGTCTGCACGTTGGATGCACATCCTGACGCCTGTTCTTTTATTCAAACTTCAAAGCTTTCGTTTTGTTCTCTGACATCCGTGCGCCCACAAGAGGAAGATATCAGCACGAAGGTCACTATTTAAAGGATCGTAAACCTTAAGAAAAAACTTATATAAATTAAGTTTTCATGGAGTGCACACGTTGCTAATTAATTGCGGCTGATCTTGTGTTTTTACGATAGATACTCTCTATTTAAAATACAATCAAATGAGTTTTTATATTATGTTTCAGTAGACGATTTTTAACCATTTCAAAAATGATTAGTCATTCATCTCGTACATTAGCACACTTTCTCTGCTCAGCAAATATTTTCACTGTAGTATTACTATGTAACCTATCATATTTTCAGGTGCCTGCAGCCATAACAGAGCACCTCCTTTCTACGCGGAGTCTATAATAAACAACGAGTTTGTTGGCACCCTCTGCCACACGTACAAAGCATACAAGAAGGGCAATTGCGACCACTACCCCCAGGCTGTCATGGGCGAATGGACTCCAGCAGAGTAAGAGTTTGTTTATAAAGACATTTCGTTTATCATTTCTAGCTGTATACTTCGAACCAGCTTAAATGTCTGTAGAAGAAAATAACAGAAATATCTCATTAATAATTTATGAGATATTTCTGATATTTGTCTTCTTATATTTCTTTTAGGTATCTTAAAATATTTAGAAAATCTACCCCTATGAACTTGGCTCGAGCTATGCATAGTGATAAATTACCGTGAAGGGAAATAAAAGTTTCTTCAAGCCATAAAATTTCCTACAAAATGAATTTTAAATTGTTACAAATAGTTGCCCAAACTTTTTCAGCTGCTCCTGGCAGCAATGGTGGTAGCAAAGATAATCGTATCAATCATGATAGGAAGCAGGACGGGGCAGGTAACTCAGAATGACGTAGGGTGGGGTAGGGGACAGAGGGAGAAGGTGGTGATGGGCAAGTGGGAGAAGGAAGATAGAGTAGGTGGGAATACACTGGCAGCCCGCGGTGCCATTTGTTGTGGCTCGCGAAATGTTTTTAGTGAAAATTTAAAATCCCTTGCATCCGTATGGAGCGAGAACGTAGCGTGCGTAGCGCTTGCGCCCTTTCGGAGTCAAAGCCCCCTTAATGTAAAAATAGGTTCAAGTTTAGATTTAAGACTTTTTTCTAGTAAATTCAGAAATTCAAAATCATCCCAATGTGTTTCACTGCGTTGTGCCCGCTATAGGCTGATATCACGTATGGTTGCATTCCCCCCTGCCCTGTTTCAGAGCAGCCGGGCAAAGTGTTGAGATCAACAATACGGGAAAAATCAGATGTGGATCACCCGAGTAATGAAAATATGGCCCGCAACCATATTACAGATTTTAATTGTGATTCTTGAGGCCTTGAATTCGACATCCCTGCTATAGTTGAACTCATTGCCTTTTATCTAGTACATGATTGTACTCGGGTAACGCAGGGTACTTCAGCAAATTTAATATAAAACACAGTGTGTATTAGAAAGACACACAACCACAACTCAACTCCTCTGCACTCAAAATCTCAAACTCTCCCTCTCTCAATCTCTCTCTCTACTCAAAATCAACTACCTCTGCACTCATAGCAGTGTGCAGCGTCGCGGTTGTATATGTCACACTTCAATTGTTCCTCATTTCATAAAACATATTAAGTTATTATGCATCAACGAACTACTAGTGCTAACACATGTACTGCAACAAACTTAAATTTATAAATAAAACAAATAAAAGTAAAGCTACTAAAGAGAATATTCAATCACCGATCTTACAGTTACACTATTTCATTACTTCTTCATAATAAAATTTAATTTATTTTCAAGTAACGACCATGCCGTTCATTCGTAAATTACATCTTGCTCACTTAAAAAACTCTTTTCCTTCATTTAAAAAATATTCCTCATAATATATTTCCTTAATACATTTTATTTGCTTCACATTGTAATTTAGCTTTCTTTTTTTTTCAGAACTGTCGGAAATTATTATTTGAAGACGAATTCGAAGAAACCTTACGGCCTTGGAGCGTAGAAAAATGTTGATCTGTTTGGCTCTTTTGAGCAGTGTGATTGGCGAAAACTGGTTAAATACTCTTCAAATGATATGAAGATAATTTTGCTTGAAATTACGGCCTGTTTAATTGACAAAATTTAACATCAGTTTTATATTCCCGAGAAAACAGTTCCCAACAGAATGTAACATACTATTTGAATAGTATGGTATAAAAATTAGTATTTGAATGTTTCTTGGATATGACATCTATTTTTGAAAGAAATTAATGTACTTGATGCTCGCATATCTGGCAGTAAGATAATTGTATTGCAAGTGGATTAAATTGTACAAATTTATACATTAATATTACGAAAGTTAATGATAGAAATATTAATAACTATTAATGTAAATAAAGTTATTTTTGCAATTACATAGTCTGTTGCCTTGAGGATTGCTTTTGACCGTGGATGGACCGTAAAGGAAAGTCCATGCCCAGTCCGTGCTTGTGAGTCTGACCCTTACAAACCTGGCCTAGTCCAAGCCTAAATGTATATCTACAAGCCAAAGTGGGCTTTCTAGGCGAATGCTTGGGTTTATGGACGACTACTTGTCTTTATTATTGCTCCATTTGTAAAGGAAAATTTTCTAACATCTGTTTTCTGTGTCCTGAACTGAATAGTGCTTGTGATCCTTTCTACTAAAGTGCGTAGGTCTACCGAGTCCGCTGTACCTAGTCCTTTCAAGCTGGATAACCGACATATGCTATGTATCCGGCACAGAGCCATGCTTTAACCCTTCCGATTTCTAGTGACTCCCATTCTACTCGTATTTTCTTCCTAATTTATAATATCTTCTCTCTATTTTATAAAGATTTTCCTTTTACGAATTTCTAAATATGCCCTAACAAACCGCCCCACATTCTATTAACGTACGAAGAAGAAATAAATAAGACTAGCGTACCCGTGCGAGAACTCTCGCATGTTAAATCCCACCCTTTCCCTATCCATTTGCCTATCCGTTCCATAAAGGAGAGGAACTACTAATGTACTTACAGAATATCAAACAAAATAACAATGCAATTGATGTTTGAAACAAATTTTCAATTAAAGTTTATTCCACATTATAGAGAGATGTTCTTGGAACAATTCATTCTTCTTTAAAAACATTTGAAGAAATTTTTCAATCTTCCTTGAGAGTTAGCTTTTCGCTTTCCTTGATAGTCAAATAATAGAAAAGTTTTTTACTCTTGAGAAAGCCAAGTAACGTAGTGCAAAAATACCGGATCGGGCAAGAACAGACCTACTCATTGCAATATTATTTAACTGTCCTTGATTTGTTATGAAGAACCGAGTGGGTTTTGGAGAGTCAGGGGGCCAGCTTGCTGGGGTGAGAAAATTGAAAAAATTATTTGTTTACTAAAAAGTATTGAATTATTTTCTGCGTCCTTACGTACCTCAACAAAAACAATTCCAAGCCAAAAATAATCAAACTAAAGTTTTCACCTTTGAGTACTAAATACCATTTGTTAGGATTAGAAACAATTTAGTAGGCATTAGTAAGCCCACTTCGGTTCATGGGAATGTTGCTCAAACTATGTTTGCATTTTTAATATCTTAACGAACCGACACCTTGAGTTTAATATCAAACGGTGTTTTATCTACAATATGAGTTTGCAGTTGGGCGTTAGTGTACATACTTCCAGATATCTCCAACATTTAAATCATGCGTTTGGACTGCGATCGTTGGCAGGTGTCGGGTGACTTGCACTATTCTTTCTATAATTTTAAATTTTGTTGTTTTTTAATTGATTCACTTAGTATTGTAGGCTAGCGCATTTTGATTTTTGTTTTTCATTTATTTCAAGCTATTTTACTTTAGCTATTTTAAAAAGTTTGTTCTTTGTGTTGTGCCACAGCACAAGTTTTCCCCCACTACCTCTGCGTATATATACCCATGCGAGAACTCTCGCATGTCAGAACGTACGCTCATCCCTATCCTTCTATTTTCATTCTAAGAGGGAAAGTAGTTAACGAAACGTGTTTATTTGTATCTATACTACTTACTACTATCTATACTACTATACTTTTATTTGTATCTATAAAGGTAACTTTCAATGTACTAACACAATTACAAATAAAAATAAAAAACAATGCAATTAATGTGTAAAAGAAATTATCAATAAATATTTATTCAATATCATGGAGAATTTGCTTGGAACAATTCCCAACATCACTTACTTAAAGACATTTGAAGTAATTATTCAATATTCTTTGTCAATTAGGTTTTAGTTTTTCGTGATAGTCACAAAAATATTAGCTTTTTACTTTTGAGAAAGCTACGTGTCTGAACGCGTTGACTTGAAAATTTCATCGAATGATAACGAAAATATTGGTTCAGGTAAAACACAAACACAGTCTTCACTCTTTACTGAACACCCTTTCATCCTTCCTGACCACTCTTCCCTCCACAATTAAGTACACAGCACTTATAGACCACGTAAAAATGTTAAATGAATAGTTTCACTACACGCATAAGAAACAATCTTCATAGGTATAGGTATCAAGCAACTATAATAATACTTCTAGTTGTTGCTGGAGAGCGAATATAAAATTAATGATTATGCAAATAAACCTCGTCAGACTGCACAAACTACGGTGTTAACAGAAAGCGTAAATAAAGATTGTCGAATCTAAGCCTTCTAAGCGTGTCGCCACAAAAAGTGGCACCAGTAGGAAGGGCTGAAATACTGAGGTGGCCTTGATAGTATTAAAGCGTGAAAATAAAATAATGGATCGGAGAATGTCTCATCTTGTAGATTATGTGGTGAAACACGTTTCTTTGAGGCCTTTGGCCTCAAAATTTTACTTTGCTTTGTTTATGAGTTATTTGCCGATATAGGTTTACATGTGATGCGGGTTGCATTTTACATGAATATTTCGATGCGTTTTTTTAAAGAAATCATCCATATTTTTAAAGTCAAAGTGGAATTCGTCAAGTCTCCGTGAAATTCTCTTTCGTTGGAGCCCTCATTTATAAAGATTGGTTGCGTGTGAGAGCCAGAACCCAAAGGTATACTACTGAAATAATACAGGAGACGATAATTATCTTGCTTTCAGTTCTCCTTCTGATTATCCGCATCGTAAAATGCGAAGACTTCCATACTTTCCCTACGACCAAATGTTCATGATTTTCCCAACCCAATTTGCAATTAAAACTAGTGGTGCTACAGAATGGCACAGACTTTCCCGTATTAATTTTCTATTTTCCTGGGTCTTCGCTAGCTATTCGGAATTGCCATATACTCTATCTTGCCAGCTACCATCTATCATCGCCAAAAGTACATTTTTTTGTCATTTTCTTAATTTTTCGGTTTCCTATTGGTAGAACGGAAACATTAATTTTAGAATATTAAAGAACACAAAAACCTAGCCGTAAATGGCAATTTTCTTTTAAAAATTATGTGCCGTTTAAGAGAAAATGGAGTTTTAGCACTACTAAAAATGCGAAATTTGAAGCTCATTTTCACAGAAAATTTTTGAGTTTTCAAAATACTTTATTTGAAGTTATTTGAGGCACTTACACTCACAAATATAATCATCTTTACAAATTGCGGATAATGTGCATATTAAAGATGTGAGAGATCTTTCAAAAAATTTTCATTTATATAATTTTTGAAAAAAAAACAAAAAAACTCAAAATAAACTTCACGCTATACTAATGAGTGTAATTAGCACTATCCGTTACAAAAGTTTCAAGAAAAAAATTGCAGCCATATACGAGAAAATGACGTTTGAGCATTTCTGAAAATGCCGAAATTTGAGCTACTTTTCACAGAAAACGGTAGTGTTTTCGAGAAACTTTACTTGACATAATTTAAAGCATATATACTCGTAAATATAATAATGTAAAAAAATCGCCGATAATGTAAATATTAACGACGTGAGAGACAAGTAAAAACATTTACATTTTTGTAATTTTTGAAAAAACCAACCGATAGACCAAAATGGCTTTTATGTCATTGATAGAGTACATTTACCACTATCCCTACCAAAAGTTAAAGAAAAAATTTGGAGCCGTTTTTGAGAAAATTTTGTTTTTGTAATTTTTTAAAATTGCGCATATTGCACGCAATATTGCACGAAAACTACCAAAATTGTGAAAAACATTTACATGACCTTTATTAAAGAACTCAATATGCAGAACAAATTTTATTTGAAGAAAAAATCTCTATCTTCAATTTTGTAGTTGGAGAAAGACGCCGAAAAAAATTCAAACTTTCACAATTTTCGAAAATTCAGAGCTGTACGTGAAAATCGGACCTATGCCATGTTAAAAAGTGTGTTTTCCTCTATTCATACAAGAAATTTAAAGAAAAAATTTGGAGCCGTTTTTGAGAAAATGTTGAAAATCCCCGGGGAGCTTCATATAAAGTACCCCCAAATTTTAAAGAATCTTTTTCAAAATCACAAAGCTTCGACTAGAATTAGATCGACTGGGGAATATCAATTTTGAAGAAAATCGACCGAACGGTTTAGGCGCTAGCGTTGACCACAGACGGACAGACGGACGGAATGCCGTCAATCGATTTTTAAGTATAAAGAAGCAACAAATCATGGATTTTGACCACACCACGAGATAGAGGATTTTTTTTCTTAATTTAGCAACTGGTTTTATCCACTTATTCGTTTTCACGGCCCGGCAATTAATTTTTTTCCGCCGAAAATTGGCCATTTTTTCGCGCAGCTTTACATAACTTTCCCTATACTACGTATATCACTCCGTGTATACGTACGTATACGGGAAAGTAAAAATTATTCCCAGATATTTACAAGACAGAACTCTTAAAATAAGAACCCCTTTCGGAAAATAAGTATCGTTTTGGAAAATAACTCACAAAAACATTTTAGAACAAAATTTACTTTTACTTGGAAGAACATTTTTTAAACTATTTTTGTTTTCCTTTATACGTACGTATATACGGCGCATATACATAGTATAAGGAAAATTATGTAATGCTGCGCGAAAAAACCGTGGATTTTCGGCAGAAAAATGTATTGCCGGGCCCTGATAGCAAAAAAGTGGATAAATCCAGTTGCTAAGTTAAGAAAAAAATCCCCTAACACGTGAATCTATGAATTGAAATCCCCACATAGAATCTCTGTTTTGTGGGTCCTTGATACCGAAAAACGAATTGAAAGCACAACGTCTGTCCGTCCGTCTGTCTGTGTGTGAACAACGCTAGCGGCTAAACCGTTCAGCCGATTTTCTCCAAAATTGATATTCTCCGATCGATCTGACTGATCTCGTGGCCTTTTGAATTTCAAACCGATATTTCAATTTTAGGGGTACTTCACATGAAGCCCCAGGGACATTTTCAAAATGTTAAAAAAAATGGCGCCAACAATTTTGAATAAATTTTGTTGTTGGATAATCTGAAGGTCATTTAAAAGAGTGGCGTAGGTCTCCTGCTAGTTGAAAACTCTGATTTTTCGAAAACTGAAAAAATTCAAAACATTTTTGGCGTCTTCCTACAACTACAATTATGAAGATACAATTTTTTATCTTAATGAAATGATGTTCTTAAAAACAGATCTTCAAATAAGATCAAGTTCAATTTTTCAAAAACATGAGTAGTTTTTGCGAAATTTTGTGTCAAACATAGACAGTTTTTTTATTTTCTTTAAACCATTTTTTCTTCATAAGTTTTTTTATTGAATTGGAGCACTAGATAGCATAAATTAAAAAAAATTAAAAGTGTTCGGCCTCTTCCTACAACTACAATTGTAAAGATACAATTGTTTTTCTTAATGAAGTATGCTCATCAAAAACAGATCTACAAATAAGGTCATGTTGAATTTTTCCACAATATGCGCATTTATGGAGTAATTCGGCGTCAAAATTAGTTGTCGGCTCGTCTGTGAGAACTTTAACGTAAGAGAATTTTAAAACAGTGCTAAAAAGTTGTTTGGTAATCTATTTTAGGATCGTGAAATGTAGGAAATAAATAACGAAAATTCAATATTTTAAATACATAAAATTTTGTTAAATATAAAATAACAGGGTCTCTCTTAGCTCAAATATAAAGAATGTTATTCGTAATATTTAGGACGCCTATAAAGTAAATAGAATTCGACAACATTAATATATCAAACAAAAATAATACTTTATAATATATAATTATAATTATTGATATATTATTTATTTTAAGAAATCTTCAAAGTTTTATTGAAATTTGCGTAACAATGCGGTAATGGATATTTAAAAAGCACTTTGTTGGTGAACTAAGAGATAGTGGCAGTGATAAGCTGTAGTAAATAAAACATTTGTATCTTGTGTTTACAAATTAGACATTTAGAAATTACTCGAAACATATTTGATAATCACTATTTTTGTCCGTGTTGCGAGATATAGATCACACATATATTGACTGGACGAAAGGTCACTTATCTACGCATATCTTAGCATTTCATCAGAGCATCATGAAACTGAATGTATGTAAATTACTATGTAATTAAATGTTACGAAATTGCATCTTACATTTAGGTAGCTCATATAAAAGATTATGCACAGAAATAATTTCAATTTACATTGACTAGGTTAATTTTGGATTTATTTTATAAACATATTTTAAATAAAATAGTTGAATTGCCAATAAATGTGTCTAGAAGTCTTGTACGCAATACACTAGTTTAAGCTGTCGTAAGTTTCCTTTGAAAAAATTGACATTTTTTCAC
Source organism: Acheta domesticus (assembly GCA_031308135.1). Lineage (NCBI taxonomy): Eukaryota > Metazoa > Arthropoda > Insecta > Orthoptera > Gryllidae > Acheta > Acheta domesticus. The sequence goes on along the minus strand of JAHLJT010009419.1, from coordinate 192,806,039 downwards.
GAAGATTAGTAAACAGTATGGTAATGTTTATAATTCCGTTTATTAATTAATATATTTAACGTCAAAAACAAACGTTTTGTGAGTTTAAGTGCTTAAAACGACTTCTAATGAAGTTTTTCAAAAACTCCAAAGTTTTCTGTGAAAAAGAGCTTCAAATTGCAAATTTACATTTTCCTAAAAACCGCTCCACTTTTTTGTAAGAAAATTGACATTTCGGATGAGATTTTACTTTTCTTTAATATTCTTAAAATAATATTTCTGTTCTACTATTACGCGACCAGCAAATTAAGAAAATGTCAAAAAATGTACTTTGGGCGGCAATAGATGGTTGCTGGCAAGAAAGCATGGCAAGTCCGAATAGCTAGCCGAGACCAAAGGAAACAGAAAACTAATACGGGAAAGTCTGTGCTATTCTGCAGCACCACTAGTTCCTACATCGTTGCCATCATTGTTCAAATATTTGTCATAACGAGAAACAAAATCTTTCTAGACTCTCTTACCGGCAAAACTATGCTCTCTTACCGGCACTAGCTTGTCAGATTTGTCGAATTCAGTCGGCTGTCTGGAAAATTATAGTGGCCGGCTGCTCTGATCGGTAGTTTTCCGTGGTTTCTCCGACCAACACTAGGCGAAGGCCGGAGCAATACCCTAAAAAGTAGGCTACGACCGCGCGCGATTTTTCCTTCCTCTTCCTTGTCCTGTCCCCACCCTTTACTTATACTTACACTAACAAGCAATACACTACCATACATGCCTGGATATCGGTCGGGAGCTTAGAGCTTGTCCAGGCTGTGGCAGTGCCCCGCTGGTTGGAGATACCTGTTTGTCTGTCTGTTTCTTTGTTGTTGTTTTTCATTATTCAACGCATCAACTACTAGATAATTAGCAACCACCATTCGATTTAACGTTATGGTATGAGGATGAAACGATATGGTGAACGAATTTTTATTCAGACTTTTTCGAATATAATTTCTAATACACGGGTTAAGAGTGAAATAGTTAACAGTTAAAGAAAACATTTTTTTTTAAAGTTAACAAAAAGTTAAAGGTTCAAGAAAAGAGAAAAAAAGAGTTAATAGCTAAAGAAAAAGTTTCAAAGTTAAGAAAGAAAAAAAGAAAAGAAAAGAAAAAGGAGGCATTTAATTTGGATCTGCAGTGTTCTGCTCCGTGAGGGACGAGTGCCTGTGCTGCTCCGGGGGTGAAAGGACTCGGAGAATAACCAGTTCTTAGCCGAAGTCACCGAAGTCCAAATAGAATAATCAAAAGCGAGCACTTGACGTAGGCAGAATTATAATATCAGCTCTAAATACTTTAAAGCTCACTCGCAAAACCAGACTGTCTGCCACCCACGACTCCTTTTTTTTATTTATTTATTTATTGTCGCATCAACTACATGGTCATTAGCGACAGGTATAAGGTTACAATTGTTTACATTGTAATACAATGATACACAGTTTGTTGTATATACAGTTTAGATTCCAGAAAATTCAATGAGGATGCAACACAAAATTATACAATAGAAAATATACCACGAAAACAAAAATGCAATACAAAATACATAAATGCAATAGTGATTACAGAAGGTGCAGTGAAAAGGGTTTTCATTCTTTGTTGTGTTATTGGTTTCTTTTTGTTTCATTGTACTTCCCATAATAGACTTTTCCTGGGTTGGAATTCCTTGAGATTTGGTGCATTTAATACTTTTAATACACATACTCTTATTTGGATTCTTAACATATTTATTTGGTAAATAGACTTGTTCACTCGGCAGACAATGTATTGCATCACCAAGATATAAAACATATTATGTTGAACAGTTTGCAAACTTCAATATGTACATATATTTAAATATTGTTACGCTAAACACGTATACATAAGTTTACACCCATATTTGCATATATATTGATTGCTCCTTGTTGTATACACTATTCCATTTATATTTCATCAGAAAGTTTGGTATATTTGCAAAATTCTATAATTTTTTTTTGGTATGTAGGGGAGTCAAGGATTGAATCGAAGTTCGTTCCTTGCAGATATTTTTGTCTTTCTTGTGAGAATTGGGGGCATTCGACAATTAGGTGTTGTATGGTGTTTGGGATGCTGCAGATAGGGCAGATGGGAGGAGTATTCTTAGTTAACAGATGAAGGTGGCTTAGTTTACAGTGGCCTGTTCTTATTCTTGAGATGATGACTTGCTCTCTCCTGCTTAATTTGCTGTTGAGTTTAAGGTTGTTGACATGCTCGATTTTCTTATGAAGGATACTGGCTTTTTGATCTCTCCATATTTTGTCCCATTTTTCAAAAGATATTTTGTTAATATATGTCCTTAAATCGTCAATTGTGTTGGATATGGTCAATACACTGTTTGAGTCTCCAACTGCCCTATCATTGTCGGGGCATATACTGTTGTCATCTATTGTTTCTTCTGTTTGGATCGTTTCTATTGTGATGGATTTCCCTGATTTGGTGATGTTGTAGTATAATTCTTGTATGTTAATAGCCATTTCAGTTTTGAGATTTCTTTTAGATATAGTGTGTATGATACCGGGAGATTTTATGTAAATTATAAATTGGCTGCGGTTTGTTTGGTTAGCCAATTTGAATGCTAACATTAGTGAGCACATATCTGCAGTGATCTTACTGCAGAAAGAGTGAAGTTGATGTTTAATTTTGGTTTCCTGCGTAGAGATAACTGAATAGGTTTCGTTTTCATTTTTTATTCCGTAGGCATATATACGGAGAGGGTTGTAATATCCACTGGTGGGTTCAGCAGGTTGTAGATTCCGGGCTTTTGTTGTTTGGTTTGGTTCCTCGGCAGAAGGTGAAGCTGATTTGGTTAGTATTTCTGGTATTGTCCACGGAGGAATATTGTGTATTCTTGTCTTTTCTGTTGGTGTTATCTGGAAGCCTATTTCTTGCATAAGTGTTTTAATTTTTGCATATAGGGGAATGTATCTTGACTTTTCATTGTATTCAGCTTGAATCACTGGATAAACATCGTGAAGTATTATTGGGTTGATTGAAGCAGCAGCATTGATGGCATATTTCAACATTAATGTATTTCTGCGATGTGCTAGATTTGGTTCGTTGGATTCAATTAGGATGCTTCCGATGGGGCTTGTGCGGTAGCAACCGGTACTGATTCTAAGGCCTTGGTTGTGTATAACTTCTAGTTTCTTGAGGTCGTTCCATCGGGCAGAATCATAAATTACAGATCCATAATCTATTTTAGCTCTTACTGTGGTTTTATACGTTAGTAATAACAGATTTTTATCTGCGCCCCAGTTGTTGTGTGAAAGGCATTTTAGTATGTTGAGCCTTTTTTTACATTCGTCTGACAAGATCTGTATGTGACTTTTCCACGACATTTTTGCGTCAAAATGCATTCCCAATATTTTTGTTCTCTCTACGTACTTCAGATTGTGATCGCCGAGCCTAAGTGTAGGCAGATTCTCTTCATTGTGCTTGGCGAATAGTATGCATTTTGTTTTTTGGGCCGAGAATTTGAATCCTGTTCTTTGGGTCCATTCATGGAGTCTGTTTAAGGAAGCTTGCATGATTTGTTGGCTTGAGGAGATAGATTTGCCTTTGCAGAAGACGGTGATGTCATCTGCATATTTTCTTGTAAACACAGGAGCTTCGATATTTGCGTCTACATCGTTAATTGCAAGAAGAAAGAGTGTGACGCTCAATACGGATCCTTGGGGTACTCCGTTTTCTATCTTCATTTCTTCAGAGAGGCAGCCGTTGATTCTCACTTGTATAGTCCTGTCTTTCATAAGACTTTTGATAAATTGAAACATATGTCCTCCGATTCCAATCTGCTGTAATTTTCTTAGAATTCCGTGAATCCATACCATGTCGTAAGCTTTTTCAATGTCTAAGTTGATGGCTAGAACATGTTGGTTGTTTGAGAATGCTTCTTGTATATGCGTGTGTATGCTTATCAGGTGAGCTAAGGTTGAGTGGTTTGATCTGAAGCCAAATTGGTTATTGGATACAATTTTTTGAAAGTCGAGAAACCACCTGAGTCGTGAGTTAATTATTTTTTCAAAAATTTTGCACATGTTGCACGTTAATGCGATAGGTCTGTAATTTTCACTTTTTGATCTGTCCTTGCCAGGTTTGGGTATTGGAACTACTATTGCAGTTTTCCATACTTTAGGAAATATGTTCTTAGTCCAGATTAAGTTATATATTTTCAGAAGGGTTTCAATTCCCTCTGTGGGTAATTGTTTAATGAGTATATTGGGGATTCCATCGGAGCCTGGCGATGAATTTTTGGTACTGTCAATAGTTGAGGTGAGTTCCTTTAGGGAGATGGGGTTGTTTAAATGATATTGAGAACCGGTGTCTTGATTGCTGTTAAATGTAATCTCTTCTTTTTCTTCTTCTGCTTTATACTGAAGAAAATCAGCAGTATAATTTTGAGAGCTGGAATTTTTTGTAAATTTATCGGCCAATATGTTTGCGATGCAGTAAGGCTCTGTAATCATTTTGTTGTCATTCTGTAGGAATGGAATTGAATTGTACAATTTGCTTCCTTTTATGGCATTAATCTTATTCCAGGAGTCTTTGATGTTGTTTGATGCTGAAATAGATGATACAAAGACAGTCCAAGATTTAGCATTGCTTTCTTTAATGATCCTTCTTGCCTTCGCTCTCATTTTTTTGTACTCAATCTTGTTTTCTAAGGTGTTGTGTTTTTTGTACTTGTTAAAAGCTCTTTTGGATCTTTTTATTGCGTCACCGCATTCGTCGTTCCACCAGGGAACTGATCTTGTCTTATTCGTAGGCCTGGTGTATTTAATGGATTCATATGTAGCTATTGTTATAACATTTGAGAAGGTCTGAATGATACGGTCGATATCGTCGTTTTCTTCAAATATATCTTGCTGATTTAAGAGCTTGCTGATACATTTTTTGTATTGTTCCCAATTTGCTTTGTCGTAATTCCATTTGAGAGATCGTGCAAAGCTGTCAGGAATACTGTGGGGACAGTCCACATACAGGAGTATTGGGAAGTGATCACTGTCGTGTAGCTGTTCGAGAACACCCCAGTTGCATTTTGGGGCAATTCCAATGGAACATAAGGTAAGGTCTATTGCACTAAGACGTCCGTTGCTCGTGTTAAAATGAGTGGGTTGTCCGTTGTTCAAGATAATTAGGTCCTCTTCATCAATAATATTTTCCATCTGGCGTCCTCTTGTGTCGGATTTGTTTGATCCCCATATTGTGTTATGGCTGTTGAAGTCGCCAAGTAAGATAAAAGGTTTTGGAAGTTGTTTAATCAAATCTTTAATTTCATTAGCATCGAGATTGGCTATTGGGAAGGTAAATGTTACATACACTGATTGTCGCTGGGGCTTGGATTTTAATAGCTACAGCTTCAATCTCTGTTTGTATGTCAATTTGTTCTGCAGGCAAGTATTCTTTTGCAAAAATGGCAACACCACCGCTAGCTATATTGGAGTAGTGACGGTTTTTATTGTAGCATTTGAAACCTTTTAATTTACCTTTGCTGTTTGCCTTGAAGTTAGTTTCCTGAATGCAGATTATTTCGGGCTTGTGATTTTGGCATAGTAATTGTAGCCTTTCATATCTTGTGTAGAAACCATTTGCATTCCATTGTAGAATGTTCATTTCAGCTTTGAGAAGGGTTAGGTTCAGATATTTCTGTTGTGGTGGCTACATTTTGTAGTAGCCACCACAACATTCTCTTCATTATCTTGTTGGTAAGTCTTTTTGGATTCTTGCTGACAAATATTGGCCGAGTCAAATTTGTTGTATAATGGTTGTGGATACTCAGGTCAACAATGGTGTCCAGTGGTATTCCTTAGAAGTATCTTCGTTTGTTTGAATTTTATTTAATAATTGCAGGTTGATGCTTATCATGAGGTTTGTATTAAAAAGAATTCAGTGTCAGATTGTTTCCATGCTAGATTCTGAGTCGGATGTATCTGATTCTGGTATGTGTTTTAACAGCTTTTTCTTTAGTCTGGTAACTCTGCCTTTGATAACTCTGTCATTTAGTACAGAATGGATGTCGTTGAGCATTTTTATGACGGCTGGGATGTCATTGGAATAATCTTTGACAATGGTAAGAGGGTCAGCAGAGCCCAAAGCATTTTCTAGTAGTAGATGGAGTTGATTTTCTGACAGTGGAAAAGAGTTTTTGTTCTTTTCGAACAGAGCTTTAGTTGGACTGAGCATGTCCTCAAGAGAAGTAGCAGGGTTACTGTCTTGTTCCGTTTCATCTTGTTTTGCAGAATTCTTTTTCTGTTTCTTTTTTTTTGTCTTTTTCACATTGTTGTCTTCATTGTGGCTGTCATTAGCATTGTTGTTTGTTTCAGAGGGGGAGGAGGATTCATTTGGGAGGCTTCTCTTAAGAAGGGGGGGAAATTTATAGGGTCGCTGGTTGGGGAGGCAATGGGTGAGTCAACTGTGATAGGTTGTACTTCAATGTGATTTGTGGGGTTTGAAGATATATTTGTACTTGTAGAATCCAGAAGGCAATTCTCTTTGTGGTGATTTTGGGGGCAGTTACTAGCAGTATGGCCTTCCATTTTGCAATTGAAACAGGTGATGTTTTCAGCAGAGAAAAAGATTCTATATGGAGTACCTTCATATACAATCACTGATGACTGAGGGAGTTTGTGAAGTTCTTCAGGTTGGATAAAAGTTTGCCTTCTGAAGCTCATAATGTGACTGAGATTGGGGTCAGACAGGCCAGCTCTGATGAAAGATATACTGGAGGCAGTTTTAATGTCATGGTTCTTAAGAATATTTGTGATTTCCTCGTTTGGAATGAATGGGTATACATTTGATATTATGATTCTTTTGAGTTTGTTAATTAGGGGTCTCACATTAACAGTTGTATTTTTAATGATCAGAGTAGGGTATTTGTTTGTTATAAAATCAGCATTGGTCTTGGAATTCAGAAACACACATATTCTATTATTGGATATTCTTGATATAAAAGTAATAGCACTGGGGGGAACAATTGCGGTTAGTTTACTTATATAGTCTTTGACAGTTAGATTTTCGCATGCGTCCAGTAGTATAGATTGTTCTTTTGATGGAAAACTCACAGTATTGGCGGCTCCGGCGTACGACTTCGTGGGTTGCTCCTGGAGGTTAGGTGACGGATTCATCTTGAGGTTGGATGGTACAGCTTTATTCATGTAGAGGCGTCGAGCCAGCCGGCAGGCCGGCCAGAAAAACACTGTACACTGCTTTCAACACTGATAGCACTTTAAATAACACTGTAAGGTAATGTTAATACTGAAATGTTTTGATTCGGAGATGTGGTATATCGATAAGCTGATAGAGCGCAGCAGTAGTTGTTGCCTCGACCGCTGTCGAACTACGAATCCATGACTCCTTATTTTCGGGCAACTAGCATATATACGCCACGGGCTCGCGTTCCAGGCCAGAGAGTATGTTAAGTTCCAGGCTGCTTCACTTGCCCTGGCGAGCCGTGACACCGCGCACAGTTCAGCAGCGCTCGCCCCAACTTTCAAGGCTCCTTACATCCCTAACATAAATAATTAATTTTGTTCGTTACGTTTCGTTTTGAATTTATCCGGTATGTATGAAAATCTTTCCGCAACTAATATCCGAATTGTGATGTTACTTATTGTATGCATTTAATACCTTTCGCCATTACATTGTGAATTTATCCGTTACGAAAACTTTCCGTCAAATCTGCTAATCAGTGGTTTGAATATTTATTTAGAATAATATTTTATTCGAGTCTGTCATATTTTTATTATGTTTATATAAATTTGAATGTATTTTTTAACTCTCGAGCTCTCGCGCTTGTGCACATATGATACCACTAACTTCCCTGTGGGTCATTCCACGCAAACTCGGACGAATTTGAAGGAAAATTGACCTCGATGTCTGATATCCTTCTGATTATTTTTTTACAGGTTCATGAAAACAAACTATACAACACGTGTTTTTTAGTTTTGCTCAAATATTTATATTTTCGTCATTTTATTTTTTTAAATTTTCCGTAATTTCATACGCACTGACGTGCATAATATTTTATATCTCAAAATCGTTTTAAAATTTCGGTTTTGAGTTCCTCTTAAATCAAAGCTTATATCTATAACTTTCATGAAATTTATCTTATTGTTTATAAAATTTTATTTTTAATGTTAATTTTTTGTTTATAAATGTTTATTTATAAAATTATTAATTTTACCACGAATTAAAAATCTGAAAAAAAACGAAAAGAAAGTTCATACTTTCTTCTAAAGGACTGCGAAGTTTCAAAATGGCTTCTGTTAAAATAAATTTTTGAGAATTTTTAAAATCTTTCCTCGTTCACAGCGTCGCAAGAACCTCATGCGCCCGTCGTTGTATGTGCCGCTATCGAATGAAACGCTGGGGGGAACAAGCTTCACAAGCTTCACACGTAGCCATTTTGCTGCAGTTCTATGACTTTTAAGTGAATTCTTTCTTCTTCATGATCTTCACTGGTGAAGAAGAAATTCACTATGTTTTGTATGTTTTTGTACCACTCATAGAGCTTCTTGGGAGTCGTAATCGGATCATGATGTACTTGAATAGTTCAACGTGAATCCACTGCCGATACGTCACTCTGTCAATCATTCTCTCTTCAAACTTTTCCTGCAACATTTTAAGTCGTTCTATTCCAGGACATTTGTCACACTTTTTAAAGTAACAGTCAGCTCTTGGAGTGTCAAAAATAACGTTTGTTAGGTAGTATCGACAATCCTTCAATGCTCCAGCATCATATGTTAACTTTGCGAAACCTCCTCCGTCAAACATTAACTTTACTCGTACGTTTTCGTGATATACACAAACACATACTGTATGTGTACCGTTAGCTCCTGGTAAAATGCAGTGTTTCAGTCTTAATTCAGCGAACTTTGAAAATCTGATCTTTAGGTGCGGAGACTTTTCTTTAAAATGTCAGTAGGTTTCTTTCATGTTGCTCAGTATAATCCTCTTTTGTTTGTGAATATCCCCCATTCTCTCTTACTGAAATAAAATTATTTTTTTCCTGTATTTACTCATTATACGGCTAACGTCATCTGAACAATAAAAAGCCAGAACATATTGGTGTACAGAAACGACGATAGCTCTTCTGGATTTCACATGTGGAGTTGACAATATTCCTTTGTTGCTAGTTGTTTTACAAACAGTTATCATGTGAGTAGATGCATAGAAATGTTTTTTAACTTTAGGAAAAGACCAATTTTCGAAAATCGTTAAAATTTTAAGTTTTATCATCATCAATAATTTTTGTATCTTTTTTTCAATTCTTCTATGATGTATTCACTTTCTTGTTCTTCTTCTACCTCTTCCATATCAAAATTCTTCACTAGGAGTTAGATCACCATTATCTCTCATTTCAATGTTCAATTACGAATTATTGTCTTCTTCTGAATTTCTACTCTGATGACTTGTACCAGGTTTGCTGGAAAATGTTTCAATGGTACCTTTAGAAGTTTGACATTCATTTTATAAACCATTTTGAAGTTCTCCATCTGCATATGTTACAAATTTTCAAGTTCGGCGTAATTTGTAAGTATTGTGTGCCCAACTTTTGAAGGATACTTCGTATTACATGTCTTAAATTTTTACATTCAGTTCTATCATACTTTTATAGATTGAAAGGATTGAAACATGAATCAAAGCTTATCTTCATTGTACCTGACATCTTCAATTATTTTTTGTCACTCTCCTAGAAAGAAAGAAGCGCACGGGCACTCACACACGCGTCACAAACGAGGATATTATTTGCACTGTGTCACACACTCTTGGATGTAAACTGATCCCAATGTTTGTTTTGCTTGGTCGACTTCCTGTCATTGCCTTGGATGGTAAACGACTTTCTGACATCGATGAAAGGGCGGGGGCAGTGTTGCGCAAGGTCGTAAGTCCAGTGGAGGAAGACACAGGGAGCATTGACAAAGCGGTATGGCAGCGGCGCGCCGCGGCAGTCGAGAAAATGCTCTGCGCTCCGTTGAATATTATTTTTTTCAGTAAGTTCTAAAACAGAAGCCATTTTGAAAATTTGCAGAGATGGAGATGAAAGTCTAAAGAATTTATTGCCATCGAGTTTAAAACAAAAAATTATGGGGATCATCTTAAAAAACTTGTTTTAAAAATTATAAACAATTTAAAAAACACAATATAAAAATATGCAATTATTTATAAACACTTGTTGAAAGATCGCTTCTTTAGCTTTAATTTGAGATCAAGTTTAATTTTTTACAAGCAATACATTTGGAGTTAAAAATTATTAAACATCTGGACATTGGAGAAAAATTAATATATTTCAATAATTGTAACTTCAAAAATAATGTATTCTCGGCTAAATAAAAAAATACGTGTCTCTTACTTTTCATAATAGATAGTGTAAAAAAAATATTAGAGAATTTGAAACACCTCAGGTTTTTTCTGTCCGGTTTTACGTGGAATGACCCCTGTGCGGGTTGGCCTGTTTCTTAACAATCGTGCCGCTGCCACTGGCAGTCCTCAGAGCGCGCGTTGTCCATGACGCGCGCACGCGGCACATCCAAATCGCCGTCCCCAACATTAATACTAGAGCATCGTTCCAATGGTGATTCATTCAGTGTAGTCGCCCAGAAAGTCAAAAAGTCTATGTCCACTGTCCAGTCAGTGATATACAGATGGCATAGAGAGTAGGATTTGCAACAAGTGGCGGACAGGACGTTCTAAACTGCTCGGCGAACGGGACGAGCGTGCTGTGGTGAGGATTGAGTCACAAAACGCAAAGTGTCAGTGTTGAATCAAGTGACCAGTGAATCTCGAAACGCCGCAGAGACTGTTACACTCTGAACGCTCTTCGCGCGCACATATAGAGCGGTTTTTGTAACTTTGCTCCTCAAGGTCCATCTTCATGATGGAATATGTCACGGTATTTCGCGTCTTTCTCAGTCGTTCCGTTAGCCATCGCATGATCGCGGCCGTGTCAAGCAGTGCTTGCGATCATGCCACGTCTAGCGGTATGACCGAGAAAGACGCGAAATGCAGTGTGATATTCCATCGCGGCCATAGGGTAAAAATCGCACTTTAGTCTGGTTTCATTCTGTCATGGTCGGTTGAATTGGAAGCCACACTGCAGTGGCTCTCATGTAATTTATTGCATTATTCTAGTTTAATTTGTACGCTCGTGACAGCCTCGAGCGTCACACGGAGGCACAAGACTCTTCTAACTCATTTTCCTCATAATTCAATGCAAGGTTTTCGCATTTTACAATCGTGTTATGAGTGTGCGTTTTCAGCAAGAGCCACGCGGACACATGTACAAATATTATCCTCATCGTCCTAACATAAAAAAGGAAGGTATTATGCTAAATCAGAACAGCCGGCATGAAAATAAAGTTCCTGCACATTATTCGTAATATGTATCAAGCGTGAAATAAAGCTACGAACAATTCAGACATTCTCAAGTACAAACAAGCAACGGCAACCCGTTGCAAAAATATTAACAGTAATTACGAATCTTCTATTTATACAAGATCATTCAAATTTTATGTAAATTATTGCAAACTCATAACGTTTGTCGTAATCATAACCTAGGATCTAAAAGCACGTGCTATAAGTTAGAAAATATTCGTATTTACAAATTTAGTTTAGTAAAATGGGTTTTTATAAGTATAATTCATTCATTAACCACTCATTTATCCTTCCATTGCAAAAAATAATATTCCAATTAGTTTTGAATTGGATTTCTTACAGGAGCTACTAGAGATTCAAAAAATTAAAACAAACATAAATAATTACACAGCAACATACAATCCAAAACAGATTGTAAAAAACAATCCGAGGATAGTGCCATCAAAATAATCTCTGAAGTATTATATTTTTCAGGGAAAACTGTAAGTGAAAATACAATAAGACGAACACTCCACAGGGGTTGTTACCACGGCCGAGTAGCTAGGAGGAAACCCTTCATCAGCAAGAAGAATAAACGCAGACAATTTGAATTTGTTCAAGAGTATTTGCGGAAAGGTTCTGAGTTCTGGCAAAACTTTATTTTTTCAGATGAAAGTAAGTTTAACCTATGTGGCGCAGATGGCAAGGTCATTGTTTCGAGGAAGGCCAATGAAGAGCTTCTTGAGAAAAATATCTGTCCAATTGACAAGAATGCAAGTGGCTCAGTGATGGTGAGGGGATGTGCATCAGCAAAATGAGTAGGCAAATTGGATTTTGTGCAAGTTAATATGGTCAAAGACCAATAGCTGCAAATTATAAAGTGTAGCCTAAGAACAAGTGCTGCTAATATGGGCATCCTTGACTCCTTTAAGCTCTACCAAGATAATGACCCAAGCAACCAGCACTTCATAACAATTATGGGTCCTCTACAACTGTCCTAAAGTTATCCAGACACCTGCACAAAGTCCAGATGTTAATGTAATTGAACATGTGCGACAAAAGCTGGAAAACCGAATACTTCAACACACAATAAGATGAAGAGAATATTTGAAGCAACTTCAGACAAGTGAGAGGGAAAAAATTGAACCAAGCGAAATAAAAACGTTAGTTAATTCAATCGCTTGCAGTGTTATTGAAGCTAAAGGACGAACAACTAGGAATTAGGTTTCTGTTTGTAATATTTATTTTTGATTTTGTATATTTGGTCGAATAATTATGTTGAATCACATTTCTTTCTAATGAAATCATCCATGCACTTCACATTGAGATATTTCATTTTGAAGACCATGATTGTGTACATGATTTTGAACTATAGGATTGTGTAATAAAATACGGAGATATTTCTCTTCTACGTTTTTTGTGCATTTTATCATGCATTCTGCGCACAGGAGAGGATCGATCTACTACTTAAGCGGGCCACCACTATATATTTATAAAAACATTGAACATTTTTCAAAATCGTTATTTTAGTGCTATTATGAGTAACCTATCTGTTGCTTGAAAAATTTCGTAAGTCTCAGCTTCAATAGATTCTGCGAACTTAGTCTTAAATTGTGTTACAAAATGTGCATTTTGTTTATAACGTAATTAACTAGTGTAATAAAATGTGTAATGTTCGTTTTTAAATCTTTATTCGCAACTTAAAATTAATGTTAAATAACATTATTGTTTAAATATAAATTTATATTTTATTGTAACTAATAATAATAATGTATTATTAGCAACTTTATTTCACTTATATTCAATTAATAATTCTTAACTCTCGTTGGGCCCCCAAGTAAAAAACGAGCAAGTCCATGGCGTGGAGTTACATCAAGTCCCTTGTAAAGTCTATTATTGCAGCAACTATCCTCCCGCCATCTCCAACTTCATCTGCTATGCCCTAAATTAAAGATACAATCTGCCTGTCAAAAAAATTCCTTCAAGTATACTGTCTTTGAAATAGCAATTCTTTTTGTTCCCATTCTTGTCTGATGCAAGACATTACTGTAAATCGTTGATTGAGACTTGAAATAATCTTGTTAGAAATTATAAAATTACCTCTCCGTCAAGTTTAATTATATCAGTTGAAATGGCATCTTATTCTCCACGATTTTCCATTCTTCATTGACTTTACGCATTTCCGTAATGTTTACGGGGTGTGTAGTCTGTTGATAATGTGTTTTTAGCCCAACAAATGGAATTTCTTCTTTATTTCCTCTTTCTCTGCAAGCACATATTTTGTAAAACCCCGATCAACCTCTCCGTCGAGGATATGCCAGATATATTCAAAGGTTTCAATAACGATTGATAAGACTTTTCACACGAAAGCCACTTAAAGAACGAACAATACAATAATCTAACCACTATGATCTGAAGGATTTTCGGGCTTGCTTTCCATTTTCCTCAGTTGACGTTATCAATTATTAACGTAGCGTATCCTATGCGAAAATTTAAAAAATGTCTACGTAATAACAAGAAAATTTTTACAATATTTTTGTTACAAGTGTGTTACATGAACATTGAATAATGAAATAAAACGCCTGTGTATTTGCAGGAGATAACAAGCACTTTAGAAAGATGCGATAATTCAAGACGCAAATCATAGAAAAATATCTTGAATTTATCTGTATGACGACGTTTCAGTCCAATTGGACTTCACTCGTAGGATTTCAAGATCTACTTGATAATCATTTTCATATGAAATCTACTTGGTCAACGACGGTTTTATGTGATATTGTATCATATCGACAAAAATAACACCAAACAGGGTAAACGGTTCAGTGATTTGCCACTCCAACTATAATTTGAATTAGCGCTTGTTCTAACACCGTGTTCTAATCTTTTGCTTGTAAATGGCGTGAAGGGACGCTTTTTGGTTATAATGTAATATTTACTTTGACCTGTAACCCGAAATATTTACTTTGAGTGCAACTGTTGCCATGATTGTCAATAGCGCCATAAATGTTTGTTAATAGTGCGGTGCGTGTTCATTGTACGTAATGATTTCTTAAGATTTTCTTTAGAAACCCCATATCCAACAGCGCTGTTTGTTGCAGTAAGTAAATCACCTTGATATATATCAGAAAACCCAAACCTTATTGAAGGACAATGATATCAGCTGAAAATGAGAAGCCTAGCTTTGCATATTTAGTAACATTGAGTCGATAGTGTGTGAATTGTGTTATTGTCCACTTTGCTAATTAATGATTGCTGTTAGATTGTTTTTAATCGTAGTTTAATATTATTACACACGGGTATAAACTGCATGGGCCTGAAATAAGAGATATTACAATGACAAAGAAGCCGAAGCAGGAGTATGATGCAGAAACCATGGCATTTCTTCGCTTTCTAGCTAATTTCAACAAACGAAGTATTTTATAGTATTTTTCAACTGAGCTTTACTATATCATATTGCGGATATCTCAAAACAAATTCCTTATTAAAAGCTTGACTTATTTGATTCGAAAATGGACAGATGTGTTCAAAAGATTGCTAATGTATTTTCAAAAAAGGAAATCAACAGAATAGTTGATTGAGAAGCATACTTGCGACAAAATTAAGTTAGTGAATGAAAGTGAAAATTGCAACTACGGTTCGTTGAAGAAAGCAATGGTTCAATCCTATTAAAACTGTTGAAATTACAGGAATATTAAAATCGTGCTTTAACACTTTTTGCCCAACGAAACACAGTTTGGATGAATGGTAAAATGTCTAAGAAGCATCAAAAGTGCATGATTATTCTTAACTAATATGTATTACTTGTTCCCCTTTAAGTTAGGCAACTTTGATAGACGCCCTGCTATTTACATCGGGTACGGCCTTTAACACGCACCTGGGAAACGCATGTTTTAGCTGCAAGAATTGAACAGACTGAAACGCTCTAAAAATTTTTCCCGACGATATCCATATAAAAAGAGGTTTTGGTCTTTAACGATTTTTTTAAAGCCCCATTTCAATTGAACTATCAGGGGACGGAAAAATATATTAAAAAATGCTCGTGTTTTTGATATTTCACAATATCTTGGTGTGAGTAATTGTAATGCCATTTTGATAGTGTGGACAAAATATATAAATCGCTTGAGTGAATTACTAATAGAACAGAGCATTTATTTTTATGCAAATGTGTATAACATGCATTTGTTTTTATGCAAATGTTCATTGTATATTAACGGGACATAATGTAATATAGTAATTTCAAGAGAGGTAAATCATTTGTTGAAACGGAAAGATTTTTAATATATTATCTACATTTCAACTGGCATAAAATAATTTGAATTTGAATAAGAATGTTAATAATTTTTTAGGTTGACGTCGGCTACTAAGGCCATCTAAGTAAATGGAAATTATCTAGACACTGAAATGGAAATGATCAGTATGATACTGAATTGTTGCAAAAAGTAGTTTACGCTCACATGGAATTGTGTATTTATGGGTTATACCTAAAGGACTGAGAAACTTTTGGTAGAAAGATGCACCCTAGGAGAGGGGATGATATGCAAATTCTCAAATTTAATTATAACCAGTAAAAATATTAGTGTTATTGATGAGCACGAAGGAAGTGCTGACATAGACTAAGGATACATCTTTACTCTATGGTGCTGATTATCTAAGTGTCGCATGACCTATCTGGTTGTAAATTATGTTGTCTTTTGTTGTGTTCAGTGTTATTTTTGTTTGTATTTTGGGAATACAAATACTACTCAGGAATTACACATGTTCAATTTTCACAATGAAGTTATGATTCATTACCCCCTCGTGAGTGAAAGGAATCCTGTAATTTTAGGGTTGTGGAATTGACAAGCAGTCAAGATAGATTTGTCTCTACCTTTCACTCAGTTAATAAGCAATTGTTCGGGCCCAGCCAAGAGAGTACGGCAAATGATGCATTCCCGTTCGGCGGATATAAAACTGAACAGTGGCGGCTCCTAAACTTTAGGCCAGGTAGGGCACGAAAAAAAGCTTGAAAATAACTAATAAAAACTTTATTTTGAAGTTTAAGGGCTGTAAACTGAAAAACACTTGAAATTCCTCACTGGTTTCTCACGTATTAACTCGGCTGAATGAGAAGAGAAAACAATTCAATTGAAACAACAAACGCACACGCTCAAGAAAAATAACTCGCACAGAATTCACAGCTGCTGATATTATCAAGATTATGCGGGCCCTGAGCTAATAAGCATTTCATCTCTCAGACACTACGAGCGTTGTTTGTACATCTGTAAAGTGGCGCTTGCAGTGGCAGTCACAAAAAGCTTGTAACCGTGAAGGGCCTTAAGGGAGAATTACCCCCTCCCTTTTTTCCTCGCACTATGGGGAAAAGCTTTGCTGAACGGGAGGGAGCTGGTCACACGAAGCTTGCGGACGTCGCCCTGTTGCCACAACTACCTCGTTATCAGCGCTGTGAAATAGTATCGATATCGCCCGTGAAAACCTTAACGTAAATTCTCTAGAATTATTACTCGGTAATATGACACGCATTTCAGTCCACTATTAATATTTTCCTTTACAAGTGGGAGGGCACGTGACCATGTGATCTTATGGTAGAACCGCCACTGAAACTGAATGGTAACGGTTGAAGTTTCAGTCAATTATTATTTCTAAGAAAATTTGAATATTGAATATTGGCACTATTTCTTTATTTTGCTTCGAAAACAGAAATTAAGGTTCATCAGCAGCGAAGCAAGAGTACTCCTTGAGATGTTTTTGATTACTGGTTGAGATGCTATTGACCTTATCTACTGCCGTTCGAATTCTATTGTTGTTCTAATGGCCTCTGGTATAAGCGTACTAATGAGATTGATAAAATTCCTAATTTTTCATCGAAACTAAAATTTATTCTGCTTACATTCCCTTATCAATTTTATCTCATATCATCATTGACATTTTAAGAAATATTTAGACATCAGGGTGCATACTACATTTCCTTTATCTGGAACGAACCTTATCAGAACAACTACAAACTTAAGATACTTTGTGATATTTATCAAATCAAATTCACAGTTTTTTTTGTTATTGAAAAGAGACAGTGATACGTAACAACAGTACAATCGAAATCAATGATTGTACGAAGTGATGCAAAAAAGATGAGTTACTAAATCAGCAACACATTGTAATTATATATACGTAAAGACAATTAAACACTAAAGGATTTACATTTTAACTTACAAATACAAGAGAGGAGTGTGGGGGTTTCAAGGTTTGTTTAGCATTATGAAAAGGTTTATCGAGATACACTCAGTACTTGCTGAAGAGAAGATTTAATAGATAGATCGAAAAGGCTTCAGAAATCCTCAAAAAATTCATGTTTGAATGTTCCTTGAATGGAAAAGGTTTCTCGCCTTATTTACGAGTTTAGCATGGATGTGGGTGAAGATAATTAGTGGTGCGAAAAAACTGATGACAAATCTTGGCCCATGTGACTTCACTAGTTGATCCTTGTTCATCACATGACATTTAAAGTGTATGTATTAGTATTTTACACCTTGGCCATTACAATTCTGCACTTCCAAGAGGTGTTTGCTTAGGTAATTCAAATCAACCAAGTATTTGTTAAGCCCATTTTCTATAA
The DNA here is from genome assembly GCA_031308135.1 of Acheta domesticus. Classification (NCBI taxonomy): domain Eukaryota; kingdom Metazoa; phylum Arthropoda; class Insecta; order Orthoptera; family Gryllidae; genus Acheta; species Acheta domesticus. The sequence goes on along the minus strand of JAHLJT010009419.1, from coordinate 192,788,047 downwards.
TGTTTCAATAATTAAGTCATGGAAATTATACTAAAATATCCTCAAGTAATGAACACGATTGAAACATACATCTAAGAGTTTGATTTAAAGTAATGTCTCGCAAATATGAGTGAAAACAAAAATACATCCTTTAATAAGCCTTCTCCTGACATGCGCGTCTGAATGTAAACGAGTTGACATATCATGAAGTAAGCAGCAAAAATATCCTAAAACAAATTCATAACCTTATGAGGTATAATGCTCTCATTCACCATGCAAGTATATCTATTTATCCAACACAGAGCATACACTTTTTTACATTTATAATTATGATTGATTACTGACGTAAGTTGAATGATAAACTCGACTTCAAACGAGGTCAACTTTATTTTTCAAAAGTGTTGTCTGCTGGTATTAATACAATATACTAAATGACTTCACAAAGAAAATGTTCGGGAACTTAGTTATTCCAACTTTCTCAGTAATCCGACAAACAGAGAATTAGGACATAAAATGTTCGTTATGTCTATTTGTGCGCACGAGAAAAACTCCTAGGTTTTGGTTTCTTAGTTACTTTAGTACTTCAAACGTAAATTAGTTTACTGATTTATCACATTATCTTTGTAAAGAATTCCCACTTATTCTAGACTACACTACCTTTTCAGAGAGAGTGAGATAACTAGTGGGGCTAAAACAACACGTTCTCGCCCGTATTTTCACGAAGAATTAGGCGAAAAGTAGTAAAATTTTCAAAAAAATTGTACATAACCTGATTTCAAAATCTACCTTTAAGTAACAGATCTCATTAAGAGAAAAATCTCCGTTTTTAATATTTTAGTTGTAGAAAGACTTCGAAAAAAATTTAGAAAAGCAGGGTTTAGACGAAAATGAGACCAAAACCATTCTCTTAAACATTCTTCACACTATCCAACAACAAAATTTCATAAAAAAAGCCATTTTTTGAAAATGTTCCAGGGGCTTCATGTAAAGTATCCCCCAACATTACAATAACGGCTTCAAATTCAAGGGGCCTGGCATCAGCCAGATCCCTTGAAGAATATCAATTTTGAAGAAAATCGGCTCAACTGTTTAGCCTCTAGAGTTCTTCACGGACAGACGGACGGACGCGTAGACGTTTTGCCGTGACTCGATTTTTTGGTATCGAGGACCCACAAAACATGGATTCTGGCTACACCATGTGATAGAGGATTTTTTTAAGCAGCCGCCTGATTTATCCACTTTTTCTTTACCAGGACCCGGCAATAAGAGTTTTTCTGCGGAAAATTCGCAGTTTTTTCGCGGAGCATTTTATGCTTTCTCTCTACAACGTAGCGACAAAGTAAAAAGTAATGTCGAGTAACTGACTTTTGAATAAGAAATAGAATTACAATTTTGAACTCAATGAGATTTATTAATACAAAAAAGTAGTTCGCCAAATGCATTACAGTATCAAAATAACTACCAGCCACTAACCGAAACCTATGTGATTTTTCTTTTGCGTACAACTATAACCCCGAACAGAGATTAGAAACCGACTCTATTTTTCCGATTATTGAGTGTTACGATCCTCTTAAAATGGAATCACAACATGGAATTTCACAAAATATTTATTTACAAAATCAAGTACAAATACCAAACACTGAACAAGAACCAGGTTTCTCAGCGTAGCCGTACAACAGGGAAGGCGGTTTCACTTTACCTGCTTAGCGAGCGCAAGGGTGGTGAGTGGTGGCGTATACACTAGCGCGGAAAGACACTGCAGTTCAATTCACGGAACAATGACTTTAAGTCACTGTCACTGAAAAGTGGAAAGCCCTCCTCGGGGCAGGAGAGAGTGCCTTTTGTGCCCACGTCCTCCTCCACCTGAGAGACTTTTTGATTGATTGGTAATGCCGGGTGCGTCAGCTGATGAGGTGATTAGTACCTTAAGTGTAGTGCATGTTTTCTCCTCGGTAGGTGGCGGTGATCTTCCTCGATGGTGAGGTTTGGCGTCGACCTACCGTCGGCTACCGAGGTTTTCTTCAACCAGGAATCTCCCACCTGTGTGGCACCGCCCCAGCCGGGACAAGCCCTAAGCCCCCGACTCCTCTCCCGCCATGAGTGGTAGTGTAGTGCATGCAAGCGTAAGTGTCTAAGTAAGAGGTGAGGACAAGAAACCGAAAGGGAAGATCGCACGCGGTCCGTGGTCAGTTTGTTGGGGTACTGCTTCGTCATTCACCTGTATAGATCGGCGAAACCACTGAAAACTACCAATCAGTGCAGCGGGACACCAGAAATCTTCTACAGATAACGACCGAACTCGACCTAGTTATCTAACTGGTGTCGAAAATCCTGCTACCATCGAGCTTCTAACCTACGACCTCCTGGTCAGAGGCACTGCAGTGACATCAGTTTAATGCCCTGAGCCACCTCTCCCGGTCCCACCTGGGAGAAAACTGCGCGCTCTTCCACTCCCTTCTCAAAGGGCGGGCGATTTTTGGCTTACAATTCTATAGAGCTCTCATTGGACGTTGCAAATTACAATTCATCCTTATATTGGCAGCCCAGGTCTTTATTTAGTTAATGATTTATTTATTCTTTCATTCATTATCCAAAAATCGAACCTAAACGTGACAAATTAATGGACCTCGAAAATTAGTGATCTAAAACAGTGTCAAATGTGCCTATAACGATTTATGGAAGCGCGAGAGAGGTACATTAACATTTTAGCGTGTGAAGCAAATGTAGAAGTCATGAGAGATTTTTTTATTCCAGTAATATACTTATTTGTTCGTGCGTTTAAAGAGCATTGGTTACAACAAGTTGCAAAACTCATACATGGTTTCATTTATCTCAGAGATGACATAAAAGGAAACGTCTCACAAAAATAGTACTTTTAGACGAAGAAAGTACGATTAAATTAAAAATAAATATTCATGAACATTCTTGACCTGTAACCGCGTACATGCGATCTGTGTTCGATCTGAATGTACGCCCAGAGGCTAGATAGATATTCAGGAGCTCAGGATAGTATCTAGATATTCAGGAGCTCTTGTCAAGCCTAGAATTTGCGCCACTGTCATGATACTGCAAATTAGGGTGTTTATTTGTTGTACTCTAAATACTTTGTGGGACCTTATGGGTCGCGTCTATGGCACGTGCCATATCTACCATACAGTATATACGTCTCTGTGTATTCCAGAATAATGAAATGGATCCCTGCACCCAAAATAATGACACAAGCACCGAGTTTGGTGACCAGGCTACATGGTGCGTACTTGTCAGGTTTGGGATCGAGACTGATCCAAGGTCCCCCACAATGTGATGTTCAGGGAGCGCGAGCAGGCCCTTCACTGGGAAAGGTTACCAGGAGAGCGGTAGTGACCATGCGAAATCCTTGCAGGAACACTCAAGCGCCGAAATTTGACACTCGGGAAGGGGTGGGGTAAAACTGGATGGTAGCCCCCCCCCCCCGAAAATGAGATGGAATATGCAGTCTAATAACTGAAAATATTTTGAAAATATAAATTAGATAAAACAAAAGAAACTTAAAAATTCGTAATTCAGACTTGCCTTCTACCAGAATATAGTATAATATATAAAAAATTAAATTTATTAATACGATGTAAAAATTAATTTTGAAATCCGAACCTTACGGCAGTGGTGTGTACTAACCGACACTCTAGGCGGAGGAGTGTCGTTCAGTAGCACTCGTCTCCCACAGAGGAGACGAGTGCAGCTAATTATAATGAAGCCTTTTGACGATATCTCTCTGATGAAAGGGTTTCTCCGCTCATTTGTCCACGTATTCCGCACGTGCAAAGGAGCCCCTACGCTGAAACGGGCGCATTGCTCGGCTTATCAGAAAAAAACACCTGAGCGCGTACCCGCCACACCCCGCGCCGCGCCGCGCCGCGCTCGCGACCCTACCCACCCGCGCCACGCCACGCCACGCCCTTCAAAAAGGCGGGCGGCGCCCCGGGCCAGCGCAGCCGCCCGTCGACCGCCCACGCCCGCGCCCGCGCCCGCTCCAGCGCCCGCGCCCGCGTCCAGCCATGGCTCCGCTCCACGTTTTCGCCCTCGCACTCCTCGTCGCCGCAGGTACGCCCACTTCGCACTTCAAGGCGGCTCCACTCATTCGGCTTTCGCAGAGCAGCGAGCTACTGCTCGCCCGATCCCGACCAGCTGATGTCTTCGGCGAATGTTCGCTCCCTTTGATGTGTTCAAAAAACCGACACGTGATGGGTAGGGCGAGCGCCGAATTTTCGCCACTCGGCAAATAGCAAGCGACCCATCCACACTACTCGAGATTCGGCGAGCAGTTGCTCCTTGTTCGCCGAATAGCGAATGCGTGGAGCCGCCTTCACACACGCGCCTCGGCTGACGGAGCCCCGTCAGCATCAGCGCATTCAACCCCGAGCTGCAGCATAAGCTCAGTGCAGTGAACATCTGGCGAGAGCCGACTGTACCGAAACAATTCACAGGAGAGGGACGGACACTTAACAGGGACGACGAATTCTTAACGGGGGTAATCGCTTAGGATGGATCCACCAGGACAAGGATGTTTTAAAATAAACAATGTGACATAATATAATTACGATATTATTGCAATAGACGATTTTCAAATTATAAAAAATCGTATTATACATTAGTGCAGTAATCTGGAATAATGGGGAAAATGTTCATACAAAAAGGAGTTTTTAATTGATATCTGCAAAACATTAATTTTTATTATATTTTTCTTCCATTAACACAAATGTTTCTATTGTAAGTGAAATGAGGTCTCTGCTATTTTTCATAACAGTACGTTATTGACAACGAAAGAAACTAAAAATTCCAGTGAGAAAGCCTTCTCAAATATTCCTGACACTTTTGAATTCTTTCATTTTACTTCAACAGTTCTTCACGTACCAAAGCAAAAAAGTTGCTGTACCATAACACAAAACGTGAATAGCAAATGTTTAATGGGCGACCTCTCCCTTGAGACATAGCTATCGCATGAGGTCGGCAGTAAAGCACAGAATATGCGAATTCAATTAGTGCCCACACAGAACACGTGGAATACGACATTCAAGTGTATACTTTTTCAGTCAAAATCAAAAATGTTTCATTGCTTTTGGATTTCTCCCGAGTTCAAGGGTATCTAACAAAACCATTGACACCTCTCATAGGACCGGAGATTGTGTAGTTTTCTTTCAATTTCTGCGCGCACTAGAAATTCGTAATATAGATTACAAAACCTTTAATAGAAAACATTTAGTTGAAAATAATTATTTCTAACAGATGTCGTTAGCACTTTTCACTGCAGCAAATACGAATCACGAAATTTATGTTTATGTGTTTAGGTTTATGTCATATGTCAAAATGCAGATTTAAAGTTGAAATAAACAAACTTTTGGAATAAAAATCATCAAGAGAAACTAGATTATTCGTTTTACGTAAAGTTTACAAAAAACTAGTATAAAATTGTTAACTCATTGCACGATATTACTCGCTTCTTGAATGTAGTACCACTTAAATCACAATTCATAATTCAGAATTTACGATAGGCCCCTACGCTTTTGCTACGCACCAGAGCGAATGGTTACGAAACTTACATTTTCGTTTGTTTGCAAAGTTAAATTGATAGGGCTTCAACAGCACATACTTTTTCGTGTTGTTTGAAACTTTTGCAATTTTCAAAAAGTCAGAGAGTTTAACGAAAATCGTACCGGTGCCATTTATATACGCGTACTTTGAACCATCCGAGAAAAAAAAACAGAAAATATTTGAAGCCATTTTGAGAAAATCTTAATTGCTTGAAGTCCACGCAAAAGTACGCAAAAACTACTTATATTTTGAAAACATTGTACACGAACTCATTTAAGATCTAATTTTGATCAGCATAAGAATATCCACCTTCAATATTGTAGTTGTATGAATACGCCGAAAAAAGTTTTAAATTTCACAATTTTTCTAACATTTAGAGAATTCAATGATCTGCGCCATTTTTATAGGCGAGCTTTCCTCTAATTAAGAAAACAATTAAAGAAAAAATGAGGAGCTATTTTTGAGAAAAAATGTTGATATTTCAGGTAAAGTACCCCAAAATCGAAATCGTCATCCGAAATCGTTAAATTTCAGATCTCACAGATTAGAACATGTTCTTCGAAGATAATAGGAACTGAGGCACGATTTTTTAAATTTTACTCCTGAAAATATTAACTTTATCATTGGCATAAAACAAATCAATTAAACCCCATTGGCATATGACAATGTTAATAAAAACAATCGCACTCATTTACAGTGTTGCATAAACACCTGTATTTTGCTAAATAGGTTGTTTTGTGAACAAACCTGGAGTTAAGTTAGAACGTAACCTGGTAGTTACGCCAAGTCCTTTGAAGGTAGAACATTCCTTCAAATTAAAATGTGCATATTTAAAGTGAAGTATATGCGTATGTAACGCCGCATCGACATATTTTAGACGGCGAATTAATATTTAATAGTCGTATTTTATAAACTAACAAAATTTTAAAAAATATTTCCTAAATGTTCAACCAAATAACTTATCAATATGTTGTGGAGTAGGTGAAGGAGTTGTGTTACGTCAAACGAGAAGGTAACGACGTTGGTTATCAAGACTCTTAGTGATGTTTGTTAAAATTGATAACCGATTAATTATGTTTCATTTTATCTCAGCACTGATATCATGTTTTCAATTCAGGAGTCATTATTACGTTTAGTTTGTCACTATGTACGTACGTACAACTGCTTTGATTTCGAAGATGCTGTTCAAACTCACGGTAATTAAACATTCATGGATATCATCGTATATAATTGTGAATGCGTTAATTTGAGATGGTAGTCTTTGAGTCCTACGAGCCTTGAGCGCACTATTTAGACCTGAGGGTCTTTGTGATCCAACTTAGGCCTTGCGAGCCTTATATGCTGCGAGAGTTTAGGTCTGTGAACCTTAGACACTGAGTCTTAGAGCACACGAACCTTAAGACTTCAGTATCTGTGGTCCTGAACATTCCCTTCGTTCGCAGCGGCGGCGGTGCCTGCCGGCGAGCGCTTCATGTGGGTGCCCGACTCTGAGGGCACCTTGCACATGGTGGACCTGCTGGACGTGGAGCCCGAGGACACCCCCGTGCCCTATTTCAATGGAGAGAAGGATGTTGACCTCATGCTCTACACGCAGTGAGTACTTCTCGCGTCACTGTCTCCAATAAGTTGCGAGCGAACCCTCAAAGCATGCAGCTGATCACTTGCTCGTGTTTTAGGAACAATCCATCTTCACCTGAGTACATCCTCCAATCCGACCCGTCGAAGTCTCCCAGCTTCAACCCCGCCAACCCCACGCGCTTCGTCCTCCACGGTTGGACCTCTAGCTACAAGCAGTTGGACCCCATACGTCAAGGTATTCCGCTCACCGCACATAAGCATGCTCAATATGCAGCACAAGAACAACTGCGATGCTAAGCATTTATCTCTTGTTCGCAGCCTACATCAACACCGGCAAGAACTGGAACGTCGTGCTGGTCGACTGGCACAGCCCCGCTTCCACCGAGTATTCGATCGCCAAGCGCAACTCCCGGCGCGTGGGAGAGTACTTGGCGGAGGTGATCCAGCATCTCGTGGCTGATCGCGGACTCAGCCTGGACGACGTCACCATCATTGGACATAGCCTGGGCGGCCAGGCGGCCGGAGTGGCGGGCAACCGCCTCAACGGACAGGTCGCGCGTATTGTTGGTGAGTCCTTGGCGTGACTCTTTTACTACAATTCTTTCCGGAGGTATCGAGCTAAATTTGTTTTATCAGGAAGAGCCTTCATAAGTCTTCATGTGTTGACTGTAAGAATATAGCTAGAATTAAAGTTAGTCGAAGGAGCCAGTAACGTTGTTAGGGGGCAAGAATGTATTGTAAAAACGATAAAACCCGTCCATAAAAAATCTCCATTCGTAACAATAAATTAAAATGTGATTAATAGCATTTCAAATTTTCGTTTCATATGATGGTTAAATGTATATTGTTCTATTCTTTTATCTAATTATTATTTTGGGAATATTAATATTCCATGACTCTTATTGGACTGCTTTAATATATTTACAATATTTGTTTTATCATGAAATTGCTTTACTGCATTTATGATGGAACGTCAATATAAGATGTGCCAAAATTTAATCCTCAAGAGGAATGGCTCTCCTCGTCTACGCTCGTAAATGGTAATACAATTTATTGTATTTTTACAGTTTTGGAGTAATGACTTTCGGTAAGTGACGGGAATATAAGTAATTTGAAATCGGTATCCGCAGTTCATTTGATCATTCGTAAAACATTTCGATTGCGAGATATATTTTCGCTTTTATGTTTCGTTCCATGTATTACAAAAAATGTTTTGCTTTATCGCAATGTATTTATCATTAAAGATGGTGAAGTTAAACATTTGGGGACCAAACTCTTTCTATACCCAGAGGCGTCTCTGGATATTCAGATGCCCATGGCAAACATAAAATTTGCGCCTGTCAGGATACATTTAATTGGGATTGATATTTTTTCGCGGTGTACTCTGAATAGCGCACCTTGTGAGCGGCACCCACAGAATACCGCAGGCAGCCTGTCTACACCTAAGTCTTAAAAGCCTCGGAACGAGTGCCGCCATTAGCTGAGAGGGAAGGTGAAGGGGAGGCCCAACCGCTGTCACGCGGCGCTGATTGTTGTCACAGGTCTGGACGCCGCCGCGCCTCTCTTCGGCACCACCTCTGAGAAGAACCGCCTGGACCCCTCCGACGCCAAGGTTGTGCAGGGCATCCACACCAACGGCGGCCTCCTCGGCTGGAAGGACCCCCTCGGCGATGTCGACTTCTTCCCGAACGGCGGTTCCAGCCAGGCCGGCTGCGTCCTCGATGTCTCGGGTGGGTTGATTGATGATTTTCATTGATTCCGGGAGCATCAACGGCTAAGGTTTGTAGTCCCGTAAGTGTAGTACAGTTTTTCCTTGGGATTTGGCGGTAATCTTCCCTCACTGGATGGCAAGATCCGGCGCCGACCTACCGTGGGGGGTTTCCCCAACCAGGTATCTCCCACAAGTGGGGCACCGCCCCAGCCGGGACAAACTCTACGCTCCTGAACGGTCTTCCAGTGGACGTGCTTGTCAGTGTAAGAGTGTGGATATAAGGGGCGAGGACAGGAAAACGAAGAGGGAGAGGAAGGAAAGTGGCTCCGTGGCCCGTTAGGGTACTCCTCCGGCATTCTCCTGGTGTTGCTCGGAGGAACCACGGAAAACTGCAGATCAGAGCAGCCAGCCGCCAGAATTCTCCTCCAGGCAGCGACTGAATTCGACCTAGCTAACAAGCTAGTGTCCCAAATCCTGCCACCATGGGCACTCAAACCTAGTATCCCGGTCAGAGGCACTGCAGAGACATCAGTTGATGCCCTGAACAACTTTCGTCATTGGTAGGCGACCTGTCACCTCTGCAACCTCCACACGTCTCTCTGGTCTCTCGCACCCGTTACTCTAGCGGTATATAATTCTTTGCCTCTCCCTTTTGTGCTGTTCTTTCAGCTCTGGATGATAAAACGTGCTTTCCGCCCATCCTTTCAAATTTCTACAGTCACACTGTTGTGTCACCCGCGAAGCATCGTTCGATCACCAAAAAAGGTTTTTTCCGTTTAATAAATTCTTGACAATAACTTTTAAAAAAGTATCTATCGAACGTTAAAAAAATTATAAGTAATTATAAAAATTTATAAATTTTTAAAGTTGAAAATACTATAAATTTTACTTCTAGGAAGAAAAATTTATTCTTAATATACCGCTCTAAATAACGTTCGTAAAATAAAATACATTCACGAAATAGCATACTTGGGTTTGCACAAATCGAAGCAATTATACATTTCTCGATATCACAAAAAAGCTGTCAACTTTCAATTATGTATTTTTATTGATTTCCGATTGCTTGCCGGTTTGATATCGCTGAAATTCATATTTTCATTCCATATCGCCAATAGTTATTAGTGTTAAAAAAACCTTTAGAAATGCAGTATGTATACCGAATATTTTTTTAGTAATTTTCATTACATGCGAAATAAAATAACGTTTCTTTACTGCGAAAATAATGTAAATCCATATCAAGACATACTGAGTTCTTGAAGTATACTTTATTCAAAGAAAGGGACAATTTTAAATTACATATTATGTTGGCTATATAATAGAGAAAACGAGAGAGAGAGAGAGAGAGAGAGAGAGAGGTAGATATAGAGATAGATATAGAGATATAGAGAGATAAAGAGAGAGAGAGAGAGAGAGAGAGAGAGAGAGAGAGAGAATCTTGGGGTCGCCCTGACTCGTGTTTTTGTTGTTCGCAGGTGCCTGTGCGCACAACCGCTCCCCCACCTACTACGCTGAGTCGGTGGTGTCGCAAGCCTTCGTGGGTGCCCAGTGCGACAGCTACTCCAAGTACAAGAAG